>OAMK01000093.1:673608-754812 GCA_900205225.1 Saxicola maurus maurus | reverse complement strand
AGGAAAGGAAAGGAAAGGAAAGGAAAGGAAAGGAAAGGAAAGGAAAGGAAAGGAAAGGAAAGGAAAGGAAAGGAAAGGAAAGGAAAGGAAAGGAAGATGTAATGGAGTGCTAGTTCTGAGTTCACTGTGATATGACCTCATGTGACCCTTAGAGGGAGTTTTGGGTCTCTTTCTCCTTGGCATGGTGTCCTTTGGGGCAGAAAGTCTCATCCATTAATCACTTCTGAGAAAGATCTCTGCTCTGGAGGGAAAGAATTGCAGCTCTATCCACTATGGATCAGTCACTGGCAAAAGAAGACAAAGTCTTGTTTTATCCATTCCCTTCTATCTGATGTAAGGACAACATGCTGCCTCCACCTTCCTCCCAAATAATAGAGCTGCTCCATAACTGCTCTGGACCTAAAATAAGGCAATTCCCAGCACAATGCAAACTATGTATATTCCTCAATATTTGCTCTGTTTGCCTAGAAAAAAGTTTGTAGACCATCCTACATATATTATTAATAAATTTCCTTGTGATATTTAAAGGAAATCTTGGTCAGTGTTATACACAAGGTGTTCATAATTAGCAGTTTGTTTATAGAAGATGTTGCCCCCTCTGTGCTCCAAAGAGATCATTATCTATAAAGAAAAATAAATAAATTACTCTAAAAAAAACAAAAACAAAACAACCCCACCCAAACAGAAATCAAAATTAGCCAGGAAGAAAATAATAAAAAAAAATGCTTTTCAACATTAAAATCAATGGAATTTATTATTTTTTATCTCCTCTTCACTTTGTGTCCATTTAATCTGGACTCCAGTGGCTCTGTCTCTAAACTGAAGCANCCTGACTCCAAGTGATGATTCATGTTTTAGGAAAGGCCACAGGAATTAGCTCCCCAGGGTCTCCTGGCAGAGCTCAGCCAATCTTACAGCTCCCTGTACNTGAGGACTGGGCTTGACTTCAGGATTAACTGGAGGATAAACACTGAGATTTGGGGGTGGGGGATTATTCCTTGGCACTACAGAGNTTGTTTTGCACTCCATCTAAAGGGTTTATGTTTGTGGGTTTATGTTTTGCATGCTGAACAGCATTACCTGAAAACAGGTTATTCATCGTGCAAACCATAAAAGACAAAAATACAAACTATATTAAACAGGTCAAAATTTAAAAGGTCTGTGAAACAACNTCAACAACCATGCTCAACTTTGGCAGAATATTTTAAATAGAAGAATGAATCAAATTGTAGATCACTAGGAAAAAAATTGGCAAGACAAGGATGCTTTCCCCCAAAGCAACCCTATCTTCCTCCTTATAATGGTTATTTTTACCCTGATTCCATCCTCANCTAGAAGATGGGAATTCGTTGAGATCCTCAAGCTGCAGGATTTAGTAGGATGCAATAAAGATTATGCCATGACAATTCAAATTTTCTCCCCCATCACAATCATTTCATGCTGGGAAACTAAGTGGTCTTTGAGTACCTAACAAACCTTTATTTCTGGGGCTGAGGGTAGAGATATTTCTTTCAAGAGTTCAAGTGCCCATTTGTGGACAGAGATTCTGTGCAGCAATTCAGTCCTGTGTGACAAAATAATAATTGAGTGTGTTTCCATAGAAACTAAAGACAGCCAGTGGGAACTGCTGTAGAGTATTAAAAGAATTCAGACAAGTTTTATTTGAGTAAATAAGGATCACCAGCAATATACTCTTGGTTACAAGGACAGGTGGTACTCTTAAAATTACTTTTAAAATNACATCACTGAGCAGGAGCTTCTCTGGTTTTTAACAGAGCTGCAGGCTGGTATTAAAAATATTAAGTGATAAGTGATTGATCAGGAATGCTCTTAAGTTAAAGGGTTCCTTTTTGCTATTGCCATAAATTTTTTGGAGCAAGCCCATAGGGAGGTGGATTAGATGGATTAAGGCAGTAATAGGCATTCAGATAATAGCAATGCTTGACAGAACTATATTGCAATAAACAACACTGATTGTAAAAATCCTGCCTGATGTAAAGCCAATGTTAATTNGCTCTCCTTATATCATGGACAGTTTGGGGTTTGGAGGAGTGTTTGGCTCCTAAGAGTAAACTTCAAAACCCAAGAAAGGATTTGAGCAGAGCCAGTTTTCCTCTGACTTTCTCAGGCTGTCAATCCTGCCNTGTGAAAAACACTGGATTGTGTGTGGGTTTGGTCTCCTCAGTTCTTCTGCAGTTGGAGATGGATGGTGTGGCAGAGGCAGAGTAATTGCTCATCAAGGTGAGAGTGCCTGTGCTGCAGCTGTTTGCCTGCCTGTGACAAACCCTCTCACCTTCACTGTCCATCACCAGCACCACAAGTGGCAGCAGATTGGGAAGAGGGAAAAGTCATCANAGATTGGATGAAATGGTTGGCAGGCTGAAAGAGATCCCTCCACAATCTGCCTGTCNCTGCAAAATCCCCTTTAATATAAATGCTAAGCCTCTTTATCCACCAGAATCCATGTAAAAGAGACTTCCAAACTTCATGTGCTGGACAAAATCATGGATGATATGTTTGCCTGAGGACATCAGTGCTATTTTTGTGGCTATTCCTTGTTATTCAGTGGTGTTCAGTGTGCACAGCAGGAAATCTTCTGCATGACAGAGGAGCTATTAAAGATCCAGACTTGTACTTCAGCTCATGGCTCTGCAGTTCTCCCCCTCCAGTCCTCNCCATCCCTCCCTGCAGCTCTGAAACCCCTGTGAGCACATCCTACAGCCCCTTTCTATTAATTTTGTGTGGTTTGAACTCAGATTGGGATCTCTTCAAGGCACAGGCTCTCAAGGCAGATTGNGTTTTTCAATATTGATCATGTCTTCAGGCTTTTGTTGACACTTCTACTATAAATACAATAGAAGGTGCAATATCATCTGCAACCTCAAGAACAGATGTAACATTTTGGGGACATTTTGATAGTGCTTTTACCCCAGTAATTAAACATTTAAAAATCAACACTATGACATCCCTCGTGTTTCATGACCTCATTCACAATCNTAAAATTTAACCAACCTTCATGAGCTTCAAGAATTTAAAGTGCTGAACTACAGGGGGTGTAGAATTCTGTATAAAGTGGTAAAGAAAATGAGCTCTTTGCAATGTTTCTATCCTCAGTAAAAAATTCAATTTTATCTCTTTATGATTCATTTCCATTAATTAGTATCATCACCATTCCCCTAATGCCATCCTTGATCCTTTGGTTAATTTAGAGCCCCTGAGTGTGTGTTTGGGAGGGCTTTTTTTTTTTTTTTTTTCTAGGGGATTTTTTTTTTTTTTTTTTTTTCTAGGGGATTTTGGTAGATTTGCTTTTTTTCATTTTTCCCAAGTGGAAGTATCTGGTCTTTCTGGAAAGGACAGATAAACCTTTCTGCGAGTGCCTGCAGTATTAAGGAGGAATGTGTGTTTTATAGTGTTTTATATATGTTTTATATAGTTTTATATGTGTGTGTGTGTGTTTATATAAAGCATACTAGAGACCTTGNTAATGATAGAATTCCTCCAGAGCCTTTAGTGTCCCACTGTGATTGCAATCCCAGANTCTTAGAATGACTCTGTTAATAATGCTAAATATTCCTTAAAGCACATGCCTTTGCAGGCTCTGTAGGCACTTGTCAGAAAAACAGATTCTCTAACAGCTCTTTTTTCCTTCTCCTGCAAGAAAATCTTGTCTGCTACAATCCACTTTTGGTTATTGATGTGAACACTTAGGAATTCTTTGTGAAAGACAAGGTCCTTAAATTAATTCCTTCTGTGGCAGCATGTTAGTTTTACTAAGGAGGAATTTAAAGTGGACCAAAATGTTGGGTATTTTGTTAGCTTTTTTTGTTGTTGTTTTGGATGTGCTTGAGTGTGTGTGTTTTAAATTATGTTCCCTTAAATAAAAANGGTGAGGTTTCCCCAGTTATTTTAATGCTTTATCTGTTTGTGACTGTTGCACAAGTGACATCTTTTTACAAGAATTATGCCTTATTAAGTGAAGTGAAATATGTGTTGTTTTTAAAACATCAGGATCCAACTTTTCTAGATAGCTTTTAATTTTCCTTTAGAAATTTAAGGGTGTCCTTGCAATTTATTTGAACATACAATGGCAGAAAACCAAACCTCTCTTCTGCAATATATCTTGTGGCTGTATTAAAATTTTAAGAGTTTGCTAAAAATTAGAGTTATTTTCAGTTGTTATAAAATTAGAGAAAAAAGCACACTGATCTTGCAATCTTATTTTGGTTTATTTTGTTTAATAACATGATAAGCAAGGTATGAATACAGAAGTGAGTTCTGTATTCTTTAATTAAGACCATTACTCTTGTCTGGGAGATTCTTGCTTTGCTGTAATCCTTCTGGTTCTACACAATGGAAGAAAATGACAGATTGTTGCTGTTTATATTATAGCACCTTTTAGGGATAACTACATTTATAATCCAAATAAGAAACAGCAGGGAAAAAATAAGGATCATTATCAAAGGAAAGAGCATGTGACTGGTCCNTAGTCACATAGAAATAAACCAGGAATAAAAGCAGATCTTCCCTAGCTCCACATTTATATCTGACACAANATTTTCAGAAACAGCTTTTCATTGATTTATTTGTTTGTTCTTTTATTTTATTTCAGTTATTTGTGTCTGGGAATAAGGATGCCTAAAATAGGACTAAAGGCCCTGTCTCAAAATCAATAGGAAAATGGGAAGATGTGATGGTCTTGTATCAGCCTCAGATGTAATCATAGATTGTCTCTCTGCTACTGGATCTAATGAGGCTCTGATTTTACCTGGAATAATGAGGTTTAATTCCAGAAACTTTGGAATTGATAGCTGCTTTTTCTGGTGCTAAATCTCTTTGCATATCCAGATTTATCCCTTCCCATGATTGAAACTTTGGATGCTTTTGTCAGCAGCAGGAGTTTTGTGGGTTTATTATGGTTTAGTAACCCTATCAATTACCCTTTTGCTTGATTTTTTGATTATCCTAAAATATATTGGAAAGCTTTAGCTCAGAAATTTATCTCCAGTCTCTGAACTTTCTACTTTAANCCTGTTTTGAAGAAAACACTCCAAAACCATGGAGGCTGCTTCCTCCTCTCTGAAGAACAGCANTAAAACACACAGCATTCTGTTCTCATTTTCAACAGATTGTGTGATCTGCTACATTATACACAAAGAGCTTTCAGTCAANACTACTTTTTGATTAATTCTGGAATTTCTACTGCCCACTAGAGCTGCTGGTAGATCTTGTTATTGCTGCCAGTAATGTTCACACAAACAACTTAGCCTATTATTGTGCATTTACTTCTCCTTGAGATTAAATATCAAAATTAGGTTGATGCCAGCTATATAGACATACTAAAACTCAAAGAAACTCCTGAATTAGCTACGTTTACACTTCCATCTTAAATTATTCANTGGAAGGAATTTTCATTTCAAAATCCTATTTAATTTTTCTCCTTTTTCCAAGTCAGGGTGTTGTTTCATTTCTTTCTTTTTTGCCTCTACCTTATGGTGTGCTGAACACAGAGCAGAGACCTGCCACTGACCTTGCTCCACATTAATTAGGATTATCTGAAAGGTCTTTTCCAACCTAAACTCTTCCAGGACTGTGTATGGCAATGTACACAGTATTATAATGTAAAAGTAAAGGCAGGGCAGTGATTGCTTTCAGTTTGTTCAATATTGTGTATTTTGATGTTTCCACAGTTTTCCTTCACACTTCACACAAAAAAAAAGATAATTACATTGCAGTAAATTTGGCTTTTGCTTCTCTAATGCCTTAGAGGGGTTTATTAACCTGACTGTAACAGAGGCACTTAGTTAAGCCTTATAATAACTTCTTTATATATATATATATATTAAATTCCACCTAAAATTCCACAAAGTTAGTGGCTAACCTGTGAGGCAAGGCCAATTTTTCACAGATCTAACTACAAACACAGGCACACACATGCATTGACACCCAACAGGTGGATGAAGCACACATTGGTTAACTGGTTCAGTGGTTTTTGTTTGGAGTATTTTGGTGGGATTTTGTGCATGTGTGTAGCAAGTTTCTTCTTCCTTTACATGGAAACTTAATTTTCCTAACAGCTCTGATTCTTTTCCTTCCAAAATTGACTCCATTAATTAATTTTCTGTGTAATTCCTTTGTCCTGTTGTACTTTGGATCATTATTTATATATATCTGATTTAGCTTTCTTTGCATAAATATTTGTGCTACAAAGCACTTTGATGCTCAGATAAATCCACCACAATCATCATTATGANTAGGCTGTGTCAGAAGAATTATGGATATATTATCTTAATTTTTTTTATTTATAATTATTCTTTTGTGGGTGTGTGTGTGAGAAATGTTTCATATTAGAAAAATGTTACTATGAGAATTATAAGGGTCTAACATCAATGTAGTTAAAACTACAAAGCTTTGTAAATCAATTCATNACAGACCAACTAGATATATCCTCTGAAATATTACATGTTTTGGTGGAAAAATATTGTTTAACTTGAAATATCATGAAACCCATGATATAGGCAGTTTTCTCTATGAGATGCAAAAGGTTTCAACCACTTAATGAAGGGGNTTAATTCCTCTATTTCTCATAATATAAAGACTATCTGGAATTTAAAAGGAAGGGCATGTATTATTAATTTAAANCTGTGCTGTACCAGCCCTGAGGGGCCCAGGCAGCAGCTGCAGAATGGTGGCATGAGTGCTAAGGCATCTGGAAAGACTCTCCTTAAATGTGATTAACAGGAAAAACAAGGTATTTTGCCTTCATAATTCAAAGCAGATTCAGTTTAGATTGTGAATAGCCCCAGCAACACAATCCAGAATCATGCTCCAGGTTTATCCAGTCACTGCAGAATATCTTCACACTGAGACAGATTTCTTTAGCTACTGCACCCACTTCCATGCTGGAAGCAATTTTAGCATATAGAGACACCATTTCCATTAAAATTCCATAGGTTAATTAATATNCTTTAACAGTTATCCCTTAGGTAGAGATTTTCCTTTAGAAAGCAAACATTGGGAAAAGCATCACAGCCCTTCCCTGCTTTACAATCCTCACTGTGACCCACACANCCCAGACCTTTGGATCAGCCTTAAAGCACCTGGCTCAGGTAGAGCAGCTGTGAAATTGTGAGATGTGGACTCAGAACAGCTGCACTGCTCCTGTTTGCAGTGGCATTTGTAGTGTCACCCAGTACAGTGACTGTACAGTGCCACCTGCAACATGAGCCACAGCAAAATTATTTCAGGCACATTTATGTGAGTGGTGGTTAATTTTGTGAGGCTGNATAAATGAAAAACNTTCAATCTTCTAATGACAGAGGGTNGAGGCCACCCTCAGCAGGTTTGCAGGTGACACCCCTGAAGGACAGGGTGGCATCCAGAGGGACCTGGACAAGCTCCAGAAGTGCCCATGGGGATCTCAGGATTAACAAGACCTGGTTGGGATCAATCCAGGCTGGGGAGGAGCAGAGGNAGCAGCCCTGGGAGAAGGACTTTGGGTGCTGGTGGGTGAGAGCTGGACCTGCCCCAAACCAGAGCCCCTCATGCCCTGGGCTGAGCCCCAGCGTGGGCAGCAGGACAGGGATTGGGATTGTGTCCCTCTGCCCTGCTCAGGTGAGACCCTGAGCACCTGCAGAGCTGCTCCAGCCCTGCCCCAGCACAGCAAGGAGCTGCAGCTGCTGCACAGAGCCCAGAGGGGCACCAGGANGAGCAGAGGGATGGAGCAGCTCTGCTGGGAGAATGTTTACAAGAGATGGAGTGACAGGACAAGGGAGGATGGCTTCCCACTGCCAGAGGACAGGCTAGATTAAATATTAGGAAGGAATTTTTCTCTGTTATGCTGGGGAGACCCNNGTACAGGGTGCCCAGAGAAGCTGTGGCTGCCCCTGGNTCACTGGAAGTGCCCAAGGCCAGGNTGGATGGAGCTTGGAGTAACCTGGGATAGTGGAAGATGTTCCTGTCCATGGCAGGGGGTGGACATCCCCACTGAATGGGCTTTAAGGTCCCTCCCAACCCAAAACTCTCTGTGATTCTGTGATTCTACAATCACTCACTGCTCTTCTGGCTACTGTGCAGTTGGTAATTTTACCCTGATACATTCTCATAAAGACCATTATCAAATTAAGCCTCAATTACTGTTGTTGTTTTGAATCCCAGCTCAGGAACAAAGTACTTGGAGTCTGATTTGTCCTTCCCAAGATGTAAATCCATCTGATCCAGAGTAGGATGTTGTAGAGATGTCTGTAAGTGCATTGGTGGTGATGTTGCTGTCTCACAGATTTATGCTGGGCTTGGCTTCCAAAGGAAGGGAAAGTAGGTAATGGGTATTTTACTGCCTCTCCTCTTCTTGTTAAATTGTCTTCATCTTTTTAGTTAGCATCTGCCTCACTGAGTACTCATCATCTGCTACTGAGCCATCTGATGTACAACAGATGTTAAGCACTTAGTGAGGCAGAGAAGGAGGTAAAAGCATCATATCATGATTAAATACTTGTTCCAGCTATTCTATAGGGTGACCACAGTGCTTTGTTCTTACATTTAATGTTGCAGTGCACTGATCAGGAATAGGCACATGATTTGGATTAAGATTGCAACTGCTCTAGTAAAAATAATCCTGGTTTTAAGTAAGTTTTCTTTTTTTCATAGTAAGAAAAGAATTGCAAGATATTTAAAATGCACTTTAGAATTATGATTTATGTCTGGCATTAAGATTCTCATCAGAAACTTGGCTGCTGTTAATTGTTGCATTAACTTCCCTAGGATTATCATATTTTTTTACCATGCTTGTGTAAAAGTGAGATTATCTGGCAGGCTTTCTTTTCCCTGCAAGCATTCCAGCTGAAAGCTGGTGCAATTTATAGGAGAGCAGATTTAACCACAGGAGCATCTTCATCCTGCAGCAGTAGCCTGAGCTTGTAGCAGAGTAGGAAATGAGTATAAATTGGAGCTAAAGTTGTCATTGAAGCAGGGTTAGTTAATAATCTACTTCCAAGTAAATTTTTAGAACTAAGGAAATCTGTGGAATATTGTGCACCTCTAGGTATTTTCACATTGACATATTTGATCAGAGAAGTTNACAAGGAGGGAGGAATTGTTCTTCNATGAGAGACATGATTTGTATGAGCAGGAGCTCTTTGCAGTCAGTGGTGAGATTCAAACCCCAGAATAATGGAGATTAGTTTTGGGGTGTTACCTAAAAGGCAGGAGCTTGGGATTTGGATGGGTTACCTGGATCAGTGTTCATAAATCAGAGCAGAGGCTTGATGATCTATTTCCTATAGAGACAACAGGTTTTCTACTAACAGGACAATCAATATTCATGTTTTCATAGAAATTCTGTCCAGATTTAGCACCTCTTTTGTAGTTTTGTGCTTGTTTTGAAAGGTTGATTTCAATGACTTGATATTAATTTAAAAAAAATTTTTAAAATTCCAAACAATTTCCAGGAAGGTGCAATTTGTTATGTAATTTAATGAATATTCTGTACTTACCAAGTATCATATTTAATTAAACTAAAAATTCCTTCTACAGTAAAGTGATTTCAAGTGTGTGAATCCAGAAATAGCTTTTGATTATAAATTATCACACAATTTTGCATTATGAGGGAGACACAGGTATTTCAAGCATTCCATTTTTATTTGAAGCTCAGTTGAGTTTCTGGGAATATTCTTGTGGTCTCATTAGGTTTGGAAGCTTGTTGGATACCCCAGTGTATGGAAAATTAACTCATCAGGCCAGCATTTGTAATTTTCCAAATAAAATAACAGTATTTTTTGGTTAAANGAATAATTGAAGAGCTCTTTCAAGCCTCACTCAGGGCACCTGTGGTCATGTTGTTTCTCCAGTTGGTTTAGGGAGGCTTCACCAATTTCCTTTTATCTATTCTGATAGTGCCCCTCTCACTGTCCTCTCCTCTCATCCCTGCCCTGGAGATCCAACCAGTCCATTGTTTGTTAAATAGAGAAATTTTAGTTCTGTAGTCTTCATTTTGTGGGGAGAGCAGTTGTTTTTAAATAGACTGTATTTGTTAAATAATCAAAGGCAAGTATAAGTAATTCTTTAAATCTCTCTGGTTAAAATCAGATAGAAATAAATCAAAATAGGGCAATAATATTAGAACATTATTGTTTTGAACTTCATTGGATAAGGAGATAACCTCCCTCCNTTTAAAGTTTCTGACCTCTTTGCAACTGCTAATCATCAAAGACATAGCAATTTAAATAAGGCANAAAATGCTAAGTTACAAACAACATAACTTAGTTATAGAAATAAACTTAATTTTGCAATTTGTAATTTCATGCAGATTTTTAAACTGCTGCTTCTATTCCCTAACAAAACATAAGAAGGAAGTTAGGCTCATTAAAAATAAAAAGAACAAAAGAGAAGTGACTCTAAAGATTTTGCTTCTCATGATCATCAAAACCATAGATTGCAGCATTAATAAAGAAAAAAAACAATGTTTTATACACCATGTGGTTGGAAAAGTGAGTAACCCAAACCAAATCAACCCTTGCCAATAAATGAATGTTGCTGGTTTTAGTAGGTTTATTCCAACACTAGAAAATTCTCCTCTTCCAAGAGTGCCAAATTCCTCACTGGATGTCTCTCTTCCAGTCACTCCTTTTTCTCTCTGTTTGAGAGAATTCCTTCCCTGTGTTCCCAGTTCCATTCTCTCCTCCACTCTGAAGCAATGCCACAGTTTCCCCTTTTTCCTTTGCCTGGTGCACCCTGCATTCCAGATACTTTACCCATTCAACCATGCAGAAGTTCCCACAAAAACCTCTACTGTATGAAAAAAAGAATAATGTGCAGAACAGTTTTATTTGTTCAATGCCAAATAATTATAAGTAGTAATGTTATATATAAATATGAAAAATTGCAATGCTATTGACTAGATCTAAGAGGAAGAGAGGATACATGAAACACAACAGGGATCAACTTTAACCTGGAAATTATCTCCTTGTGTTGTGGGTTAATCACTGCCTCTACACACCCAGCCATGCTCTCACTCATGCATTCAANAGCAAGGGAGAAGGAGATAAGATTAAAAAAGCTTTTGAGTAAAGATCAGAACATCTGCTGGAACCAGCTGAAACTCTGTGGACCCAATTGTGTCCCACCCCATCTTCNTCCTCCAGAGGACACCACTGTGCCTGCTGACAAAACCTTTCCAGGGACACCCAATCCACCTCAATAAAACAATATTCAAAAATTCACTCAGAAAATCTCTTCAGCTGTCGATCCTCCTGAATTCAAAACCACAGCTGGAAGCTCAGAGCTGGTCTATGTAAAAAGAGATTTTCTGGAAATGTGTTCTGAAAATGTATTCCTAATACAAAACTCCACACAGGCATGGACTTCTGTTCCCAGCAGAAGTGGAGGAGGATGTTAAAGAGTGACANGTACAAACCCAGTCAATATCAGTAATCATGTGGTAGCACCTGCTAGTAACAACACCAGCAGAAAACTTGGAGATTAAAATGCAAATAATACAGCCCTNAAATCTGCCCAGTTATCTGTCCAGGGTGATAAATCACTATTACAAATCAAATGGCATTAACCAAAGAGTTAAACAAACCAGACTTTTATTTCTTACCTCCAGCAGCTTTTGGGACTCAGCATCAATTCTTAAATAAGCACAAAGGATTAGGGAGAAGCTGCAAAGAGAGGCCTTTGAAAGNTTGGTTTCCCTCCTTTGGGAAGAATCTGCTCTGTTTTGGTTGCTCTGGTGCCCATGGGATTGTAGCAGTAAACAGGAGAGTTCAGCCCAAATTGGGCACCAGGGTCACACACACCTGGTCTGGCTGGGACAGCTCCAGATGTGCAGGCTGCTGTCAAAACAGCCCAGACAAAACACAGGAACTTCCAAGCTTTAAGGTCTTCTCAGTTTTGGGGTAACTTTTANTTTGTGACATTGACCTTGCCTGCAGAATGGACAGAGTGATTTTTAATCAAGAAGCAAAGGAATAAGCTCACCCAGAATATTTTTGCTTAATGCTGACTTTGAAATAAGCACCAAGAAGAATAATGATAAGGTATGTTAATGTTGTNCATGTTATTATATTTAATTATGCTTCTAGAAAATACATAGATCTATAGGCATATAAACCCCCAACCCTGAACAACCAAGATTCCTGCCCTAAAAAAGCAAAAAAACAGGAAGATTTAAAAAGTCACCAGAGTATGCAATGATGTATTTTTGTACTGAACTTTATTTTCATGTTTCCAAAATATCTGACTTTGAGAGGCCATGGATTTCTCCTTGAGACAAATTCAGATGTGGCTTAAAAGTCAGTTGGGGGTAAATGAGAGTCTTGCATTTTCTCTCCANAACAGTGTAATGAAAGGGGAAGAAACTGTACAACCATCATCATTCATGTGGCAACANTAGATCTGATTGCAGCAGACAAAACAAGTCCTTTAAACTGTGCATTGCTGGNAGTAATAGGAGCTGGAAATGCAAATAAGATAATTTTTCTGACTATTTCCATGCAGTTCTGCTCTTCCCATTGTCTTTCTCCTAGTGGCTGTTCCTCATCANCCTAAACTGTTGGTTTCAGTATGTTTTCCCAGTGTGATGTAGGACATTAACTGTACCTCCTAGTGAAACCAAAATGAAATGACAAGAAGAATATTAAAGTGATCTGTTAATTTTGTCCCCAAAGATGAAAAGTAAACACAACATGCTCATGCATGGCCTCCTGTAGAGATTCTGTAGTGCTAGAAGTCATCTAAAGAATCTCTTTAGGTGGGGAGCAGGGACCTACTGCTATTCTAGGAAAGAATTTTGGCTCACTGGCTATAAATCAATGCAGCTCCAGCCTGTAAAAAAAAAAAAAACAAACCTCAAATCTTCATAATAGAATAGAGGGACAGCAGAGTTGTACACTTAGATACACAAATCATAATAGAATAGAGGGACAGTAGAGTTGTACACTTAGATACACAAATCTTCATAACAGAATAGAGGGACAGAAGAGTTGTACACTTAGATACACACAAAGCACTTTGGTCAAACAGAACACACAAAATAATCTCAACTGTGTAGTATTTCAGGATGTTAATCTGAAAAAAGTTACAGAAAATGGTGGTCTGTCAGGCTTCCTTGACAGAGACACAGAGAAAACAAATACATGAGGTAAATGTTCCTGTTTTGCCTGTGGGTTTATAAGGAAACTTTTCTTTTGTGATTTTGCACGGTAAGAGCCAATTTATACCTGTGTCTATCTGACACAACACAACAAAGCTGCATTGGTTGTGTATGGAAATCAAAACTGCATTCCCAGCTAAAGAATGCAGGCCCTGTTCTGTTCCCTGAGTCAACCCCGTGCCCTCTCTCCCAGCCTTCTGGTCACTCCCACCCTAACTCCCTGTTGGTCCTTTGTTTTAAACCTTCCCCTGTATTACCCCCGTGTTACCTAATAATTGGTCCCTGATGGTTTCCCCGCCTTGCCCATCCCAAGTATTTTAGCCTGGACCCTCTGAGCCTCTGGGCCTTTGTTTTCCCTGAACGCTGGACAATGCTGTGTGATGGCTGAAATAAACATTTGTATAACCCTGCAAAGGCCTTTCCTGCTGATTTCACCCCAAGCAACACCGTAAATGCAACAGTTGTGTGCAGGCCTCCCTTTGTTAAAATAAAGTTATTCTCACTTTGTAGGTCTTCCAACTACTGGCTGAACCGCATCCAGTCGTTCCTGTACTGCAACGAGAACGGGCTCCTGGGCAGCTTCTCGGAGGAGACCCACACCTGCACGTGCCCCAACGACCAGGTGGCGTGCCAGGGGTCCCTGCCCTGCACGCTGGGGGACGGCCCCGCCTGCCTGAGCTGCGCGCCCGACAACCGCACGCGCTGCGGCAGCTGCAACACCGGCTACATGCTGAGCCAGGGGCTGTGCAAGCCCGAGGTGGCCGACTCCACCGAGCACTACATCGGCTTCGAGACCGACCTGCAGGACCTGGAGATGAGGTACCTGCTGCAGAAGACGGACAGGAGGATCGAGGTGCACGCCATCTTCATCAGCAACGACATGCGCCTCAACAGCTGGTTCGACCCCTCGTGGCGCAAGAGGATGCTCCTGACCCTGAAGAGCAACAAGTACAAGTCCAGCCTGGTCCACATGATACTGGGCCTGTCTCTGCAAATTTGCCTGACTAAGAACAGCACCTTGGAGCCCGTCCTTGCTGTTTATATCAACCCTTTTGGGGGCAGCCACTCTGAGAGCTGGTTTATGCCTGTGAANGAAAATAATTTCCCAGACTGGGAGCGGACTAAACTGGACTTACCCCTTCAGTGTTATAACTGGACGCTGACCCTAGGCAACAAGTGGAAGACATTTTTTGAAACTGTGCACATCTATTTGAGGAGTCGAATAAAGTCAAACGGTCCAAATGGCAACGAGAGCATCTACTATGAGCCCCTGGAATTTATTGATCCCTCCNGAAACCTGGGCTACATGAAAATCAACAACATCCAAGTGTTTGGCTACAGCATGCACTTTGACCCAGAAGCAATTCGAGACTTGATTTTGCAGCTGGACTACCCCTACACTCAGGGCTCACAGGACTCAGCACTTTTGCAGCTGTTGGAGATCCGGGATCGTGTAAATAAACTCTCTCCACCTGGCCAACGTCGTCTGGACCTCTTCTCTTGCTTGCTCCGTCACAGACTCAAACTGTCTACCAGTGAAGTGGTGAGGATCCAATCTGCTTTGCAGGCCTTTAATGCCAAATTGCCAAACACAGTGGACTACGACACAACCAAATTATGTAGTTAACCATAAATGTGAAGCACAACACAAAACCTTGAAAGAGTTTTTACAGTGCTTTTGTGGAACAGTTTATGTTTGGAAGAGTAAATTTAAATTGTCTTTTCAATATCTGTCTTATATCAGTCAATACTGTTGGATGGCAATTTACACACATGAACTTGCTGACAATGAATATATTATACCTGCAGTTTTGGTTTATGAATGAAATAAATACTGACACCAGTTCAGAAGACATTCTACTTTTTACAATAAATTTCATTTGTAATTTTATATGTTCCGTGGCAATGCTTTTGTGCATTACATCCTCTAGAGGGAACATAGAAGGAGACCAATAAAATTTTGTAGCTGAACAGTTATTACAAAGAAATGCTGTGGGATTCTTTTTTCTTGCACAAAAGTNGTAACTTTGATAGACTTTTGTGTGTGTTGAACTCAGAAGGGGTAAAGAGAAGAGATCAACTCCAGATTTTAAAAGAAACTGTCAAAAACTCAAAGCTGTAGGATATTTAATTTTAGGATGTGGATCTAAGTATTCAAGCTGGGCAGGAGGTTGGAACTGTGCAATGCACAGCAGCTGAAGGCTGCATTAGCTNTCCAGGAGACAGGTGAGAGGCTGTCTGCAAATGACCAAAATGCTTTTCAAAAGTCTCCCCCTTATCCCTTGCTTTTTATNTTTACCAAAAGAATCAAGCACATTGCCTCCTCCCAAATACATGCACTATATTATTCAGATTTCTCTGTTTTGAACTGCTCACCCAAGTACAGCCATGCTGCTTAGATTCAAATTAATATTAAATATTTCCCTGCCAATGCANCTGTTTAGTAAATGGGTGTTTTTTCCATTGTTTCCAGTGCAAGAATTTTCCATTAAAAAAAAAATCCCCTTTTGCAGATATACAGATACAAGAAATCCCGTTTATAAAGCTGACAGTGCAAGTCATTAATTAAACATTATCCATTACTGAAATTAATTAAATGTGAATGTCTGTGGATCAGAATTAGGTTCTTTGCTATTTGACACATCCCAGCAGAAAAAAAGCACATCTGTGACAGAGGAACCTGGGACTCACAAGAAGCTTTTGCTGCCTCCTGAAAGAGATCAGAACAAATGGCTGGATTGTCAGAAGTCCTCGTTAGTAAATGCATGGTAAAGTGAAGGAAATCGATACAAAATGATTCAGTAGCACCTCCTTACATTCAGTCTAAATCTGTGTCATAGATTTAAAAATCAATTTGTATTTTTTAAATGGGAAAGAATTACATAAAGAACGATATTTTATGGGGAAGTACAGAAAGCAAAAAACGCCCATTTCATTCATACACAATTTTAATTCAGTTGGACTCCAATTCAAAGAAATTCACTTTANTAATTTCAACTTTTTTATATTACAGCGTCGTTTGAGCCTAGCCTAATCTGAGTTTAAGACACATTCCTCACTTTCAGGAAGACCCCAGCAGCACAGGGGAGAAAGTGCCTTGTAAGTNAATGCAGACAAGGTTTTTACAAGGGCAGAAAGTCTTTAGAAAGCCTACTGCCAAGGGANATATTTTCCCTAGTGATTCCTGTCTCTCCTGACTTCAACAAATATTTATACACTTTACTGTTTCTTATTTCCACCCATTTGGATAATTCCTCAGACCTTCTATACTAAGAAGTCACTCAGAACTAAAATTAAATTTTTTTGGGGGGGTGGGGGTGTTCTTTTTTGTGTTTTTTTGTCTTTCTTTCTTTTTTTGTGGTGCTGGTGGAATTAACCTCTAGATGAATTCCTGTTTGTTTTCCATTTACAGCTTTCTTTTGCTGATAAATAATGTAACTCATCCCCTCTTCTATGTGTCCAGATTTTGGCTTGCTCTTGCATTAGTAAGATCTTCACAGTTAAAATTCTCAGTATTCCTGTTTTCATCTTCAAGTCTTTCTTTTGCTCTTTTGTTATGTNTTTGGCAACTATAATAACCTGCAAAATTAGACAGCTGGATTTTACTACTCAGTACCTTGTGTAGTCTTTTCAAACAAGTGAAAGACTCTGATGTTATAAAAGGAGCAAAAAGCAAAAATAAAAGTTGTCTTCTGTTTATAGAAAGTAAAAGTTACAATGGAAGTGTGGGGCAATGATAAAGCATTTGCTTCCCTTCACCAAGGAAAAAAAGCAATTGTGACAGTAAATGATCTGAGGAGTTTCTCCCCACCCCACCTCTTCATCCTCCTTCTTAAAATTTGTCCCCTATGACTGTTTTTTCATTCCTGGCTGAATTGTTTTTGTTTTTTTTTTTTTTCATATCTTTCTCTGCCAAGATTTAAAGTTCTTCACTGTGCACAAATATGTCCATAACAGAAGACAGAGATCAGAAGANGCCCCAAAAGTGGATCATCATTCAGTTATTCCACAACACATTCATTGTGTTGGACTGGAGTAGTGGAAACCTCCTGTCATTACTCACTAGCTTTGTGCCAGATTTCCTAGCCCACTAGTCATGGACTGGTTTTGGAGTTTGGAAGCTGTAGGCTCATGGAAGAGGGAGAGTTTTTATTTCACCAGAATTGGATTCTATAAAGATAAATATGATAGGAAAAAAAANCCAAAAAAACACTAGTGTATAGTGAGAAAAAAAAAGACACAGGTTTATCTGGTTCTCAAACAGGAGACAATAATATTTCCCTTTTGACATTTTTTTCCAATTGGAAACTATATGTTCTCAAAAAAGAACTTCAGGATGGTTTTTTAGGAAATGATGAGTCTGGTATAAGTCAAATCAGCAAACAACTTGATCCATAAAAAAGTTTTGTAATAAGATATGAACCCAGTGATGGAGAAGAAGGAACTGTGGCAACATCCATGTGCACTCATTTCCATCTGGGCACTGCAGATATTTGGAGTGATCAGATTCTGGTGCCTGCTGCTGGCATTCACCAATGNTGTCATTTGCTGCCATCATAAATGGAAAAAAAGAAACAAAACAAGGAAAGAATGGTAATAGACAGCTACAGAATCATGGAAATCCAGACTNGTTTGGNCTGGGAGGGACCTTAAATCCCAATCCAGTGCCACCCCTGTCCCAGGNTGTTCCAAGCCCCATCCAACCCATCCTTGGACACTNCCAGGGATCCAGGGGCAGCCACAGCTTCTCTGGGCACCCATTGCCAGGGCCTCACCANCCTCAAAAGGAGGAAGTTCTTCCCAATATCTAATCTAAATGTACACTCCTGTTTGCAGCCACTTGCCCTTGTCCTGTCACTGCCTGTGTATTGCACCCATGGAATGGCACAGTGACAACCTGCAATATTCAGGACAAATTTTGTTCCCAAAGATGCATATGCTGACTGCATTTCTTGTGAAAGTGCCTATTTGGCAGACACCTCAAGTCAGCAAAGAAGCAAAAGCCAGAAAAGTCAGTTTTCCCAGGCTAAATAAGCAGCTGGTGCAGGAAGGACAGGCAGGCTACAACTGCCTGAAGGTCTTTTCTCTGAAAATGCAGCATGTATTNCAGGGACAAAACAAAATGTCAAGGGGCAGAAAAGTGGCCCACACCCTCTCTGCTGCTGCACTGACAGCAAGTAGGTAAATGGGATATGGCCAAGGATNGGTGTTTTACAATCCAGCAGCCACCATTTCTTTGGCAGGCAGGGGCCAGAATCTGAGCTGCTGTGCCAGCACAGTCACCCTTGGGCATGGCATCAGCCAGGGCTCCTGCCAAGGTGGGTGGAATGCAAGGGAAAAGTAGAGAGAGGAAAGGAACCAAGATCTCATTTGAGTAGGTTTTTAAACAAGCAAGAGAGCCTGTATGCCTCATTGGAACTAAAAGCAGAGGCTAAGATCTCCCTGGGTGTGGGTGAGGTTTGGAAACAAGGGATTTTAATGAGAGTCAGTGCTGGAAGATGTCAGCACCAGAAGAAGTGCAGTTTAAATGCTGATGTACAGGATTCATGGGGATCCAGCAGGGCAGTGTATGGGACTGCAGGACTGACTTTGGGGTCTATTCACTCAGCTTCATTCTCTAAGCACAAAATCNACTCCAGAAGTAGCACATACCTGACACTTGCTGCATGCACAGACCCATAGCCCTGGGTCACAGNCAATAAAATGTCAACCTATCCATCCAACATATGGATTTCTGACACTCTAGTTTCACAAATTTGGCATCATGGCCACACCAGAGATAACACTGCTTTGGGAGCCAGTGCATGTGGGAGAGCAGGGACACAAATTCTTTCTTTCCCTGCCAAGCCAACAACAGTAAGGTGTGAATTCTGAGCAAAGAAACAGTTTTATCTCCCAGAAACGATGAAATTTTTCCTTCCCTGCAGATTACTCCTTGGATGGTAATGTGCATCTAAAAATACCAGTTTATCTTGCCAACACATGCAGATATNCCTCTGTTTTAGGGAATATTCAGTGCAACATGCAGACATGAAAGGGAAATACAAGAAATGCCAATGATAATAACAACAGGTGGTGCAGGATTGCCCACCCTCTGGTAACACCTTCATGANGCATTGTTTGTCTGCCTGTGATCTGCTCTCTGCACACAGCAGTCAGAAAAAAATAATTAAAACTACCTTGGAGGCAGAGAGAGCTCTGCTCTGTAAATGGTGCTCCCCAAANAGGTGCTAATCCAGAGTGTGACCACCTTTCAACACATTCTAAGGGATTTCTCCTTTTGGAAAAAGGCTTTGTGCCAATTGTCAACTGACAGGGGAGAGAGAAGAGGAGGAGTNAAACAAAGTGCACATATCAAAACACAATTCTTCGTTGGGTA
Source organism: Saxicola maurus maurus (assembly GCA_900205225.1). Classification (NCBI taxonomy): domain Eukaryota; kingdom Metazoa; phylum Chordata; class Aves; order Passeriformes; family Muscicapidae; genus Saxicola; species Saxicola maurus. Next base: position 735,286 of record OAMK01000093.1, on the reverse strand, counting down.
AAGAGGGGAGAACAAAGTGTCTTTGAAGAAGTGTAACTCCCTCCAAGAGCATTTAGGTACCACAGGGACAACAGAAGACCAAAAATGCNAAGATCAGGTACAATCACTGAGCATGAGTGAGACAGAAGAAAATTGATCATCACTGGCTTTGAACACACAAATTTTTGTCTTACATCTTTCCCTCACTCTCAGCAGAGAAGAAACTTTGAGCATTAAAGAGGAATAGGAGAATGACAAAAGATAATTAATGGTATAAATGTGTAGAGCTTCCTTCATGTGCCCTTTTCATTGGGGTTCCCCATGTCCTCTCAGTTATTCAGTTTACCAGTTGTGTATTAAGGCATAACTCCTTTGCCTACAAAACTAAATCAACACATGAGAGAACTTTATGCTTGTGTAAGATGTCAAAATAATTTTAAATAACCCTGTGTCTTGTGTCTCACTAAGTTTTCCAGCTAAGTCCTTCCTCAGCATCAAATGAACAAAACTAAACCAACCCTCCTGAAAATAATATAGACAATTTCTACAATATTAGACAGTAATTCTACAATGTATCAGCTCTATTAATTTTCAATTTTATTTCTTCAAAAACTGGNTTTGTACCACTGTCTTTCTATGAATTTTATTCCTCTCTTGCTGTCCAGTGGCTAAGATTTTCCTCCCAGAATCCATATTTCTGAAGAGACTAGTTTGACAGCTTGAGATGTGAAAGTTCTTGTTGAACAGCAGGATATCAGAGTGCATCACCTTTTTAATATTTAGATGCATAAGGTTAAGATGAGGACTGTGCTGCTAAGCATTTTAAAAATGCTGACTTGTCAACACAAATAGAAAATGGAAATTCCTAGCTATGAATTTTACCTGGACATCCATCTGTCCAATCCAAGGGTCCAAGGTTCCTAGCCTAGATTAAATGTGTAATATTGGGCAATGTGAATAATCAACCCAGAATTACTAAGGAAATTATTGACAATTCTATTGAGTCTAGGCCCATTTTCTATTAAAAGATGTGCAATATATGTAAGAGACAAAAAGCAAAAGAAGAACAAAAAAATGAACAAAGAACAAAGAAATGTGTAGGCTACAGCACAGTCACACCTCAAGGAAATATTTTTGACACATTNGGAGAAAATGTAAAATCTCCTTATGAAATATGGTGTTTGGATTTATAACTGAGTTTCCCTTGGAAAGTTCTGGGAAATTTCCCTAAATCAAATTAAACACAGGGAGCTCAGCTGGCCTCATAAATCTCCTGTCTAAACTAGGAATGCTTCAAGTGATGCACGTCCAAGTCAGGAAGCATGACAATAAATTTGATGACATGAAATGAGCCTGTTAGGCCTGCATAAAACTGTGGATAGGCAGTTTGTATGCCTTTCTTAGACAACTACAAATGAGGCTTGTTTCTGTAAAATGCTGGATGAAGTGCCCACATGTGCAACAACAACCCCATTGGATTTTATTCATTCTTATGGAAAGTTTTCTGTTCAAAGAATTTTGGAGGTTACTTCAACATTCGAATCTGAAAATGTTGAAATGAATGTCAGGTCTTGGATATCTCCTTCTCCAATGCCTGTGCTATCAGGCAGGAGGGAAATAAACAGGATAACACAAAGATGGGAAGTGGTTTGGAGCATGTCTCTGATGAGGAGAGACTGTGGGAGGTGGGGCTGATTAGTTTGGAGAAGAGAAGATTTAGAGGGGGCAGGTGCCAAGAGGATGGTGCCAAACTCTGTTCAGGGATGCCCAGTGACAGGACAAGAAGTGATGGGCATAAANTAGCCAAGCANAACAAATTCTACCTCAATGTGAGGAACNTTTCATGGAGGGTGGCAGAGCNNTGGAACAGCTGGAGCTTCCCTCTCTGGAAACATCCCCAACCCACCTGAATGTGCCCTGGTGGGACAGAGCATCTCCAGAGGTCCCTCCCAGCCCTAAGGACTCGATGATTCTGTGAATGAAGCCCCTTCAGCTTTGGAAATTCATTGCTGGGATAAGAACAAGACCTTCTTGCTCCTTAAAAAATGTCACTGATTCACAATCTAAAGCAACACTCCAAGACTGTGAAAAAGTTAACAGGCTGGGAGAGCTGAGGCTTCAGAAAGACCCTAGAACCTCTCCCAAAGGGGAACTCCTCCAAAGGACTTCACTGCTCACACCTCTCCTCAGGAAAGGGTTGGGAAAAAACAGCCCATTATCATTCCAAACCTTGCTAGAGACAATGGTAAAACACACATTAAAGCAAAGAGTCAGTTATCAGCATATTGAAAATCTTACCTGAATAATCAGAGAACTAATATTGCTTCAGATCAAATTATTAGAGTAAAAGTAAAGAGTAGAATACTATTGCACAAACAACAACAACAACAATAATAAATAGCAAGACTAATGGTAATATTTAAACCCATTCTGTAGCTTCAGACAATAGAATGATATGCTAAAAAAAAAAGAAATAAATAATATATTGTAACAGGACTTTCAATGCTACCCTGATCTACCCTATTAACCCCAAAGGACACATTAAAAGCTCAGCACACAGTTTCAGGTTTTTCAGTGATGGCCAAGTTTCCATTTAGAAGGATATTGGCTTGCCTTTGTTTTCATTTCCAGAGTGCTTCATTAAGCTTGCAAATGTTTAATTAAGTTTTATTAAATGCATTAAGCTGAGAGTAAGGAGCTGCACTTTGCACGCTGGGTGAAATGGACTCAGTGGAAAAAGCCCATTACCAAGAGTGATCAAGATTGATCTGAGAATGCTTTGGCCAATTTGTAGCTAGGGAGAGTCTACAAATTGGCCAAAGCATTTACTTGCTGTTTATTTAAGGGAATGAATCATACAAGTAAAAATAAATCATTATTTTGATCAGCCATTTTTTCTCTTTCTTTCTTTCTTTTATTTTTTTTATTTTTTTTTAAATTTCCTTGTAGCAAATGTCTATTCTCTGTTAGAGACAGCTGCACTGAATCCTTTAGGAAGTACAGATATTTTGCCAGCTCAGGGATTTTATTGTAAGGCTGATGATACCAGATTTGTTTTAAAGTCCAGGTCTTGGAAAGATGTCACAGAGTGAGTCTTCATTATGTGCACACAAAAAACTTGATATCCTCAAGGCTAGAAATAATTGGTGATATGATGAGAATATTGTGGGGAATAGTCTTCCAGGTGGCATGCCCCATACCAGGCTTGAGCTAAAATAAAAATCCAAAGATTTTTAAGCTGCCAAAGCCATCTGATATATAAAAGTTTCTGATAAACAAAACCTCCAGTTTCTGTGGAGTAGAAAAAAATCTTCTCACTGCCCTTGCCCTGGGTAAAACTGGTATCTGAAAACAATACACTAACTTAAACAAACACTAAATTACAATGCAGTCTCATGCTTTTAAAGCCAGATTCCAAGGATCAAAATTTTGTTGTTTTTCTTAACATTCTTATTATGTGTAATTTATGCTAATACATATTCCTGATTACTGGTGTTTTTTTTTTACTTGGAAGCTTACAGCTAATCAAAGAACTATTGCTATCCTTGGCTGAATTTTAATTTTTGTACTCAGAAAGTTGTATCTGCTACAACATCTTGGCTCCTTGAGAAGAACTTGTTTTGGAAAAGACTAAACTCCTCACTCAACACATCCACTATTTTTGTCTTAGCTCATATATAACCAGGAATGAACTAGAAGTTTCCATCAGGCTCCAAATTGTGCTGAGATTTGAAGGTGTGTGAGGGGGTCAGAATGGATTAGAGACACCTCTGCTGGTGAATGTTGTTTTTAAAGCTGCTGCCATTGGAACAAACTGCTGCAGCTGAAGGCTGGGAGACCTGCACACCAGCACTTCCAGCCTTGCACAGAATTTTCAAATTCCACAAATTTCACTCTCCTCTTCCTCTGTGAATCACTGGGCACCATTTGAGCCTGCAAGTCTTGCTTGAAAGAATCTGTATTAATTACCACCCATCAGCCTTAGATATGGTGACAGCTCCTGTTGGCAGCACTGTTTATTTTGTGACCATCTTTTCAGCTCTGCTGTCAAATGGATTTTTTTATCTCATTCCCAAGAAAACAACCTTTCTCTGTGACCAGGTGCTGAGAACAAACCTCCTCTCCCTTCCCTCCCTANTCCTGAACATGCCATCCTTATTTCCTTGCCAATGAAATTCTGTTCTTATAAACAGGGGCCAGGCTGGAGTTACAGATATTAAATTTTTAGGCTGCTCAAAGGAGAGAACATCTATACTGCTTCTCTGGCTTTCCCCTTGATCAATATTGTGATTCATCTGTCAAAATGTTCTTAATTTCCTATGACTCTGTGATNTCCCTCTCTACAGAAATATTTACTGTTGCAAAGATTTGTTTGGAACTCTGTGTACCAACCTAATCCCTGTGAAAATCCTTTCTGATGGAGATGTCATTTAGTAATTTTTAAATATTTCTTGAGTAATCTTAGTCTGTACAAAGACAGTTTGGAAAGCTATAAAACACATCATCTTCTACTATCCCTTTCTCCCTTATTTTCCTTTTGCTGGCAAGTAATAATTTGACATATTCTACTTTATTTAAGTTTCTATCAGTTTCTCCACTTGCTTCATATTTTCAGCTACTTTATCCTTTGTTTTTGTCCTAAAAATACTTCAATTAGAAGCATGAGCAGGAAACACCCCATATGTCATTGCTTGGCAGAAAAACCAGAAAAGAAAACTCATTCTGAGGGAGCAACAAAGAAGCAGCATAAGACACCTTTATTCTGAAAGTGCTTTTGTTTTATTGTACTTCTACTGAGAAAACTGAGAATTTAATTTGGGCTTTACTACAATGCTGCATCATTAACTTCCAAACACCTCTAGAGTTTTTCCATTTCCCTGATTCTGTTCTTAAACCTGGAATTAGACTGTCTTTGCCTTGAGTTCAGCATGTGCAGTGTGTACTTCATTCTCATGCAGCTGTTCTCTTCCTTTAGATAAATGTCTTATTTTTCCTTCTCTNTTATTTTTTTTTNAATTTCTCAAATGTCTGAGATTAAATCATCTGTACTAATTCTTATTTTCACATCTGAACAATGAGCAGAGGACTGGAGGAAGATGTCATGCTACAACATGCCAATAACAGAGATGGTTAACNGAGAACAGAAATAAATTTTAGGGATGTCTTCAATTCTTTTTCATTCTACTTTGGAGAAGACTTTAAACCTTAAAAGTCATAACCCCTTACCTAATTTTGTGAAACCTATCTTTTGCTGGGAGAGGCTTGATTTTCATTTCATTGTCTCCACCACCCATCATTTTTACCAGCACTATTACAAGGATCTCATAAAACTTTCAGTAAGAAAGGCTGTCAAAACAGACAGAACTCCATGAGATATTTAGCTTTCAATGAAATGGATTTTTCTGCTGCAAACCACTTTTTCTGTCTAGCCTGGTTGAATGATAACAACCTTGACAGATCTCTTATATGGGAAGATTTAAGAGAGTGTATCTGCCACATGTATATTCACCTTAGTAACTCCTTGTTCTTGTAGTAACAAGATCTTTCTTATTCTCTCACCAGGCTCTACATCATCACCTGAAATGGAGCCTGGGTGTCAATGCCAAACTTGAATCAATAAAGAGCTGAACTACCTGCAGTGGTGCCAGAGGTAATGCTTCAATTAATCTTTCAGAATTAATGTCTGCTCCATTTCCAGGAAGTCCAGAGGGGTACGTAATGGACCCATTTTGTGCTGTTTAAATAGGATGAGAAAAATGTTGCCTCTCTGATTTGGGTTACACTACTGCAGAAGGATTTTGTAGGACCAACACCACCCTAAGCCAGTTTGATGATGGAAAAGAGCAGTGAAAAGAGCAGTCCCTCCTTATTCTCTTTTGCAACCAGGCAGAAAAGCAAAAGAAAATACTGTGCTTTCACTNTGGTACCAGCAGCAGCACAAAAATTTGCTGCAAATTCAGCCTAAAAGTAATCACTGCCACTGGTGACTGGTGGATTTGTTGGAATCCTCCAGCTGATCTGCTCTCAAGGTCAGGAATATTTGGAGTGGCATCTAGTATCCAAAACAATTGGAGAGAGGGAGAATTGCTGGAAACTTCTGGATATGTCCAAGTCTGTGATGGTGTTTTCAAAAGCTTGGGCCCTGTGAGCTCTATAATCAAAGATATATTCAAATAATGGAATTCTGGAATGGTTTGGGTTGGAAGGGACCTTAAAGTGCCACCCCTGCCATGGGCAGGGNCACCTTCCACCAGACCAGGCTGCTCCAAGCACCTTCCACCTCGGGGCTCCCTGTCCTGCAGTGGCTTTTGCAGGAGTCAGGAGATTTTAAAGTGGATGGAGAGAGAGCTNTCTGCTAGAATTGTTTAAAGCACTGCTGTTACTTGGTGATTTCTTCCATTGTGAACACAGGAANGCAATGATTGTTTGCCTGATGCTTGATTGTGGTTTTGTCAATACACTTGCCAGCGACTGAGTATCTCATTAACTCTTTTATTTCTGTGCTGTTAAACANGTTTGAGCCTCTCTGCTCTCCTGTAAAGCCAAATAGCAGGAGGGCTGCTCATTACTTCACTCATTGTTTAGCAACAAAGCCCAAATGAGTGGCTGAGTGTCACTCACTCCAGCACAGCCCCTTGTCACAGCACAGCCCTCCATGTGCTGCCTGCAAGCTGCACACTGGGACTGCCACTGTGCCATTCAGCCCTGGCAGCTGCTGGAGCTCAGAAATTCAATACAGCCCTTTGTACAGTCACCACAAGGCAGGAAAACGGATCTGGAGTGGAAGAACAACTCTGCAATTTGCTATTGATTCATGATGAAGGCTGTTCATTAACATCAGGACATTGTGCATTTCTTTAAGTGTAAATTCATTCTTTGAGACACAGTGTATTTCTGAAGTCAAAGTGATTTCAGAGCTACAGCATTCCTTAGTCTCTCAGCCTCTCATTGCTCTGGGCCTACAACCATTACAAACAAAATGGTTGTTTCCCCAGATATTTATATTTTAAAAAGAAAAAAACTGGGAAATTATTAAATATAATCTGAAAAAAAAAACCCATTCAGAAATTATTAGAATCCACCACTGTAAGAATAGCACATAGGCAGAATATTCTGCTAGAGATTAATTTCCTTTCTAAAGTTGTTTGGAGCAGATGCCAAAGCCTGTCATGCTAATGGTTGATGGAGGATCTTGCAGAAGAAATGCAGACATTTGTTGAGAGGATTATTGTGCATTAAGCATTTCCATGGGCACAGGAAGCTTTATTGAGGACCAAACCTAAACCAAGGTTTCCTTTCAAGACTTCCAGAGCAGCTCTGGGCCATCNCATTTTCCAACTGACAATCTCAGGGTCTCTGTCAGAACTAAGTAATCAACTGTATTTTTGAAGTGGTGACCTGTTTGTCAGTAGAGAGACACTTATACAAACAACAGTTCATGAAAGTTTGGGATGAAGGAGTGATTTTGCCTTTTTTTTTTTTTTTTTAAGGTCTGTTGAACTATCATGGATGCTTTTCAGAAGCTCTGTGCAGTTACTGCCAACTTCTGTTCAAGGCACTGACATTTACAAACATGCTGAAATAATTTATGAATTCTGTACATGAAGTTCCTGAGCTCAGACTCATCCCAACAGGAATCTGAGAGTGAGGCACAAGCTCAGATATTTTATTAGCAACAAGCAATAGCATTTGTGATATATAAAAAAATTCTGTCATTCTTATGGCCCAGATTGAGCATTTTGTGCATTTTTCTAATTTAACCTTAGCAAAAATTGGCAAATCATTAANAAAAGGAATTTTGGGACTGGCAACATTGTTATGTCTGGAAGATATTTTTTGNTAGTCCCATCAATCAGGGTGAGACACAACCCTAAGCTACCCTAATGATCAGTAGAAAACAATTAAACAATTAAAGGAAGCCATCAGTTTTGTTAGAGAGTCTTAAGAATACATCTAGAACTTCCTAGGGTGTTAAACAGCCTCTCATCACCTACCCCTCTCTGTTTTCACAGGACACAGATTTTCTATCTCTCTGTATTCAACTGATGAAAGTATCACATGCATAATTAANAGAAAGCACCTGCATGACATGGAAGATCTGAAATCAATTGAAATCAATTCACTTTATTAACTTTCAGAATCCAGAGAGGGGAGAAAGAATGATCTGCATGTTCCTCACCCAGTGACAATGTTTTTACAGCCTGGAATTCAGCTTAGTCCCAGAACACCTTCACACTCAGAATTCACATCAGGCCAGCAGCATTTCTTCACTTTTCTGATGCTGCCANTGATACCAGAATGTGGCCATAAGCACTTGCAGAAAACTCAGTTATGAGGTAGCTCCAATGTAGTTTGCATCCTAAAAGGCAATAAATGTTTACTCTGGGGCACCTTATAAATCCTAACTCTCACTAATAACAATATTATCACTGCTCAATGAGGGAAGGCTAATAAATTTGAACAATAACCAAAGCAAAAATGATGCCCTAAAACACAACTGAATTAACTATTTCAACAGAGCTGGATGAAAAACAAGAAAACATTAAGAAGGATAAAACCAGGACAAATTTAAAAAAAAAAAATTTGGGTTACTTCAATCTTCCAAGAACCAAAAATCTTCCAAAAAGTTGTCTCTGTTTTATAGGAATAGAAAACCATTGTATCCCATCACACACATGCAAATGCAGNATTGAACAAAAATATTGACAGTTAAATACTAAGTATACTAAATCACACCTAAAAAGGAAAAAAATTGGTGATTTGAAGGCTTAAGAATAATTTGGTGATTCAAAATCTCTAAATATATACACTATACCTCATGCTACATTAAACCAAACCCACTGCAATGTGCCCCCTCTGCCAAAATATGAATTTTGAGACCTCTTGGGAGAGACAAGGCTTATCCAAAATCTGCCAACCAACATGCATTAACTGTCCCTCTGAGCCTGCTATTGCCAACAGGGCATGGCACTATTTTAATGAAATGCATGGAGGGATAAACAATACTTTTTTGGCTTGTGTGCTGTCTCTAAAGATTTATCTCTGTGCTTGTTTGTGTTCATGGAGGTCATAAAGCCCAGCACATCCAGAGTGGCAGAAAATGGGGCTGCTGGAACACCATTTATCCCATTTTCTTCCAGCAAGGCAGCACTAACTATCCAAATGCAATTGCTGGCAGAGGTTGGTCAGTCTGCTTTGTTCTTACAGAACTTCAGTGCCTGAACCCTCCTGTGTATTTTATTCCAGTGTGTCCCAAATCTTATATTAACTATCCAAACATGGTTTTAATATCAAGTTGTATCACAGAAAGATTATGGTTTAAGCCACATGTTTCTACTTCATTCACAATGGACAGGAAAGTGGATCATTTCCTTTCCCTCTGAAGTTTGTGACAGACCATTTTTTTTTCCAGAGTAAATATGCAGGAGAAAGTTACAGAGAATTAATGATCTCACAGTCCCTCTAAGGACTTTGAAATAATCCAGCAGCTCTTACTAAATTAATTATTGAATTTTTCTCTAATTAAAAATTGTTCATAAGAAATGGCTCCNAACAACAGAAGGAAACCTTGACATGCCTGGCTAAAAAGTGTGCCTGCACCTTGAGTGTTTGATCACCAAAGCAGAGTTAGAGGAACATTTAAAAGGCCTCACAAGAGCCANAACACAGGTTGTTCTGCAGGTGAAATAAATTTATTGATTGCAGTTGTTTGAGACAGATTTCCTTAACTTGTGACTAAAAATGTGCCTTTTTCTCACACTGCAAGATCTGGAAATGATTTACACCTAGTGCAGGCTACTTTTTTGTCTTAGCCCCACTGCCTGTTTCAGTGTTCCTAGCACAGTTTCTTCAGGAATTCTTGATTTTGTGTGTGGTCAGTGTTAGCTGAGTCTCCTAGAAAAGAAGAGGGGGAGCAAGAGGAGGCTGAAGGGGTCCCAGGGCTGCCAGAGCTCCAGGAGAGTTTGGNCAGGGATGCACAGGGTGGGATTTGGGGTCTCCAGCATCCTGGTGGGTCCCTTCCAGCTTTGAACATTCTGTGATTCTATCCTAAAACTTTTCTTCAGCTCAAANTGTGAAAGGAGTGCTGCAGTGCAGCTCTCTGGAATTGTAACTACTCAAATTATGGGCAGAATGAATTCTCTGCTCCCACCAAAAACTGGGAATCTAGTCCAAATGTTGTTGTTGAATGAAGGNTAGAGCAGCATGGCATTGGGAATGGAATTATGTCTATATCTGACTGTTCTAACTTGGAGAAAAGATTAAAAATACAAATAAAGATGGAACCAATGGAAGCTGGTATTTTCCTTGTAGTAGCCAGAATAGGTACATTTATTTGAGTTGAGAGGGTGCACTGCCTTTTTATGTAAATGTACACACTTCTAAAATGAAAAAAAAAAAATTTATTCAGGAAAAATTTACATGAGGAACACTTTTAATTATCCTGTGTTCACTGTTAATTTAAGTACTTGATGTAAGTAGTGTACAATTCATAAAAACTCATTTTTTTGCTTTAGCTCTGCAACCTTTCCTCTAATAAATGAAAAAAAATATCTAAAGAGAGACCAAAAGAGCCATGAAGTTAAAGATTTACATTTCTTCTTCAGTTTCAGGAGAGTTAAATTTCCTTCTGGATGTTTAAAATGGACAACTTTCAGGCTAACAGTTCAGATGAAAAAATAAAGCACAAGTTCTCAGTCTCCAGTACCACCCTACTANAAACCATCCAGTTATTGGAGTAGGGTTAGTAAAAATACTACAAATGTGTAAATCTTCACTTTATTTCTGTCTAAAACTCACTGTCAGGCTTGGTCAAACTAAACATCAAATTAACACAGATTGTGACTTCCCTAAAAGTTGGTGTCACCAGTTCTAATCAGGAGCTTCTTGATAGAATAGAGAAATTCTCTATTTGCTACAGGAATAAGAAATTCATGTTAAAAATCCCCATGCCTTTCAAAGTAAATATGTATTTCCTAGAAATCTCTCTTCTCTTCTAAAAAGAGTCTGATGAAAAAATATATGAGTGCTGTGAGAAGATATTCCTGCACAACTGAATGATGTAATTTTTTGTGCACCATCAAATTGCCAAAAGCTGTCATTGGAGGAAAACATTATTTTAACAAGTGGCATTTCATTTTCAACTGATTTAAGCAATGGCTTTAGAAAGATGTTTAGAAAAGTGTTGTGAACTTGCATGTACATTTTATCTTCCATCATGATTGTTCACCAAGNAGCAAGGTAGTAAAAAAGATATATCAGAATAATATAGTAACAGTGTTGGAATGAACGGCTCAGACTGTGAAATATTGAATATATTGTGTATTTCAGATGAACACAGATACAAAAAGATGCTCTTGTCAGTGCAGGAACAATTTTTTTTTGCCATTTGAAAAATATATATATTGACTCATTATATCCTACCTTGCCATTAAGTCTCAGCATGCACATATGCTATATTATCACATAATGTAAAAAAGAAACCCNAAAAATTAAAAACCATTGAATTGCAGAATACTAAAATAAATTTTCAACCAGAAACTATTTTCAACCAGAACTTATTCAGAGCTGCCTAGCCATGGGAGTTTCATTTTGCAAAAGACTATTTTAGCAAGATCTTTCATCTGATCTGAAGTAATTTATTTTCCAGTGAGAATTTGAAGGAAATTACATTCTGAGCAGTGTCTGTAATTCCTATGCACAAGTGATCTACAGGAGCTGGTGAGTTTTGTGAGCTAGAATTCAATCTGCCTCAGGGCATTGTTTTGCAGAGCTGCTGCTCTATGTTTTGGGTTAGACACATTCTGAAAGAGATGAAAANGCATTCAGAACTTTTGGGTTGCTTGGTTAAAAGAGAACCTTTCAGCTTTATTAAATCAGGCACATCTAGATTAACAAGTCTTATAGGCATTATGCTCTAGGCCTGGATGAAAATACTTCCAAGTCAACAGGAATAATTTCATTGTGAGCAGGGTTGTAACACCCACCAGGCAGAACTAATGGACCTTGAATTGAATATGCTGATTGTTTCTTTTTTTTAATCATACATAACTTTCACTCACTGTATCTTTCTGTTCATGTCTCTGTTTCCCATCATTGCATCCTGACTATTCTGTTTGCCTTCCATTCCTCAAGGTTTCTTTGGGATTTTTGCTGATGTATGACTGGTATATATTTTCCCTTGTTTTTTTTTGGTTTTTTTTCCTTCCTTTTATAATTAATGTCCTATGATTTATGAGTCACTCAAGGAAGGAAAACTTCACACTTTTGCTTTCCTGGTTAAAAAGCCTGATAAAGGCAAAGAAATAATAAAGGAGGCTGCATAATAGGTAACAGAAACTTGTGAACTGAAAAATGTNCAGATGTTTAAAATTAATATCACAGAAACATGGAATATCCTGAGCTCTAAGGGATCCACCAGGATCATCAANTCTAACTCCTGTTCCTGCACAGACACCTCAACAATCTCACCCTGTGCCTGAGNCTGTTGTCCTTTCCAGCCTGGGAATGACATTAATTAGGCCATCTATAATATACAATTATTTATTAACTAACTCAGTGCAGCTACCTTGTTAAGAAAGGAAACCAATGGCAAAACATATAATTGAANAATAAAATCTAAAATTATTCTAGTAAGGAATATGAAGATTTTAAATTTTTTACATTATTTTTTTTTGGGCCTTTCTGTTGAAGGGGACAATAAATTACAGTAGCAGCAATAATTTGTGACCAAGGAATTGATCTGGGATGGGCTGGGAGATGNATCCAAGGCTGGGTTATCATGCCCCACACTCTCAGTATGAGTGTTGGCTCATGGTGCTTGTATTGGTGGTTTTTAAANTTTTTTTATNTTTTTTTTTGGGGGGGGAGGGTTTATTGTTTGTTTTAAGTTTTTTGTGTGTTTTCTGATTTTTTTTTTAAATCTATATTTAAATGCAAGTGCATGTTTAATTTACCTCAAGGGCTAAAATAAGAATTTCCAGCAAAAAATGCAGAGCCTCTCATTACATTTAGAAATGGAGACTTTTTACCTGAATAAAGAAAAGAAGATGAAGTGTTTTTCTTTGCTGTCTCTTAAAAAATCTCTCNTCAGAAATATGATTTNTTTTTTTTTTAATTGGAAATAATGCTGCTTTAACATGACACTTTCCCCTTTAAGTCTCCAACTTAACTTTTCTGCTTCAAATGTTTTGTCTCATTTTTCTCCTTCTAAAAAAAAAAACCAAAATACTCTCTTCAAAAAGNTAAAGAAATTAGAATTCAGTGGTGTAAATGGCACTGAGGTACTTTTCCAAAGTCATATGAAATGCACATGAAAGAACCACCATAAAGGTAATAATAATCAATAAGAACAATAATCAATAAGAACATTCCCTGAGAAAAGCACAACTGGAAAGGAAATTAATGGCTTTTCTTGAAATGAATGCAAGAGAGAGCAAGAATTAAAAATTTTCTGTGAAACAGCCATAAAGGAGTGATACAATGCTTTTATACTATTCAAGGANCTTTAAATAGCCAATTTATTTATTGTTCAGCAAAAGCCAATGCAAGTAGCTCACTGCCTTGAAAACAAAACTTTGCATGCACTGGGAAACTGAAATTCCTGTACAACCTCAGCCTATGGTTCCTGTTGAGACAAAGTGCCAATTGACTTAAAAAGCAAATAAAAAATGCTCTTACCCCCATGTTCAGTATAAGTAGGAGCAATATTTTACAAGGTCTGTTAAAGCAGCTCCTGGCTCCTGGTGCAATATTTCTGACATCTGTTATTTCAACCTGATGTTTCCATTGGCACTCTAACCCTTCAGCCAGTCATGAAAAACTGAAAAATGACTTTGTGCAATTGAAATGACAAATACAGATCTACAGGATCAGCCTTCTGCAAGAGTCAATGATCATAAATCCTATGTTTCCATTGCTTTCTTGAAAAATTCATGATGCAGTTTGGCTTGCTTCTCAAATGAATGCTGAGCACATTGTCAGCAGAAGGATTCCAGAGCTCTGTAAGCAGTAAACCCTGGGGNTTTTTTAAAATTCTGAAGATTTGTCCCAGTGAGAAGGTTTGGAGCTTTACAGAAGTTTGTTGGACAGAAATTTATTATTTANTAAGGCTCTCTGTTATGTTTTTAATGGGGATTAGTTATTTATGGTTTATTATATACAACTAGAAATAAACTTCTAGAAGAGGCTTGTCATTCAACCCAATGTGGAGGTTTAAAATTACCAATACTTTAGGATTTTTACACAATAAGAAGCAGGAAGGGAATATGAAGATGAAAATAAGATAGGATTTTCCTTTGACAGGAAAAGGGGGAAAAAAATCCCACAAATAAAACCAGGAATACTTCTAGATTTCATTTCTCATCTCTTCCATAATCATAGTCATAATCCATGTAAACCAAGTTTTCAATTTCTCTATGGATGAAATAGAAACAATGGAAGGAAGGAAGGAAGGAAGGAAGGAAGGAAGGAAGGAAGGAAGGAAGGAAGGAAGGAAGGTTCTGAGACTGGAAAAGGAAAATTATTTCCCTTTCTTAATGAGGAAATTATAACTGTAAACAAAATTGACCAGCTTAGAAGAAAATTGTGGAATAAAACCCATGCCTTGTTCCTAGGGGATTAGGAAAGCACTAATTCTGATTTTCCCATTTGCTTAAACACTGGAGTTTTTAAAAATGGTAGACACTACAAAAAGTAATGTCTACATAGATGCTGGTTTTACTTCTATGCATAAAAACCACCCAAAATAATAAGATCAAAAATNTTATAGAGATTACAACAGTAACAAAACAACTTATTTCCCACTGTGAACTGGCAGGGCCCTTTAAAAACTTTTTTTTTAAATCTTGGCAGATTCAATTCTATCCCCCTCTCATAAGCTGTGAAAAAAATTACACTGCATAAAACTTTCTGGTGATTTGTATGAGCAAGGAAAATGCAGAAGTATTGTTGTTTAGAAATGTGTAGGCAGAAAAGCCATCATCCTGGTAGCTGGAGAGTGGGATTTGCTGAGGGCTCTGAAATCCTGCTAAGCTTATTTCTTCTCAAGAAAGAATATTAAAACCAAAGGAAGGATTGGTAACTGTGCTGGAGAAAAAATTTGGTCCTCAGCAGCAGCAGCAGAAAGGAAAGAACACACCAGTGAAGCACTGAAGGAAAATTTACAAGTAGGGAAAAACTTGTCTACAAAAGTCACAAAAAAACTGGAAAGAAGCTACAGTAATCAGAAAGCATTTTCAATCATGCTTGCTCTGCAAATGTATTTTGCCAAGATCTATCCTGGAAATGAGTTGTCTGTTCAAGGTTAGAACCCAAAAATTCCTAGTAATTCTCTATTTGGGGAGGGAGGGTGAAGCAGAGGGCACGGATCTCATAAAAACAGAAATTATTTTTTTGAGTGACTTGGCACCACTTTTAAGCATATTATAAATTAAATCTACTTATGTCTATATAAATCACTTGTTTTAATGAGCTGCTGCTGTCTATCACTCCTGAAGGTGATGTGTAATGAGGCATTTGGGTTTGGGGAGATTTGNTTTTAATTAAAAAAGGGCCAACATGCTACATTTGAAAAAGCAACAAATAGACTAAATTTGGAAGGGATGGGTTTTCTTCTAGGAAATCAAATAGTGCATGGTGCTTGAACAAGGAAATGTAAGAAAATAACACATTCAGATGATTGAAACTTTCACACTCACACGTCTCCATGTGGCCTGTGAATTCTAAATCCAGAACACAAAGTTTTCAGCTGACAATCTCTTTAGGCACTTAAAAGGAAGTTTAATCCTTTTTACTCCATTTTGCATTGTGTCCCTTTTATGGGAATGTGTGCAAGAATGAAACCTAGAAGGGATTCTACAGGGAGTCCTTCAGAAGTTTTCCCACTGTGGGTTAAATACAGTTTGTCTTTTAGTTTTTTTTTTACTTTTCTAAAATTTAATAATATATAATAATATAATACTTATATAATATATATAATATATGTAATAAGTATGGAATGCATTATATTACAATTACAGAGGTATATTATTTTTTTACCTGTCTATTCTTACAAATGTAATTTAGGAATACCTTTATAAGTTATCTTCATTTAATTCAATGTAAATTAGAAATGCCAATGATTTTGCCAAGGCTTAGAGTTAACATAAATATTTAATTTAACCCCTTATTTTTTAACTAGCTGGTGCATACCACAGATAGGATTTTAAATAACTGCTGATGTCAACTTTTATTCCCCCACTGGTGTTGGCATTCTTAACTGAGCTTTCTGAAGCAGCCTAGAACTTGATAACCTGAAAGTCTTCTCCAAACTGGCATAGAGCACTAGTAAATGGTTTAAAAATGGTTTAAAGAGCACACCAAAAAGTCTTGTCCCTGTGGTTGAGGATATGCATCAGTAACTCTCAGCTTTAGCCTACTATTCTCAAGCCAATGCTAGTGCTAGAGAATTAAAATAATACAGTATTGCAAATAACAGTCCCAGGACTACCTATCATTTTTATTTGCATTTCTTGCAGCCTTTTGGCATCTTATTATCCCCCTGGACACAAGGCCAGTAACCTTAATGAAATACCAGGAGATATACACAATTCCAGCACTCCTAGTTTAATAAAAAAATGCTTTAAACTTAGTGCAGAGCATATCACTGGCTGTTTGTAAAGAATTCCACTTGGGAGAGCAGCTGGTGCATCAGTGAACCCAGTGCCCTTGACTTTATGTGCTGCCTATTATTTTGGGAAGCAGCCCTGAAACACAAATAAATAGCAGACACTTTTTTGGAACATTNCCAGGGTTAATAATAATTTATTGAGTCTCAACAGTTATACAAACATTTCACATGTATTGCTCAAATTATTCCCCCCACCTTCTGTAAACACAGACATGAAATTGCACATTGGATTTGCTAGGTTATACCAATTTTCCTGGGGAAGAACAGCCTGTTCCAGATGCTCTGCCTGGGATTCTGAGCCACCAAAGGGAGTGGGATGGGCATGGAGTGAAGGGAGACACTGCAGGAAGAAGCTGTGGAGAGCAATCTCAGCTGTAGGAATCCTGATCCCCTGTCTCTCAGCATATCTTCAGNCCAGCTCTGGGCTCTCCCTCACACTCTCCATGTACTCAGAATGGTCAGAACTCATTCCAGCAGTGACTACAAACTCACTAACATCAGGTGTGGGAAGAGTGAGAGGCTCAGACCCTAAAAAAACTGGAAGATAGAGGAATGACAAGGGGAAAATATGGGACCATGGAATTATNTCCCTGTTAATCATGCCATTGCCCACTGGAGCTGCTGTGTCATTGATGCAGTTTGTCTTGAAGGCTGTGAGCAGGCACAGCAGCCCCATGGCCTGAGCAAACAAGTCACAAACCCTCTGCCTTACACAAACCTTTCCTGCCTGATGGAGCAGAACTTCCTGTGAGCTGTTTGTGAGTTATTACAATTTTGTAGCTGAACATTTCCAATAAGTGATTCTCCAACTTAATGGAAAAAAGATCTCANCTTTCTTAAATGAGCTCTTCCTTCATCATGAACAATTTCCCAAGCTCTGGTCCTGATGCCCTGCAAGTCCCAGCCAGCCTGCCAGTGACACAGCTTCATTCTTTTGATGAAGTGTTTCAATAATCACCTTTGCCAGTAGGCACATTTTTCGCCCCCACAGATACTCCATTCTTTCATTATTTTCTGGATTAGGACCAGATTCTTTGTCAGCCAGGGTTTTCCAGGATCTCATCAATAAAACTCTGAATTAGCAGACATGATTCCAAAGGAGGTGCTTGATGCTATCATTCTTCCAAGAGTATTCCCTACCCTCCCCTAACACATTTCAAGAGTCATTTTACAATACATTGTCCNTTGTTAGCACAACAAAGTGAAACCCTACAGATTTTAACCCACACAGAGAAATTTAAATTCTATTTTTCTTAACCTTTCGNATGGAAACTATTTTCTTTTGCAAGGGTAATATACATTTTAGGCACTTGGCACTGAATTTAGAAAGCCCTGGAAAAGAAAAGCGTGTTGTGATAAAACTTACAGCAACCTTTAGAAAAAAATGAAAACAAAAAATGCATTTTTTGAATAATGAATTCTTTCTGGGGAAGACTAAGGAGCTGATTTGTTATTCAGAATGAGTGACCTACTGCACTCCTTCCCAGTGAGCATGGAAAAAAATATAATTGGGCTTCCTAACAATGGTATTTAGCATCAATATGCAGTTAGAGGCTTCATTACTGCAGCTCTGGGTAGAAGTGACTTGGTAGCAGTCTATCAGCACAGTGCCCTTCTACACAGCATTTTCAAGTTAACTGCAAAAGAACAGAGCAATCTAGTGCATAAAAAAATCTATTAAGGCTGTACAATATTTGAATGAAGATGTGTTTACAAAGATGTGTATAAGAGACAGGAGCAATCTAGTGCATAAAAAAATCTATTAAGGCTGTACAATATTTGAATGAAGATGTGTTTACAAAGGCACTTCTCACAAGAACAAGGAATATTTCCCTTTGTTGGCAGCTCAGAACAGAGTCAGTGCATCCCTGCCCCGTGTCCCAGCCCCTCACTTTACAGAAATCAAATGAGATTTTCCTCTCATGTCCTTGACTCTGCAGTCTGCTCAGAACTCAGCCTTCAAAGTGCACCTGTGGATCTGTGTTTAGAGGAATATGTAACTGCTGGCTTTAGCATTTAGCCTCCTTCCTAAAATACACAGTCTATAACCATCCTGCAATTTAAATGCAAATAATATTTAAACAAGGCTAATCTGGTGAGCTTTTGTGTGCAGAGTGATATATGGGATGGAGATGTTTGAGGTGCAATAGTTTACTCCTCTGAATTTCTTTTCACATCAATCACCAACAATTAAAATGGTTCATGGCTGTAGGGACTATGACAAACTCACTCCATCATTTCAATGCCCATGATAGCAGCTTTGAGCATAAGAAGCTGATAGAAAATGACAAAGTGTTAATTATAAGTTGTAAGCAAAACCAAGTACANCTATTCATCAGTGACCTGCTGATTATGGACAGAGCTTGTTTGTACAGCCCCCATACAGACACAAAAATGTGCACAGGCACAAAATGTGCACCACACCTGGTGGGGGCTGTTCTCATTTCATGTTCTCTGTGTACATCAGCCATGGCCAGCTCTGCCTGTTGCCAGAGGTAACACATTTGTACTTCACTTTCCCATCTTGTCACAAGGATANAATCAACTAGCATCCCTCCACCTGGAGAAAATATCAAGAAGTTATTCACAAAAGTTGGATTTTTCACCCTTTTTTCCTAATCTGGGCTTGCAATGGATGTGTCATGATCAGCCACTCCTCTCCAGGCATTTCCTGCTCCTGTCCAGTCAAAAGACTGCTAACACTCATTTTTCCATCTTCCAGATGAGCTTTGCAGGGTCAATTTAAATTGATGCTGCCACAACCCAAAGGGGACATTTTCTTNCCTGCCCTGCAATCAAAGCAGTGATTCTGAATTGTGTTTAAAATGATTCTCCACTTTCCTCTTCCTTGGCTGTAAACCACTTCTCACTGTGGCCATGTTCTGAAAAATATCATGAGTCACTTNGATGGTCTGTTTTATTTGAGCTGTAGAAATGAACTGCAAATCTGTAACAGGAATTAGAGAGCTAGAAATATATTTTTCTTAGAATGCAGACCTAGAATGGATTTTTCCTTTTGAGTAAAAAACTAGGCTTGACTGTAAACATGTTTATACCTTTTTTGTATAAATATAAACTCACTTGCCACAGGACTATTTTTCTAGTGCATCACTCCCTGTGCAGTTATATAAACTGATACTAAATCTATGTAACAAGGTGACCTTTTTTTAATCCAAAAAAACACCTGTGAGGTAATATTCTATAACTTTGACTTATTAATTCCTATTTTTAAACCTTTGTCTCTACTATTTTTTTAAAAATTCAACTAGCCCTTGCCTCACCATAGTTCCTTGTTAAAAAAAGTCACATTTCTGCCTAAAATAACTTCCATTTTCCTTTTTTTTTCTGCCTTTTTTTTTTTTTTTTTGTTCTGCAACTACTTTCTGAGAAGCTAATCAATACCTGGAATATTTGCTCTTTCACACTTCCAAATCCAAGAACTGTGGGTTGCCTGTGAAACTTGGAGCAAGATCATGACCCAATACAGAGCAGCAGGAGTTTTCAGGCTTACATCCTTATGTNTGTAACCAAGACAAGAGCAGTGGGAGTTTGGAGAAGAGCAGTGAATAAGCAGGAAAAGTCACTTTGCAACAAAACATCGTGCCAGGCCAATATGAAAAGGAAAAGGGAGCTCAAAACAAAATGGAGAGAAAGCATTCCTGTGCTTCAGTCTCAAACAGGAAAAAGGCAAAGAAAATCTGAAAATGATTTTTAAAAAATCATCTCTTTGAAGTTCAGTACTTTTATTCAGGAANATATTACAAAATGAAGCTATATTTTTTAATACTGCCAAGATTTGCTGCTNAAGTGTTTTGGGGTCACTGTTTGGCTCTTGGATTCTTTGGAGAAGGAACCCAAATTGACATGGTGGATTTTTGTTCCTTCTTTCTTGTTAGCCTGACTTACAAACCTGGTAACAGCAACTTGTTCAAAATATCTGCACAATCCATCATCATCCCAGCTAGGCACAAACCTGTTCTAAAATATAAACTTCCATAAGTCCTAATTTTAGCAGCAACTGAGAAAACTGGAATTTCCTGATGTGGACTCAAATGCAGGAAGGTTGTATAAAAATGTAAAAGATTTTTTTGAGCACATTACATGCACCACCCTGTCTTTTCTTGCTTGTTACAGGTGAGCTGAAAATGAAGAAATGGATAGTGCAAAACAGAATTAAAGCACAGCAGGTTTTTGGCTGGTTTGTTTGTTGGGGTGGTTTTTTTTAAGCATTCTGAAGTTAAAGAGGGTCATGTGGATTCTGTTTAGACAAGATTATCATGCAGAGTAGCAGCTTTTCCTTTCTTTGTTTTTTGGTTTTTTTTGTGTGTTTTTTTTTCTTAATTTTTGTTTGGGTGTTGTGTGTGTNTGTTTGTTTTTGTGTGTTGCTGTTTGTATTTTCATTTGTTTGTTTTGGTTTTGTTTTTTAACATTTAAAGAATAAAATGGGTGCTTAGTTCCCATTCAGCTTCTGCAACAGAGACAAGCATACATGTGATGAGACTTCTGAAAAGACTTGGAAGAATGATATTTTCCCCTGAGTAACCTTTCATGACAATCACAATATGTTGTTCCCACTGTTACATAAAGTTAACGATAAAGAAAACAAATTAAGAAAAAAAAAACATTAAACAAAATCAATAGACATATCAATTATTTACAGTCTAATGAGGGAAAATTCTCTTTGAACTGAGCAGGATCTATGGCATAGATATAAAAATCAATATGCTGAAGTCATATGGGATAGCTGAATACTGAATACTGAATACTTAGGAGCTCTTCAGAAAATGAGTGAATTCTGCCATGATCCATGAGCAGTGCTGGGATTTGTTCTTGTGACTGCAATGTTTGAACATGAAAGGATGTGTCTGTTGTAACTCAAAACAACCTGATCTGGGAAGGGAAGTGTCTCTGCTCCTGGCAGCAGATGGGAACTGGNTGATCTTTAGGATACTTTCCAACCCAAACCATTCAATCCTTCTATGAATTCTGACAAAAAGCAGTAACTGAATAAATTCTATCCCTCCCTCCCTCCCTCCCTCCCAACTATTACTTGTAAGCTTTCTTCAAAAGGATAGCAAAGTTTTTTAAACTTGGGATTAATGTCTCTTGCTTTGGGCACCTGCAGATATTGTTATTCCATGATTTTGTCTTCCTTCAAAGCTGAAAAATAAACTTACTTGGGATTTTGCCACTACTAGCTCCCTTCATCATTTTTCTTCCCAGCCCATCAATGTCTTAAGAACATCTGCTTTGGCACATTTCAGTGATTGGAGCTGCAGANGGGTTGATGATGAGAGAGATGTCCCCTGGCATCATTCCAGCAAGCCAGGGATGCCAAACTGATGGAAGGGCAGAAATTCTGGATTAGCAGAATATCAGAAAGGTGGAATTGCTGAAACATAAAACTGTACCTCTTTCACATTGTATCTGTGATTGGAAGGGGTGGAAAAAGGACTTCCTTTTTCACCTCTCCCTCCCAGGAATTTTCAGTAACACTGAGAATTTATCCACAATTTACTGAGCAGTGAACATAACAAATGTTTCTCGTATGTTAAAATTAGCAAGAAAGAGAAAAATAAATCAACAATTTCATTTTCAGTTCTGTAATTTTTCAAAATAACCCTTAAAAAGGTAGAGTTCTAATGAAAGCTATCTGCTTAGCTCTAATCCTGGATCCTTCTTTGTGTTCTGCTGACACTGTGCTGTTTCTCCATTTAATTTATATGACACAAATGATCCATTAGTGACATTCCACAAGACTTTCAGTGAAAGAATGAGTGTAAAAANGGGAAGGCTGCATGTTTTGGAAACAAAATGTAATTGTTAGGGCCTGAGATTGAAGGGTAATCACCATAAACATAAATCCAGGAAGGATCAGAGGTGCAATGGCATGCAGGGGAACCCTAAAAACTTAGTGTTTAGTGCAAATAGATACCTGTTTTTTATCACTCCTCAAAGGATGGCAAATCAAATATGTTTATACAAATTTAAAAAATGGTTTATTTAGATTAATAATGATAATTTTAATGATTAAACTACAGATCTCAATCAGAATTACTTACTGCACAGTATAGGCAGCTCTGACTGCTTCTGTAGTGCACTATTTGGTCTGTCAGTCAGATGCCCCAGGGTGTCCCAGCTCAGCAGCTTTAGATCAGTTGTCACCACTGTAATTTGCTGGTTCCTCTGTCAGGCACTCAGGAAAAATTGTTCTTCCCCAGTGTTTAACTCCAGGATGGACNAGTCAGGCTGGTGTCAGCATCCTTCAACCCCCAAAATCATCCCAATCTCCATTCCTCTGGCAAACAGGGAACTGTCCCACTGGNACTCAGAATTCCCTTCTCGCAACTGTGAAACCTGATTTTGGCTTAGCTGAAAGAAAGCTGACTTCCTGTCCATTCCTCAAACCAGACTCTCCAAATCCCTCTCTAAAACTCCTGCCTGATCAAGGATTGCCATAGCTCCCAAGACTGCTACATTAGACCAGNTCCCATTCCCCTCCTGCCACAGAAGAGCTGAACATTAAAAAATGAATCAGGTGTCATTCAGGCATATGTGCCAGGCTAGTTTACAACTTCCACTGCACTCACTTTTATGAAGGGGTCTTTGAAATGACACTCAGATCCTTTTACAACACTGATAGCAAGACNATTAAGTGATTAATTTGGACAGCAAGTCAAAGTTTGCCAGGCAAAGTGACATAGAATGCTTGTTGTGAGAGGGATTGAAATTTTACAAAGGTGAACATTTACAGTGTTTAGAAACACACAGCTTTAAACTTGGACAAAAATAAGGTTAAATGGTTGTTTTTTTTTGTAAAATGGTTAATTCCAGCCTGGATGAGTAAAGAATTTTCAGTTAATCTCATCTCGTGCCATGATTCCTTCCTGAAAATATTAGTGTTATTTTACTAATTGTATTATTTCTTAGGCAGTGGATAAATTTTAAAAATGCACTTTTTTCAGGTTGAAGCATGCTTCCAACCAGTTCTCAGTTGGACAAGGACATCCTTTGTAGGCTGGATTTACCAAGGAAGAAAACCAGGCAAAACCATGATCCAAAAAGATCAATGATTTATTACAACTGTTTGATTGGGTTCTTGTGAGGNTTTTTGGGGGTTTCCTTTCCAGTTCTCTGCATCAAGAGAAATCTACAGTAATACAATATGCTTACCAGTAAAACCAACTATTTTGCCCCTTGACTCCTTTTTCTATCTACTCAGAAAACATTTTAACCAGGAAAACAAACTCTTATTTTTTTTCCTCAGGATTTTTATTTTTTCCTCCCTACACTGAAACTCTTCAGATAGTTTGACAATGTTTCTCAGTCAAATATTCACCTGAGCTTTTTCCTGTGCATTTATTGAGAAATGCCTGGAGCTGAGCTGCACAGGTCTACTTTTTAGGAGAAAAAAATCCATTGGCAAATTAAATTTACTCTGACAAAGATTTCAAGTATCAGTTTGTGGCAACTACCAAGTACAGCTGTAAAGGATGGTTTGCTTGTTTTTTGGATTTTTTTACAAACTCTCTTTTTACAAACTGTGATGTTTGTAAAATGTTTTGGATTTTTTTGTAGTGTCTGCANTACATTTCTCAGTAAGTCTTCTAAGTTTCAGATATCCATAATCCTCCTTGGGCCTTTTGTAGGAATTATCACATTANTTAAAAATATGAAGAGAAATAGAGAGGTTGAATGCACACTTAGGCTAGCAGAGAAAGGGAATTACAAGTAAATCTATTAACTTGTTCCTTTTTCTTCTCTAGTTCAGTCCTGCCCTTTTTTTTTCTTTGCTGCTCCAAAGCCTGTCAATAATAGCCATTCCCCTGGTTTCAGTGGACAACANATCAGCACTTCAGAGTGTTGCTGATGCATTTACATTTTCTGAACTAAATTAGTTGCTCACAGCTAATTTATTGAAGTCATGAAAACCCAGCCACTTTCCAAATCTTGGCTTTTATAGATCAGCTNGCATTTGGGATGGAGAAGATTAAAGCTGCTGAAGAATCAATTGGCTGAACAAGTAGAATGTATAGAAAAAAACATTAGGAAAGCTCCATGATGTACTGCATGATCATTAAACATCAATAAGAACAGGGAAGCAAAGCACAGGCAATTTTTTTTTTCATACACAAGGAAGTGTGTATATAGAACCCAAAGGCATGAGAGATCTGGGTTAGGTCCCTTAGCTCTGAAAACTAATAAAGGAACTCTAACACAATTTGGCTAACCCTTCTATTTTTTTTTCTCCCCTGCTTGCATAAGAAAACAAAATTCATAAATTAAAAAGCTTCAAGGTTTCTTTTCTATATTGCACATATTTTGGCTGTGCTTTATATCACTATATGAATCATTGCATGATACATATCCACCATCTTACTCATGCTCATTACTTTCAATTTGTGGCAAGACAAGCTCTCCTCCATCCCTTAATTAGCAGTAATGAGGTAATGGCAATGGCCATCTGCTCTGATTAAGGGAATAAGTGACAAGAGCTGCTTGTCCTCACCTCATGTTTGCTCAGTGCTCTGAGGTGTTGCACTGCAAGAGCCCTTCTCAGATAGAGAATTCCATCTCTCCTGCTGGGAAACAGNAAGTTTTCCCAGGATTTGCTACATGCTCTTGCATTTCCAGGTTGGGATTAGAGGAATGGAAGAGCTGCTCATCTGTATAGTGCTTTACTTTGCCTTTCCATGGCTACTTGAAAAGCAAAACTCCAAACAAAGATTTCTTAAAAATCTTTGAAAATCCAGACAGAAATCTCTCTGTATATAGATATCAGTCTAAGAATGTTTCTTTTAAATACCAGGATGAGCAGAGGGATGGAGAAAACAACCTTAATCATCTCCCTCAAATATTATCATTTCTTAGTGTTTCTTGATTCTTGTTACACCAAGAGTAGGATGATAACTACCAATTAATGCATCTCTGGTCACAATTTGGAGCTTTCNAGTTATAGATTAACAGATATTAAGACCTTAAAGCCATATTTGTATTAAAAAATTACAAATCTATAAAGAGTGCAGAGAGGAATGCANTCTTTAAATTTTTACTTTAGCAAAACATGCACAACAGGAAAAATAAGACATGGCATTACAAACTGATTCATGTTACATTACTCCAAGTGTATTTCTCTGGATATTAACTTCTGTGGCCTGGGTTGCTGTTACTGCATATCAATCTTTATTGACTATGACCAGATAAATCTCTGAAAGAACTTATAATTCACAGACAACAATACTCAAATGACATATTTTCTGCCTGTATTACATCAGAGAAATGGGGTTCAGGGACTGTGTGCACTGAAATTGTAGCTGGCAATATTCTGCTCCATGAGAATGCAAAGTTAGACCTCAAGAAAGGGAAGATTTTTACCTGTCTTATCTCTAAAATATAAAAGTAGAAACCTTCAATTTTGTACTATTTTTTTTCATATTTTACTAGGCTATAAGTAATTTGGGGCACCTTTTATCAGTAAAGATCACATTACAAGGGGGAATCAGTGGATGCTACCATGGAAAATGAAATTCATNGAATGGTTTGGGTTGGAAAGGGCTTTGAAGATCATCTAATCTTCCCCTCCTGCCATGGGCAGGGACACCTTCCACTATCCCAGGCTGCTCCAAGACCTGTCCAATCTGTCCTTGGACTCTTCCAGACATGGGGCAGCCACAGCTTCTCTTGGCAACCTCTACTTTTGTTTCAGTGTCCTCATCATAAAAAATTTCTGTCCTGAATCCTGTGCAAATCTATCCCTTGTCCTTTGGTTTAAATCCCCCATTGTCCCTTTTCCTGGCACTCCAGGCTCTGGTAAAAAGTTTTTTACCATCTTTTTAAAGCTCCTTTGCACATCAAAAGACTGCAGTAAATTCCCCCAAGAGCCTCTTGTTATCCAGGCTATAGAACCTCAATTCCCTCTGACTTCCTATAAATGAAAAATTTGTTNTTGTCCTCTGACCNCTGTGTGGCTCTCCTCTGACTTGACCTGACACTTCTATTACTTCCTTTAATTAATATCCATATAAATGTTATTTATAGATTTGAAGNAAGTACACACATGAATTTTATAAAAACATGTTTATTTCATTAACCCACAGACAATCTAAAAGGAAACCAGGATGTTTCCCTGTTCCAGCTCCAAACCCACTGGAAATTTGGAGAAGCTTGTTCAAAAAAAAAGAGAAGTGTCTATGCTCACTCAGACAACATGTAAAACTNATAAAATGTCAGTTGTTGGTTCTGAGTTCTACTTTTCATTAATTTTATGGTTTCAAAATTACTTTCAAAATACTCTTACTCAGGTAGTTTTTCCAAATCAACCACTAAAATAGAATGTGGCAACATANACTGTTAATGTTATTAGCAAACTAAAGTTTCTAGGAGTTGCTAGACTTAATACAGCTTCTTGTCTGAGAAATATTTGTTATTGAAAAACTTCCAATGTAAATCAGTGGAACATCAGGTAAAGCAGATGCCAGGCTGAACTTTTAACAATCTGTAGAGAAAACTTGATATATGGAAAACTCTACACTGAAACAAACATTAGATGTTAATTCAGGTCACAAATAAAAACTACTTGAAGACATTTAATGCCAAAGCTGAATTTTAAGGTGCTCTTAGGATGATTAATACCTGAAAGAATTTATGAGACTGTTCAGTGTTTTAGATGGCCCTTAAAAATAACATCAGTATATGGAAACTACTTAAATGTCTCCTTGAGTACAAACCAACCAGTTCATCTTCCTGCTTCTAACCTGATGCTTTATCTCAGTTGAGGTCTCAGACATGTTCATTGTTGAAGAGTTTGCACTTGTCCTAGATGAGATTTTTCTCTAGAAGGTGGCTATAAAAAGCAGTGTTGTATGTTANGAGTAACTCAGAACAGAAGGGTACACTAAAAACTTCTGTTTTTATAACCAGGTTAGCCAGCTTCTGTCCTATTGCTCTAAAAACATGTACAAGGACAGAGAGTTGTCCATTTACCTTACAAATATNGGATGTGTTTTGGGCAGAATTCATAATTAGGAACCCATTTGGAAATTATTATCCTTCACATTACTAAAAATGGATGTCAAGCCAGTGACACTTTGTCTTGTTGATATTTATTTTTTAAATAGTAGACATTGAACCCATTAAATGTACCAGAAGATGAAGATTGAATTACAGTTCTCTGGCAGCAATTATGCTGATGAATATTTTTGTGTTGAACATTAAGACAGGGGGTACATTTGTGATGAAGATTTGTGCAGGTGGGGTCAGNGTTTGACCCTGGAATATTTACTGTGATAAGACAGGGACAAATATATTTATCAGGTGATATTTTGTTAGACCTGGCAGACACTCTGTCTCTACAGAACATTTACATTAAGNAGGATCACGTGTTCCAGAGGTTACATATTTCACAAAAACAAAACAATTTATTTCAGAGTGACATAAAAGCTTCAGCAAGTTACACAATTGCAGAATCTTTTAGAAAGAATGATAACTGGAAATACTAAATAGAAAGATTTCTTAATGAANATAGCCATGGAAACAGGTCAGTATTCCAAGTTAGCCTTCATTTAAGGAAACCCCAGTCCTTCAGTATGACACAGGACCANAGAATCATTAAAATTGGAAAAGACCTCCAAGATCATCAAGCCCAACCTNATCAACATCAAGACCTCCAATCTTCAACTCGTTGCAGAANCAAGAGTGGCAACAGATTTATTTTTCTCCTTCAAAGGAGGAAATGAGTTGCCTGATGGTTGTTGCCAATTGTTAATTAATTCTTTTATGCCCTCTGAAATTCAGGGAGAAATAACATGCCCTTGTTGAAATGTTGAAAGCCAATCTGAAATCAAATAAACCCCAGTGAGTAAGTAAAGAGAAATGTTTCTGATTCCACATGGCTACAAGGCAAATGGTGACCTCAGAAAAGAGTTTGGATAAATTAATTACAAAAAACATCTTTAATAGATAGTCAGATAGTTACCTCCTAAATTTGTTTTAGTACTCTCTTAAAAAAAACTTAAGTAACTAAGACCAAATATAAGTATCACTTCCTCCTTTATTTGATGTGTCAGTTTGGGCACTATGTTGTTCACAGAAGAGGNCAAGTAGAAACTAGATGTTCAGTAAAAAATAGAAGCAGGAAACAGGTCATGGGGTGGAATTGCTGCAGATTTAAGATGGGCTTAGACAGAATGTCAGAACCTGTCTCTAAAACTGAGATCCAAGTCTCCCCCCTCCAACTGCAGCTAAATGTGGTGCACACCTAATTATCACCTGAATTTTGTGCCACAGATTCCTCTGGGGGCTTACACTCAGGTTTCTGCATATGTCAGCCCTGATCTAAATTCCTCTGCAAACTGGGCACAGGGGGCAGTTGTGCCAATCATCNACAGAGCCAGAGAACACCTTGGGCTGGAAGGACCTTAAAGATCATTTCACTGCACCCCTGCCATGGGCAGGGTCACCTTTCACTATCCCAGGGTGCTCCCAGCCCTGTCCAACTGACCTTGGACTCTTCCAGGGATTCTGCTATTTAAATATGTGCAGAAAAGGAGCAGTACAGGGCTGCAGAAACTGCAAAAGGGATTCACATTTTTGGAGAGTTTAAATTTCCCCAGTGTTCACTGATGTGACAGTGTTATTTTCTGCAGTGTGGCATCACCATAGAAATAATTCTGTGAATACAAACAAGCCCTTGAAATAAAAAATCGTGATTCTTTAGAACAAAATGTAAATTTAAACTGTAGATGATGCCTTTTTTCCAAAGAGTTTGACAGAAACTATTTTCTTGTGTACATATGAGNTTTGTTTAAATTGGTAAGAGAAGGAGTTAATAAGAACATAGAGACTGAGTTTTCCTTTT
This sequence comes from Saxicola maurus maurus, assembly GCA_900205225.1. Classification (NCBI taxonomy): domain Eukaryota; kingdom Metazoa; phylum Chordata; class Aves; order Passeriformes; family Muscicapidae; genus Saxicola; species Saxicola maurus. The sequence continues at coordinate 705,785 of OAMK01000093.1, read as the reverse complement.
GATTTTTTTTATTGTTTTATAGAAAGACACTTATTGTTCTAAGAAAGGCACTTAGCCTACAGTATTCCTGAATTTACTGCACNATTAAAACTCAGTAATCAGCTGCAGGAAAATGCTATCAGGATACCAAACACCCCAAGTGAGATGAAGCAGCTGCTACAGTGATCATCAGGATTTAGATTTTTGTCCCTACACAAATGAGAAATAAGAGAAACATAGAGAAATTAAGAAAAACTGATATAGATCACACTGGCATGATTAGGAAAGTGACACTCAGAGTAGAAAATTAGCATATTTGTGATGNTACTTAACAAGAAAATGAAAATATTGGGCAATGGATTAGCAATATATGANTTCACCAGTGGTCTGATGGTGCAGCTCACATGATGTTTTAGACATGGGGTGTTCTTTGTGATATTTTAATGCTCAGAGATATGAGCTCAATTAGTTTATTTGACAACTCACTTTCTCAAGGATTCTGTAAAGAAAAAAAATCCTTGTTTGTTTTCATAACAAATTACAGTTATTATGAGTTTATTCAGAGACTGTCAATGTTCCTTCAAAATAGTCACATGTGATTTTTAAAACTGAGAAAAAACTTCCAAAAAAATTGTCAATCCAAGATTAAAGCATTGTTTAGAATTCAGGAGAACAAAGCATTACAGGAGCTGATTCTCCCAGAGTTTTCAGAGACTTTTGATTTGTACTGCAAGGATCCTCATTAGGAGGCTAGACTGTCTTACCTCTCTGACAGACACAGTGCCAGAGAATCAGGGAATGCACAGAGAGTTTTCTGTCAGTCANAAATTTATAAATACCTTGATGGGTTTGCTGGTTAACATGCAGAAACTAAAGATACAGTATGTTATTAATTTATGTATTCTGAAAAGTGAAACAATCCTGGTACCAAAGTCTTCTGAAACTTCACTTACAAGTCAGAAAAGATTTGTTTTTGCAGATTAGATATTTAAATNTGTAAAACTGAAATATTAATCTAGGTAAGGGCAGATCTAAATTAAAAGCACTTAGCAAGAACTGCTTGCAAAGATCTGCACAGTTGTGTAGTCCACACTGTCTGGTAGATATTAACATAAGAGAAATTTCCTTNAACTGTTTACCATGGAGCTGAGCAGTGTTTGCTCAGGGTTAAACTATTTCAAATTGGTCAGATGAGGAGAGGGAACAGCCTCAGGCTCTGCCAGGGGNGGAGCAGGTTGGGAATTGGGAAAATTTCTTCACAGAAATCATGTTCAGGAATTGGAACAATATTGCCTGGGAACTGATGGAGTTCCTGTCCTTGGAAATGTGCAAAAAACATGTGGCTATGGCACTGGATTGATATTTGGACTTGATGACTTTAGGGGGTTTTCCCACCATTAATGATTCTGTGAATCTCTGATATTGGCCTGAACTATGTTCATGAACGTCCTGACTTTCACAAAAACCCAAAATCATAAAATGCNAACAATGTCTGCACACTCCTTCTGGGTCTTCATTGAAGACCTGAGGGATTAGCAGCAGGAAAAGTGCTGGCATGACCCTGTCAGGATGAGCAGGTGAGGTCATTGTCTGGAATATCTCTGGAGTTTTGACTGTGAATGGAGAATCCACCAGGGAAANTGGAGGTAGAACATTGTGAGTACCTGCCCCATCCTGCTGTAAAAGGAGGACTTGAGGAGAATTATTTCTGATAGAATTCTTTTTCATGGATTACTCAGACAAAAATGAAGTGTGAATGTGGCAAATATTATATCTGAGAACTGTTTATTGACAAAAAAAGGTAAGTGTTCCTACCTAAGGGGGATAGAAAAGAGAGCAGAGAGGGGAAAAGAGAGACAGAGAGAGAAAAAAAAAAAAAGAGGTTAGGGGTTTCTAAAGGCTTGGATTTTTAAACATATTTAACATTGTGTGACAACAGAATTGTACAATTCACATATTAATTCAATATTCTGCATGGTCATTTTGGAAGTCTGCTGGACTTGTGGGCTAAGTCTAAATGCATGTTGTGATTATTTAAACCCATTTGAAAAGAAGGGATTCTGACTTCACACTAGTCCAGCAAGCTTTTTACTTCCAGAACATAACAGCAATAATNATCTTGTTAACTCTGTCCTTGTCCTTCTCTTACATGTAGTGCAGAATCAATGGCTCAAATCACTCACAGACAAGGTGTTGGAAGGTGTTTATACCAAATATTTGTCAGGTTTTTCATAGAATCACAAGGATCTTCCCAATCCTTCCTCTAAAAAACAGGTACTTGGCTGGATTTCATTTAAAAAATGTAGCAACTCCTGCCAACGTTGAAGCCTGAGAAAAGATATTTCTTNCTGTTTTCTAGAAATTAATCTTCACTATCAAGTGCAGTGTTAGTAACCTTGTATGTATTTATATAAATATTTGTTGAGTCAGGCTCACTTAAGCTACTTCCTCATGTATTTCTCTCATAAATCCTCATTTGCCCTTGTGTACTGTAGGAGAATAAAGATGAAGTGAAAATATACTTTGTCCTCAGAGTGTTCAGACAGTTTTCTGTATGAGTTGTGAATAATTCTCTGATATTCACATTACATTGAATTTAACTAAATTTATTGCAGGCATGGAAAGTTTATGTTGCTGTTTCTCAAACTTAACATGAAAATACTTCATAGTTATTAGAAATGTGATAACACTTTAACAGCAATCTGCTTATTTTATTGGAGGTAGGGAATGCTTTTTCTCTAAACAGAGATTGGGTTCTCTTCTGAAGGAATTATTTAGNAAAGTCACTTTGTGTGAAAAATGCTGCCCAAACAGGACTTTCTTAGCAGTTATGGGCACTGTTGACATACTGTTGACATTTTAATTTTATTTCCCAATATAAATGGGATAGATACTCCATTCTTGGCCTTGTATNTTTAAAGGTTAAGAAGTACAATACTTCCATAGACTTGGATTAATAATCTCAGTTAAAATTCTCCCTGGAATTTCTCTTTCTACTGCTTAAGTAATTCTCTTAATTTCTCTTATAACTACTTTCTACTTACTGCTATCTGGGAAAAAACAAAGAGGCTCCAGAATATTAAATAATGACATTTCCATGGTTTTAGGANAGCTGAAGGTGTCATCCTGCTTCCATCTCATTTTTAAAAAAAATTAACATCATTACATTCTCTCTTCATTTTTCTTCCTCTTTTTTGTTTTTTTTTTCCTATTGAGCTATATTGTGGTGTATATATAACAGTTTTAAAGAACTGTCAGGTTTTTAAAATAAACAGGCACAGCAGCAGTGAAAAATAATAAAAAACTAGTGAAAAATCTGATTAATTTTGTATTCCATGCAAAACAAGCTCCTGTTTTTTATCAGATTCATATCTAGACACCACTAAGAAGGAAAGAGTATTGAGGAAGAACANTTCTGCTCAACTGCAGAAAAAATCTAAAAACACATTTTTTTTATTTATATAAAACTAAAAAACCTGTCAGACTAAATACATTTTTATTCANGTGAATATATAAAGGTTAAAGTTAGTATTGAATACATTAAATACACATTATATTGCTCACAGAAAAGGAAACAGAACTCAGTTCAAGTTGAGTNTTTTNCTTTACTTGCTTGTTTATGAGCTTTTCCCCAAATCCCCTCTCCCCTGCACAGCTCCCACTGCAATTAATTAAAAGAATGCAAATTCCAGCAGACCAAAAACCCACCAGTAACCTAAAAAGGGAGTAGAATAAATTAATCTATTCCTCCCAATTTCTTTTAAACTTTTTCTTCACATTTTAAAGGTTAGGGACATGTGGACAATTGCTGAATAGTTCATACCTATGACAGACAAAACAATTGTTTGTAGGAAAGCCTGGAACAAATCTCAACAGGTCAGTGAAGGTTAAATTCTGACTTTTTTGTTCCTGAGAGGAGAAATATCTCTTTAATCTCCACTTTTATGTAGTGGATAACTAATTAGATGGTAATAATTAAGCAGAGCTGCAAAATAAGCAGTTTATAAANCCAAAAAGTGTGTGTTCCTTTTCTAATTTTTTCCCTCACTCCATGAAGTTATTAGGAGTTTTGATTGATTCAACATGAATAGGATTTCAGTATTTCTTGTGCACATAACTATTTGGCAGATAGTAAAATAAATGTAAAAAAAAAATCACTGAAAAAATGGAACACCTGACATCATAAACCACAGGTTTTCTTAGACCCAAGGCAAGACTGAATAATAATCATCTGTTCCACATTACTTATTTTTATAGGATAAAAGAAAAATGTATTAGTGGTTAATTTTGCTCAGTTATTTTTTTCCCTTTATCTCTTAAAATTCTGGGTTAGGATTGTTGGGNTAGTGACAAGCCTGGAATTCCCAGTCCAGGTTTTTCCAGTCCTGTTTAACATGCACAGTGTGTGCTCCTGCCTGGGTTGTTGGTTCTATAAGCACCATCTTAATTACTGTCTTTATGCTGATGACATCCAAATATAATAGGTGCATCAAACAGCTCCTGATGACTTAGATAAATCTCTCTCTACCCTGCAAAGATACTTAAGAGATGTTAAGTGTGGAGTGTCTGCTAACATTTGGTACTTAAAGCAGAAGTGATTTTATTTGGCCTGCTGCCTGCTAAATAGCAGCACCTCATTTATGGTCCCACTGGTTGGAAATAGAAGATTGCATCCTTGCTGAATAATTTTGGTGTTATATTTGACCCTGAAATCTGTTCTGAGGCCACATTGTTAAGTCTTCATATTTACACATCAGGAATTTAGCAAGGTTAAGGACATTGCTGGTTCAGCAGGATCCACAGCTCTTGATTTATGGCCCACCACAGCAAGGTTGGAATGCCATAATTCATTGTTTGCAGGTTTCCCTGAGCTGTTTGTTGCACACATTTGAGCTGTACAGCACCCAGTGCAGCATCACTTGCTAGAAATCATCTGCAGGAGGATATCTGAGGAATATGTGCCTGGCTGTCAAAAGGATTCTGAAGTGCTGGTCCACACTTAAGAATTCTTCCACTCAGAAATCAGATGGTTTAGAAAGCAGAGGTAGCTGATGACATCTAAATATCTAATGCAGATTCTTTACAGATCCTTGGATAATTTTTCTGGTAAGTGAATTTGTATAAATTTCCCATTTTCCCTGTGAATTCTCCAGAACTCTCTATTCTCTTCTAGAATATGATATGTAGTTTATTTAATTCCTTCCAAGGTCTTTCACTTGTGCTGATAGGAACTGCTAAACTACTTGAATTATTACTTGGAAAAGCATTTATTTAATCTGATTTGGTCTCTGTATTTGACCTGAGCCTCCTTTAGCTTTGTGAGCCCCCATGATTTAAGGAAATAAGCAATGCAGTTGAAGAATGACCAGGCCTTGAAATTCAGGAGAGATGAAGATGGATGGTGGTCCTCAGTGNCTTTATTGATCCCATGATGACAATGAAAATAAAATTATACAGTGTTAAACTTACCAACAGGCAAACTTTAGGAGGTTAAGAAGGCAGTGTTAATTCAGTAACAGTGTAATTAAATACAAATAGATGCTCAGTACAAGACCAAAACCACACAAATCCTTTTGTTTAATGGTGTTTTAGCAGTGCTGTGTATTCTGTTGCCCTTCTCAGTGCCATGTGCCTCTCTCTTTTAGGCTCAGGTCTGTCAGACTTGGTGTGTTGCTCCACATGGGTTTGTCAACACCTTCTTTAGCTCTTTCCTTTCCAGTTTTCATTCTGGAATGTCCCAGGTTGTCTCAATCATTTTTTTAGGAAAAAAAAAAAGCTTTCCTGAGGACAATCCTTTCTACACTGTAGGCATTTTGATCACAAGATGAGTGTTTCATAAATACATAAATATAGGTATATACATATATACATATACCTATACATATATACATAAATATAGGTATATAAAAAATAGGTTTGTGTGTATATATAAAAATTTCTCAGTCTGAATTTCCTTTCCAAAGCAGCTTTAAAAAATTAGCCCTATTGACCCATAGATTGTATTGCAATTTAGGATGATTTCCAGACCTGTAAACTGCCCCAACCTCTGACTCTAATTTGCTCTAATCCCTTTAAGGACACTGTCTCACATCACATTGTTGAGTGGAAAGGCTTCCAAGAGATTCCTGAGTTTGTTAAAGTGGGTCATGCAGTCAAGTGGAAGAACATAGCCTTTGGATACTCTGAAGATGTTGTATTGGGATGATTACTCTGAAAGTGCTTCCAATTATAAAGATTGCTTGCCCCAAAGGAGAAGAGACTTTGATGTGAGTGAGTTATCTGGAAACAGTTGGAGATACAATAAAATCCTATCAGAAATCAGCACCAACACATGGCATTGACACATCAGGTCTCAAGGCATCATTTACCAAGAACCAGATAAGCCTGAGGCTTCTTCTTCCTTAATTAAACTTAATTAGGTTGTCTTGCTGAAGTTTTTTCACTCGGGAATGGTTGAAGCCATTGGATTAGTGAGTGGAATTTTCACTGAGTGAGTATTTTGAAGAACTGCACTTATAGCAGGTGGGTAAAGCTCTTTCCAGGTCTCCACATTCCCACAAGGACTTTATGTAGATACAGGGGGCTTTGGGGATGTCTTGCACTACCTCATTTCTTTGTGAGCATGGACAAAGCAAAACAAATTGTCTCACTAAAAAATCGACTCTCANAGAATTTTTTACCATCCCAGAATGACTGTTCTGATAATTAAACTTTTACAGTTGAAGTGATAATTTCTGATACTTGAGCCACATTCATGCATATTGAAAAAAGGGGTTTGTTTTTGCACATGTCCTGATTGCCATCTCTCAATAAACATCAGATTGTTTCCATTATCACAATACCTTTCCTTGATGGTAAAAGTCCTTTATTTGCCTAAATGGAAATGAGAATGCAACTGTAGATATTTATAACTATGCATAATACAGATTTTATCAGACAATCATGGGAATGCAGTGATGAATTTTGTGTCCTGTCAGTCCATATTATGGCTTGCTAAAACGTGTAATCTTCTACATAAGCACATTTGTCTTGTAAAATAATTCCATCATTGGACATTTTAGGAAACAATTGCTGCAATTATCNAAAGATAAATTATTTACACAATAGCCATCAGTACTGATTGATGCATAGCATTTATATGATTAAACAATTTTTAAGTAACTTATTTATTGCTTATTGTACTGCTCTTTCTAATTTTACTCATTTAAACTAAGTGCAACATTAGAAAAGTACTTTCTGTAGGTTTTATCTGATTATCTGAATAATTCCATTTTGTAATAAAATGTGGATGCCAGGTTTGGTTGTTTGTAGCTTTTAGGGCAGGGATCTAAATGCCCAGAACCAAAATAAAACACACAGAGGGAACAGTAAAATTGTATACATTTGAGAAAATGCTTCTCTTAGTGTATTTCAGGGAGCCCATCATTTATTCCTTTTCAGAACCAGTGTTTCACTTCCTNCATTGTCATTCAACTTCCATCTCCTAATATAACCCAACCTTTTAGAGGTCTCTGGCTGAACTCACCCTGTTGAAGTTCATATCATTTTATTGTCATGATTTGCTGTGTCACACTGATTTGCATTAGGAAATGCTTACAAGAACTGTAACAGTCCTTCAGGTTCTTTCCATGTCAAGAGTGACTGAAATTAAATGTTCAGTGGCAGATACATACATATATGTTATACTTTTATACACACATATATGTTAACATTATTTATTCAAGATGGATACACTCTTAGCTCAAGCCTTTAATTTCAATTTCACATAGATTTTGGCAGAATNCCAGAGTCATTTGAATTCAACAGAAGACTTACATTGACTATGTTGGATAATAAATAATAAAATGCAAAAGATTAATAGATTCATCCCAAATAGCCCAATAATCCATAATCCTGAGTGCTTTAATGGCATTTANCAGTGTTATTCTTTTTGTTTTCTTTTTATGTCTTCCAGAATGCACGAGTTTGGTAGTAAAAAAAAAAGATTTTCCTCAAGTTCACAGGTAGGCAATGTAACAACTGATTCAGAGCTTGAACTGGCACTGCAAGTTCTCTTATTCAAATCTAGTATGTAAGCTGGAATTGCTTTCCAAAACATCTGGGAAATGATGAAAATGATGATGATGATGATGATGATGATCTTCACAATGACAAAACCACACAGATTGGTTCCCTTTAGACCAGTGCAATATAACAGGAGATACTCATCTGGTTAAGTTCCAAGCTTCCTTTATTTGAGTAATATTAAACNTGATATATTTTCCCCCATTTTCCTTGGATTTGTAATTTTTCCTCTTTCCACCTGATTTCTGTTTATCTTTTGGGTCACAAGGTGAATAACCCAGGAATATTCATTGTACATCTATCTCAGAAAGACACCAAAATGAGTTTTCCCTGTATTTTCTTTAATCTTAATTTTTAGACCAGATTTTATCAATGCACTTAATGCATCTGTTCAGTTCTAGGGAAATAAGAAAAGGTGAATGTGAGTTTGGAATAGAGATCTGGACTTTTTTTTTGTGTTGGAGCTAGGGGAATGATGAGTGTTTTTGTGACATCTCCTAAGGAGAACTTATCTTCCTGTATATTGCTCTGTAATTTGTTTGCCAGAGAATCTGCAGATTTGCTTTTCTGGATTCAGACANATACAAATTAGGTGGAAAAGAGATAGGAAACAAAATCTACTGATAAACAGATGCTCTGTTGGGTGGCTTTTACCCTGTCTCTTAAAATCAGCTTGCAGTTTGACTCAGTAAACAGCATATGCTTGTTGATATAATAGTAGAAGTAGTCCAGATTTCTAAGATTTCTCTGTGGCATAGTTATTGATAAACTTGCAGAAAGCTGAAGGCTCTTCAGCTCTAAAGACTTGCTGCAATTCNATTTGTGTGCATACATATATAATAAGAATAANAATAATTTATAGTATTGAAANTTATTTCTTGCAAGAATTATGTTNAAAGCNTTTTGTAGACCTGAATNTTTTATATGTGAGCACAAAAGCAGCTTGGCTTTAAGAATGCAGGATGAATTTGGTATTTGTGGATGACCACACTCTTATTGTGTCACTGTGCATAAGACTCTGTCACCTGTGCTCACACAGGGAAGGGGCACAGGGAGCACAGAAACAAACTAATAAACTCAAAGGCTTTTTTAAGAGGACAGAGCCAAATAATAATAAAAAAGATTGACACCAGACACAGCAAGAAGAGGACAAAGGGGTTGTAAAGCCTTTGCCTGTCTGTACATGCAAAGATGATTTTCAGCCCTCTCAGGCTGGTACACTTAATTCTTTTTCTATTTGTTATTCTACTGGCAAGCTCCTACACCATGCATTTGTCAGCACTGAATTGCATTTGCTTCATGTCAAAAAAAACATCTATAAAGGCTTTCTGCTGCTTTTTCTGTTGTCATTGTTTGCCACAGCTCTGAACATTGGAGCATTGACTATGTAGGAAATAAGGGAATAAATCTGGGGATATTTTAAAGCTTCACCAAAGGGAGGAATGTTGCTTTTGAACTTAATAAGTAGGGATTTATGTGGGGAATTTCTGGGAATATGGCTTGTGGGATCTTTTTTGCCTTCCTGGAAAATTTTGACCTTTCCATTATTTCTCCAGAAAAGGAANGGCTACCTACAAAGTGGATATCCTTAACTTTCTAAAAGCTCCTTTTGCCTCAGAGGATTCTATCTATGCAAAATATCCCTTCCTGTTATTAACATGTTACTGAGATTTGGTAGAAGATGCTTTTAGTTGTGGATTTGAAAAAGATCAGGAATTTGTATGACTCCAAATACTGTCATGCCACCAGACATCTTTCTCTGTGAAGGTTTGGTAACAGGTCTAAGAACATTACAAAGTCCATTACAGAGAGGAATCAAGACAGTGAATAAAATCCTGCCCTCACTGCTACTAAGAANAGTTTAGTTTCTGTCTTCAACAACCTCCAGTTTTATCTAATTTTTTAATAGGAAAAAAAATTGCATTTTTTCATTTACTGAATGAGAAGAGGTTTGTTTATTGTGTATGGAGTTAAGCCTGTGCTTCAGTCCAGGCTTAGCAATGATCAAAACTCTCTGAGAAAATAAAATAGCAATAAAAGGCCATTAATCAGAGCCACTAAAACCACCCAATAAACAGGAATCAACAGTGAATTAACTTCTATAAAACTACTCCCATCAACCTACTGCCCATAATGAAGCTNATTCCAGGATCTCCATGTTCCAGTGTAGAGTCAATGTCCAAAAGCTTGAGACTGCCTTTAATACCAAGTAACTTCATCCTGGATATTCCCTCTTCAATTCTGGATTTCAACCCTGGATATTCACATCTTCAAGTGAAACTTGATGTTCAGAAGTGCAGAGAATCAAATAAACTCCTGTTTTCTCTTTCAGAGAAACATGTCAGTGTCTGTCTTACACTGCAAATTCCAGCTGCCCACTTAGCAAGCTCATAGTCATTAGCTCAGAAGTTGATTGTCCTTGTGCAAAAAAAGNTAAAACCCATCAATGGTGTAATTGGGATGCTGGATTTGATGCAGCCATCAAATGGAAATACCACGTGGACTCCTCAAAGGATTGCATCACAGTAGAGGAAAAAAAATGTTTTAGAATTAAATGGAGTCTTATAATCTTCANAAAACAGCCTCAGCTTTTCAGGTGCTCTGACAATATCTAAACAATTTAATAATTTAGATTTAACAAATCTTTTTTTATGAAAATGAGTTGGAGACATTCTATCAGAAGGTTTCCAGATAGCTTTAATTTTCCTCTGTATTTACTATACTTTCATGTTGCCTTTAAGAATTTGGATTTTTTTTACCCTATCTGAATGTATGGAGAAAAGAAATACTGATTTTAATAACTATATTACTTGAAAATTTGCCCACATTCAATTTACTAAAATCAGGTTCCCTACCTACTCTGAGCTGACAGTAACAACATGATTCTGTTCTAAGGAGCAACAGAAATACCTAATGAAAAATAGATTTAGTTTTAATTGAAAACATTTGGTCACACATTCAATAGATGAATTTATATAAGTACATACATCCACAGAATGTATGTAGAAATCATAGCACCTAAGAGTGGTTTGGGTTGGAAAGGACCTTTCAAGAATATATAAAATTACATAGAAAAAAATGCANACCAGAGAAAGAATTTATATAAATATCTATATATTTTATATGCAGTAAAAATAGNCAGAACATGTTTTCTTTGTGATTTTGGCAGTTGAGGAAAACCTTCTGTGCTCTCGTCTGGAAGAAAATGTGTTAAGTAAAATGTGAAGTTTTAAAAGGCATACAACTAAATTGTAGGAAATAAACACCTGTCTCCCCTGTAAAAAAACAGTACCAGCATTTCTAATATTCCTTAGGTTGAAAGAGGTTTTAAAGTGGCTTTTTTCTCACTAGGTTATTAATTAATGAGATATAAGNATTTTACAGACTGTCTGAATAGTGTTTTCTTCATTCCTGCATATCACACACCTTAGAAAATCCAGCAATACTTGCATGAACAATGTTTGCTCTGCTAACTGTGTTTGTTCAGTGTGGGGCCCTGAAGTCCACACCTTCAAATGTGACCATGCACCTAATGTCCACAAAAAATCCAGTGAAATCAGCCATGGTGTCTCACAGTAGATATTTCAAACTTATAGGACTGTATAAAAGGGTCTACTGCATGCATGAATTAAANTCAACATAACAATTATTTAGATTTAAACTGTATGAAATGGAGGGTTTCTTTATTTTCCCCCAAAATAAAGCAAATATATGTGAGAAGGTGGTGATTCACACTGCAAGTGGCATTTCTAGAAGCTCACATTATTAGTATTAAAAGTGATTTACCATCTGTCTCCTTCTTCACTCGTTTATTTTGCTGTCTGCAGACACATTATTTGCTTTTTGAAGAAAGAGCAAAGCTGGCATAAGGAATGCAGAGATCTCCACCTTCTGCCTCCTGTCCCCTGAGTGATCTGCTTTTGCATGGAATCACATCCTTTGATGATGCAGACCATCAGTCCTGACACAGGCTAAATATAACTCAAACACCAAAAGTTTGCATCTCCTGTCAGAGTTCAATATCTAGGAANTGAAAACTCTTTGTTTTCATTGTGCCCAATTCCAGCTTAATACTAAAAGAAAAAAAAAATCCAGGCAAAACCCCAAAACAAATCCTAAAAAATAAAAAAATCACTGATGGTTTTATGCTTTTTGCATTTCTTTGTTTGTCTTGCTCTCATGTGCACATTTCTTCAGAACTCCCTGGGACATCTTCCTCTTTAATAAAATCATCATAAAAACTGCTGCAGAGTAAACAAGCATGTTGCAAGCACATATAAACAACCCAAAGTTACTACTGTGTAAGTAAGATATATAGAAGATGTGACATGTTGGCATAAGCAGCTTCAGAAATCAAGTGAATCAAATTAGAAATGTATGGATTTGTGGGTTCAAACCAAAAAGAAACATTCCATTATGAAAGTGAAAGATGTGTGTGTGCAACACACAGAGAAACACTCACAGGGATGGTAAACTTGCAGGAAACAGGGTAATTTTTCACCATGTAACAGATTACTTTCAGCATATACATTTATTAGAATATTCACAAATGTCTTTAATTGCCTGTTTGGTATCTTGCTAAAATTGCAACCCATGGAACCCTGGATTTCAACCTTCCTGACTCATCTGCCTACAACATAAAAAGTTCTTTCTCCCTACCCAGCTACCAGACTGTTGCCCACATCATATTAGATGTATATAGATATTTCATTTATCCACAGTGAGTTAGCAATGAATTTGGTATTTTAAAAACAGCTGCATCCNTGTTGGGGTGGAATTCAGCAGCCATCTGGTCCTTGGAAAAGGTGCAGAGGTAAATCAAGAAAAATATACATAAATATTTTAAAATAATTTCTTAAAATAGGTTTCTTGTAGGGTTTAAATTTCTCTCTTAGAATGGTGAATCAGAATGCTTGGTTTTAGAATAAACAGTTGTAAACAAACTGCAACTTGTATTAGTGTTCAGATGTGAAGACAAAACTTGCTGACAGCTTCAAACCTGCAAGCAATTTGCCAGAAACACAAGTAAAACAAATTAAACCCTCCCCCTCCAAGCTCCTGGTCTGACAGGAGACCTGATCAGCCTTTAAACANGACCATGGCATAAAGGATAATGCTTTTCCCTGGTAAAGCAATCCATTTGGGAATCAGCAGAGCTGAATGTGCAGTGATTGATGAGGATTTGTACTTGGAGTGTGCTAATGAACAGCAATCCACCAGTGCAAACATGCAATTTCTCACTCATTACCTGTACATTAACATCTGATTTCATATCTTGTCAACATTGAGTGCAAGCTAATTCAGAGTTGGAGAAAATCTCCTTTTGGGATTCCTCACTAGGAAAAACAGCCTAAATCTAAAAAGAATGCTAAAAAGCACATGAGTTCATGTGTTTTTCTGCTGAGGGGTCTGGTAGTGAGCTCCTTTCTTTTTTAGGACAGTCTGACCTGTGTCTGCCTTCTGCCTTCTGTCTGAACCTTATTTCTGTCCCTGGACCTCTTTCAACCTCTGCAAATGCCAATTTCTTTAGAGTCTCTGTAAAGCAAAAGTGACAGAGATAAAAAAAAATGCTGTCTAAAGCCAGCAGATATTGAAGCTCTGAAGACACACAGTTACTCTAAGACTTCTTATTCCTGGGAAATAATCCNAGCAGCAAGGGAAGTGAGTAACAGATGGGATTACAAACAACAAAACTCATCTGCTGACAATGAAGATCTCACAGTCTGTGGCACAGGATAAAAATAGCATTAATATCCCCAAGAATCCTGAATACTTTCTTTCTTTGTGGTGCCATCATTCAACTACAGAATCCCAGAGTNGTTTGAGTAGGAACAGACATTAAAATCCACCCAGTGCCACCCCCTGCCATGGGCAGGGACACCTTCCACTATTCCAGGTTGCTCCAAGCCCCATCCAACCTGGCCTTGGACATTTCCACAGCCTCTCTGNGCACCCTGTACCAGGACCTCCCCACCCTCACAATTTCATCCTAATTTTCCATCTAAACCACCCTTCTAAATTGGAGAATTCACCATTCTTTCCTCTTGGAGCTATGTGAACATTTCAGCCATTTATTACTAATTCAACAACAGAAATTTACTAATACAAGTGATTTTTATTGCAAGTCATTGTCACAAATATGAACAAGGATACCTAGCCTGGGAATGAGTGACTGAAAAACTTTATGTCTTCAAATAATGAAATTTCAGGTGTCAAAACATAAATTTTGAGGAGATGAGTGCTGAGAGAAGCAGCACTGCTATTATATATACCACTAGGAAAAGAACTGTGAAAGGAAATAATTATTTATTTGGNTTTGTCTAGTTTAATCTGGTTTTAAAATCCCAGCTGATCCAAGAACAACTAAAATTTAGACTGTTGTGGAANGATTAGCATTCTGAAGAATAATTTCTTTGTAAAGTACAAATTTGTGAAAACACTACCACAGGGATATTTTAATTTTCAGAGAAATTTACTGTTTTGGATCTGCTCCACTTATTTTCTGANGCTCACCTGGATTCTCAGTGAACACTTTTCAAAATCAACCCTCATTTTCTGGTGTCTGTCAGTAATAATTAAACCCCAAGAGAAGTGATATCTAGAATTATTTATATTTCCCCAAAAATCAAGAAGAAAGGCTGTTGTGCTTTTCAGCTTTATGATTCTTTTTATACTATTTTCCCTTTTTTAAGGCTAATTTTGTTGTGATGCAAAGCCTGCCTTTTAGGCATTAATTGTTATTAGTGAATGTCTGTAGTCTTCTGGATCTGCAAACCCAAAATGCAAATTTAAAGAGCTTGATTAGGCATATTCTTTCCAAACACACCATCATTAATAGCTGATCAGAGGTTTTACAAATGGAATTAAATGCACTATTTAGCTGTCTATATTGGAGAAAACATCTCTCAGCTTTGAATTATTTTGGGGGCAGTAATTAAATCCAATCCTGAAACAATATTATGTGAANAATCTGTAAAAGAGGGTCAAAATCATAATTATTGTTGTTGTGTGACAACAGTTTTTCAAATGGGTCATTGCAACCAAGGAACAAAGTTCTTTATTCTAAGCAAAAGATATATGGGAAGGAGAGGATGCCATCTCCTCAAAATTTGTGTTTTGCAGCTAAAATTTCATTATTTAAAGACACAAAGTGTTTCAGTCACACATTCCCAAATTCTCTGACCTTGTTCATATTTGTAATAATGACTTGCAATAAAAATCCCTCATATTAGTATATTACTGCTATTAGTAAAGATCACAACCCTGACACTGAGGAAGCAGAGGATATTAATAGTGATGAGGAAATATTTATTTATGAAAGACTGTAGGGAGAATGTCTTGAAACACAGAGTTGGTTTAGATGGGCTTTTAGGAAGGAATCCTTCTCTGTGAGTGATGCCTGTGAGAGGCTGACCTGGAACAGAGGAATAAAGGAATAAATTTATTGAAATGCCTTTAAAGGATACACCTTGGGCAGTAGAAGAGCCCAGCTGTGGCTACACATCCAAGATGGATCAAGGATGGTCTCTGATTATCAGTTTTTACACTTTTATAAGTTTTGGTCCATTTACATATGGCAATAATTATCCAATTTACAGCTTAGCTCCTCCTGGTTTGCTCCCTTCAATTAGCCATTGTTTGTGCCTTCTGGGCCTGAGGCTGTAATGGNTGTCCCTGATTCTCAGGCTGGAAAAGGATTATTTTCTCTAACTACTCTCTGAAGAGAACTTGCTAACACTTACTGTGAAGTTCAGAGCCCCACACCAAGGCAGCACAGAATTGTTGGAAAGGGTCTGGTTGGGATGGACAGCAGAGTGGCTTCACCTGCATATGCNGAGAGCATCACCCTCCACCCCTGGGAAACACCTGGATAGGAGAGAGAACATCNCTGTTAGGGTGAGAGAACAGAAAGAAGAGTTGCCTCATGGGAGTAATATGTTAATCAGTTTGTTACAAAAAAGGTTATGTTCCTACTTTGGATACATGATTGGCTGACTTTTCATATATGGCTCTGTCTCTTATCCTCATTACTGATTGAACCCTGCACCCTCTACCTCACCCNATACATTGTTGTGACTTTTGGGTTCCAGGGTCCTTGTACTGTATACAGCTTTTTCCTTTTTTATTTTGACCATAATTGAATTCCTTTTTTTGTCCTGGATTATTCTCGTTGTTCCCATCCTTCTATTTTTGNCCCACACCTCCCTGGCTGGGCTGATCTCTGTGTTGCTGCCCCTCCAGCANTTGCCAGGAGATGTGTGCAGAGCTGCCTGGGCTCCCTGCTGCAGGGTCCATCACAGTAATAATTCCATCACCTGCCCCTTTATCATGCAGAATAAGCCACAGGAGAGCTCACACAGCTCAGGAGGCAAAGGAAAAAATTCCAGAGATGAGCTGTTGGGATATGATTTAGTAAGTGGCTGAAGTGTTNACACAGCTTCAATTTAAATGGGGAAATTACAAGAGGAAATAATGGTGAATTCTCCAGTTTAGAAAGGTTTTGATGGGCATTGGGGAAGAAATTGTTCTCTGTGAGGGTGCCCAGAGAATCTCATGAGATCTCCCCCATCAGATCTGACTAAAACCACAATTTTAGAGCCACTGGAATGGATCAGAATTTCACAGCATCACNTTGCCATGATTTGGCATCAAACATGCTTAAGTTAACACAGATGGTTTCTTGAGCAAGAAACTTCACTCACAGTTTGGCTCATGGTTGATTTCTGGTTTTGTAAAGTCTTTCCAAATATTAGAATGCAAGATCCAGTCTAACTAGAAGGAGGTGATTTCAGAGAAATAGCAGTGGTATGATGTATCAGTGTGTGGGATTCTTCTTCCATGGGGCATTTCCCNAGATCTAGGGAACACCTGGTTTGCTTGAGGAAAAAAACAACAAAAAAACCACCAAAAATGTCAGAAGAGGGAAAGGAAAGCAAGGAAAATGCAACTGGGAGTAGTTTCTTACTTGGAGTACCAAGAACAACAGAATCTCCTTGAATTGCTAAAGCTGCTGGAGAAACATTTAAACAGGAATAAACCCCTGTATTTTAAAAACCCTGAATTTGCTTTTATTGGATTTCAGATGGTTCCTCTCTGCCATCCCTCCAGCCTGTCCAGGTCCTTCTGAAAGGCAGCANTTCCTTCAGCACCTCCAAAGATAATGACAATTCTCAACACTCTTTTGGGCTACATTAAATGTCATGTAATGTTCTGCTTCAGAAAGAAGACTTTGAAACTGGAAGAAGAGAAGACATTTAAATATCACTTCAGGCTTGAACAGAAATACCCATGTGGAAAATGATACATAAGTCCTTCCAACAGACTTTATTCCCAGCACACAGCCTACAGTAAAGTGAAATACATCAGGAATGACAAAAACACAATGCAAAACAGAAATCTGTGAGTTAAAGAATAGTGTGTAAAGAAAAGATAATATTGATAAAAACATGGGAGAAAAAACACTGCTTGAAACTAAAAAGTGAAGTCAGAAATCAAAATTACCATGAATTATTGGCAACAAAAGGAAAATATTTAATTTTCTGATTGCAAAGAGACAGCTGAGAACTTTACTTGCAAATAGTTCCCTATCCAGACAGANAATCCAGTTAAATTTCCCTGCAGGATTTTAGTGGCACTGGTCACAAGGAGTAACTAGCTGTGTGAGATTCCTAATGTCTGTGTAACATGAAAGGAAATATCCCAGATAAAGGAAAGGATGCTGAATTAAAAGCTATGTATTTATAGTATTTATGATGTTTATATACATACCATAGTAATAAATACTTAGAAATGGATGATCAGAAAAAGAACTACTTAACAAATTTTGTAAATTCCTTTAGTAATGTGACTTTACAGAGAAACTTTGCATTTTATAGATTGGCTGGTTTATATCTTTATTCAAAAGCAGCTATTTTAAAAAGGTAAAATACACATTAAATAACACATGGAATTAGCATTTGGCAATTAATAGTTTGAGAGGGTGAATATTTTTTAAATTACTTTCAGTCGTCAGAATAATTCTGTTGTGGTTTGAACAAAATTGATCTTTTTCTGGTATGATGTCTGAATAAAAAAATCTACCAGATATTCTTCCAGGCTGGAGATGCAGAATTTCTACTCCTTAGAAGTTAAGATTTTTCAGGAAAATTTCCTAATGGTCCTCCTTTTAAAGGAGCTGCTTTCCATCATGTGAAATGCATGAGACAGCAGGCTTTGACATTCTTTCTGTTTCATTCATTCTTCTATTTCATTATGTTTGAAGACTAAAAGAGCTCCATGTAATAAATATTATGCTGCAAAAAGCTACTAACAATTAAAAAAAAAATCTATCCTGGAATAGATTCTGTTGCACAAATCAGTCTATTCCCTGTCCTTATTTTGGACAATAATGTCACCCCAGAGCCTGGGATTCTCCACTGACAAATCCTGTAATATCTCAATTCGACCCAAAAATTTTAAAAATAAATTAAGAAAAGCAAGTTTTCCACCACCTTTCCTAAAGCCCAGCCCTCTGAGGCCTGAGAACATCAAGCAGTAAACCAAATTAGGGTGACTAACAAATTGCTATTCTTCTTCCCTATTTAAANCTGATCCCTTCACTTTGTGGGTCTGGAGCAAATTAGTGGGGANGTATCACTTTGTGACATCTGAGACTTTATCTTTCATGTCATTGCCTCTTCTTTTGGGACCTTTTTATGTATTTAATTCAGCTGATTTATACCTGGTTCTCTTCCCCCTGAAAACCTGAACCTACTCCTTCACTGGCACTGTTTATCCAGTTAGGAACAATTCCTGGCTCTGCAGGGAACTGACCATATCTGGGGCTTACATGGGATTTTAGAGGAGCTCTTTGCAAATGTACAAACTATTAGTCCACACTGCTGTGCAAATATTAATAACAGGAGCTTTGTGACATTCAAATGCCACACAGGCAGTTGGTGGTGAAGGAATGTTCAAGCAAATGAGTAATCTGAGATTGTGGTCCTGAATAGTTCTAATTATAAAACAGCCCTATTATTTTCTGTAACATTTTATGATATTATAGTATTTGGAAAGTGACTGTATTAAGAGTGTGACATTTACTGAAGTGAATAAGCTTTTCTCCTGTGAAGTAATTTTACTGCAGGTTATCATGCAAAACAGAAGCTTCAGAAGCAGAGACCAGTTAGTTCTTTGATGCACTGCCAATTTANAGTTATTTACTTAATTTATGGTCTTTCTACATTGGTATCCTTATTTACCAGTATCCATCATGGACAAAAAAAATAATGGAATGATTTGGGTGGGAAGGGACCTTAAAGCCCATCCAGTGCCACCCCNTGCCATGGGCAGGGACATTTTCCACTATCCCAGGTTGCTCCAAGCCCTGTCCAACCCAACCTTGGACACTTCCAGGGATCCAGGAACAGCCACAGCTTCTCTGGGCACCCTGTGCCAGGANCTCACCACCCTCCCAAGGAAGAATTCCTTCCCAATATCTAATCTAAATTTGCCTTATTTCAGCTTATTACCAAATATAAATAGCTGGATGGTGAGCAACAGATGAAAACTAAATCTCCTTCCTCCCCNACACCCTTTCCCAGGTTTAATTTCCCTCCTTCCCTCTGCCTCCTACCCCAAGGGGTGCAGGGGTGGTGAGAACAGGAGCTGCAATTGGGCTGTGACAGCTCCTCTCTGCCAGCCCTTCCTCCTCTTGCTTTTCCTTTCCTCAAGCATGGTCCCTTCCATGGCTGGCAGTCCTGTTGGACTTCTGATCATTTTAATTTCTAATTTCCCATGAATATTGGAGTTTAATCTATCAGTATAGCCAATACAGCTATNCCATATTCCATATTACAAATACAAACTGCCTTTTCTCTCTTGATTACAAATGCAATCAGGTCATAATCACTGATTCCTGCTCAGCCTCCTACTCTAAGTCCTCCCTCACTGGCAGCTTTTTCTGGATTTCTCAACTAATCGTTGATATTATTATATTTACAGCTTATATCCAGAAAATTGCAACAGTGCTACTTCATGTATGAGAGTTTGTTTCTAAATCAGTCATCAGAGATGTAGAGAAGGTTAAAAGCTTTATTTCAACATCAAAATCAAGCTAAAAGAAAAATTAAAAGATTGCTGTTTCTTTATCCAGCATTTCCATATTTGCAAGAAAATATTTCAGAATCATATTGGATTCAGTGTTATTCTAATTTCTCTCAGAGCCAGTTGGACAGCAAATGTTTCTATCACACTTTATATCATTAAAAGCAATAATTTTGATAATTAAGTACCTGAGAGCCTCACAACTGGGAATATGTTTAGTATATTTATTATTGTTTATTTTGAGGAAAAATATGTATTGTTATCTTTCCTCCTAGAATGAATCAGACACATTGAAAAAGAAGGAACCCAATGATCATGTGGAAGACTGAGGGCAGGATTCCCCTGTCTTGAGACAAGCACTAAACACTGGAAATTGCTTCTTCCAGCAGTTAAAACTTGGAGCAGTCATGCAAGTTGATTTTAGTGTTTTTAACTAATATATTTACTTAAATATTTCTTTACTCATTAGAAAAGCTCCCCTCTTCAGAAACTCCCTTTTTCTAACTTCAGATATTACTCTCAGTTATTTTTCTTCCATTTGCTTGGTCCTTTCTCTGGAATGTTTTAATCTGAGCTCAACTTCTGGCCATTGGTAGATGTTTTATCCATCTCATCCATGGCCACTCTGTGGCACAGAATGACCCTTCCCATACTCTTCTGCTTTGAAAAACAAAATAAAACCCAAACCAATTAACAAAACACACACACACAGACAGGNTTGACTGAGAATTAAAATTCTAACAGAATGTTCCTAAGAGGTATGAGGTTGCCCCTACTCCATTAATTAAATCATAACAGAGGGATGNTAACACTGCCTTGTTGGCTCCAGAAATATCCACAGCAGGAGACACTGAAGGGAAAAATAGACAACTGCAAGTGAGATAAAATTCTGTGGTAGTGATTTGTTCTTCCATCAAAACTTGGCTTCCATCAAACAAATCCAATTAATGAAATTTAGCCAGTAATAAATCTGAAAGAATTATAAAACACGTTTCATTTGAACCAGTTGATCAGGAAATAACAAATTATCATAACTGGAATATTTGTGCTTTCCAATGACATCAAATCAATCATTCCACAGAAAATCTTAGAGATTTTGCAAAGCACAGATACTCTTGAGAGGAGAAATATCCTTGTTGTTGTGCAGGCTAAAACAGGAACTGATTCCTGAGTCTTCTCATTGATGTAAAATATATTTTATTTTAAAATTTTTTTCTCCCCAGGTGCCAGGTCTGTTCTGAATCCCTACACATATTTCCTTGGACTTTGTGGATTTTGAAATTATATTTACTGAAAATGTATTATATTTACTAATTTTGTGTTAAAATTATATTTATTGACTCTCAAGCTTTTAATAAACCAGTTATCAGGTGAGCTGTTTGTCATGGTGCTTAGATTCATTTTAGACTGGATTTAGAAGGAAAATGTCAGGGACTCATGCTGGAAACTACAGAGCTAATTGATTACTGAATCCCTTTAAAAAATTAACCTCTTTTTTCACATGAAATCATATAGAAAAATACATTGGATTGTGTTCATTGAAGACTTAATTTGCTTTATCATACACTGCAATGTTCTTACCCCTAGAGAATGCTTGCAAACTTCATCATAGTTGGAATGGGATACTTTTAAAATATTTCTGATGGGGTAAAATGAGGAGAACATAGTTCAGGTGGNAGACTGGGCAGTATTGGGTTAACAGCTGGACTCATGATTTTGAAACTATTTTCTAACATAAATGATTATCTGATACTTTGATCTNCTTTCAAAAAGTCTTAAATATTTAATATTTAAGAAGTTGTAGAAAATATTGTAGAAAATTACACATGATATGTGGCAATAGCTGGAGTGAGAACATGCTGGAATAATAAAAGGGAGCAGTCAATTTTCCTGTCAGAGAATGATTAACCAATTTACCGGAATCATTAAAATTGATCCAAGATTTATGATTGCAGAAAGGTNAGTTTGGATGTAAGCTAAAATCAGCACAAGTTCCACATCTTGAAAAACAGCCCAGGTGGTCCTAAGGGCTGTCACTGTAGTAGTTCCATAGGAGCCCTTATCCCAAAACTGCCCAAAACTGGCAGTGAAGCTACTTTTGCAAACAAACAAACAAAAACAACTCCAAACAAAACTAACAAAAAAAAAAAAAAAAAAAACCCCAAAACTAACAAAAAAAAAAAAAAAAAAAAAAAGAGACAAAGTCTTCAGATCTGGACTCTGTGTTTTCTTCCCAGCTTAACAAACATTCTGAGACATGGAAACCTGCCTGATTTTCTTCCACAAGATCACTCCCAGCAGGGACCCCTTGTTAACCTAACATAGAACTGGGAAGAAATAAGAACTGAATACAAAGAAATTTTTCCATACCCTCCTGGTTAACATTTGAAATTTTCCACATCCATTAGGTCTGTCAGGTGTTGGCCAAGTGGCCACCACTTGTGGCAGCAGCTCTGTAAAATTGAACACATCCTTCAGGTGCTGCACTGCCNATATCCATCCCTGACCTTCATCCTGTCATGGGTGGAAACTCATTTGAAGACAGTCTGTACCTCCAAAAAGTTAAATCCTTGAGTTTCTGAGGAAAATGACCACTGATGACAGTGGCATTAATGAATACAAAGCAGGAAGTGTTTCCACTCAGAGCTCCCTCCTGAAAGCCAGTGTTACACACAAGATAAATGGAGCAGAAAACAAGCGTGGGGCAGAAAGACTACAGGAATTATCTTCTGTCTCCTACTGAAATTTAGTAGAGATATTGAGAATAAAAGACAAAAGAAGAGGGAAAAAATGGCAAGGAATGGCAAGGATCAGGACCAGCTGCCAGGAAAACATTTCCAACTTGTACCTGCAGGAAAAAAAAAAAAGATCTTGAGGAAACAATTTTAGAGCAGCAAACAAATACTGCAAGGCAGGGAAAAGAGCAGATGCTCCAATACTGGCTGCAAACAAAACAGGATTGCAATAATTTGTGCAAAGGAAGAATAAATAAGGAAAACACAGTAGGGTGTTATTACAGCTGATTCCTTATCTTCCTCCCAAGTAATCCTTCAGTGCATTGAAGACCCTCTGTATAGTTATAAACCTTTAACAAAGACATGTTTCCTGTCACATTCCAACAAGAATTATAGAAGTTTTCCTTCAAAGATATTTATGAATTTCATCTGAAATAGAATTTAAAATGGTTTTTGGTAATCTGGGTTAGCCTCTGGCAATGAATGTCCCATGACTTCTGGTGGATAATCTCTGTTTTGGAGGTGACAAAACATCCAGAGACAGTTATCATGAATTTGGCAGTCCAGAACCAAGCCTCAAAATTTTATGATAGCTTAGATCATTGAAATTGTTTATTGATTACTATAAATGTAAGCTAAACACTTGTTTATTTTATCTTAGAAGAAGCAAGTCAAGTGTTTATGAATTTTGTCAATTAGGGGTATTATGATAAATTCACCCAAAATCCAAATGGTGTGTGGGGAAAATATAATTTCTTCCCTGCTACACAATATATCAGGAAGATGTTCTCAGAAATTAAGTCTTATGCCAGTTCTGAGGTACAAGATGCTTTTATTGAAAGTTTTCTTGCACATAGAAATATGTTGTGAGCCTGTGTGTCTGTGTGTGGATGTAGAAGTATCTATGTAAGTAAATAAAAAAAATACACACAAATACTACAAAAGCACATAAAATGTATAAAAAAACATATTATTTAAAAATGTTTTTCAATGTTATATCCAGATAAAGCAAATTTCACAAATATTTCTCAATGCCCCAAATGGGTATTTTTATGTGCTCCATAACTCTTTTATAATTATATAATTTATAATTAGTTGTAATCATATGCATTAATGTTATTATTAGCATTAGTATTAGCATGATGCTGATGCAAATTATCAAGCATTGCTCTGATGGAGTATGTCCCAGTATGACANTTTTTCACCCAAACCCTAAAGGGATCACAATTTTTTCTAAGTTTAGATTATAATTTGGCACATGGTTATNTTTTCTGCTACCAAATATTCCATCAATTTTTTCCAGCAAGGTACTACTGGAGTGCAGGTGCACTACAGAAATTCCATTTATTTAGGTAGATTTTGTTCCTTTGACAGCATCTAATGTGATCATGGTTGTATTGGGTTTTATTGTCTGTATAACACTTGCACAAAACTCCAGATAAAATGCACAAAATATAATAAGCTTGCTTCAATCTCCCAACATGTTCAATGTTCAATGTCTTCTGTTTCTAACTTTGTTAGAAATAGGGGAAAAGAAAATGAAAAAAATCTGTATGGTTGGCACAGCTGATGGTTCCCTTCAAACATATTAAACTCCTTGATTGAAGTCTGGGGAAGGTAGCAGGCTTCTAAATGAACAAATATCTTTTATATATATTATTATCTAGAGTTGCAAGGAATCCAGGGAGCCTAATGAGATGGTGAGAAAGCTGAGATGAACNGATGCTAATGGTTGTAAAAATTCAGCTATAATTGTACTTTCCATTTAATGAGCACTTTAAAAGAATAAATAAAACCTGTCCATCTAAGTGCTGGACTTAGTTAAGAAATGCTAAGAAAAAATACAACATTTTAAAACAAGTCTTTGCAGCTTCCCCTTCTACAACCTGTAGGTTGTACAGGATGAGGATTTTGGGTGTATAAAGAGACATAGCTAAGGGATAAAACACCAAAATTACAAAATGCATTGCTTCAAAGAGGCAGAGCCCACCTGCCATGTTATAGCAGTCAATNAAGAAACTGAACTTGTGATCTGGTTAGTTGATCTCAGAAATCTCAAAGGTAGAAAGCTCCTCACTCCTCATGGCCTTAAATATGATGCATTCAAGAGATGCCACAATTTCAGAACACAAAAATCACTAAAGGTGGAGAAAAGATCCTAATGGGTGTAAGAACAGTTGTTTCCTTGCAATTTTATGGCACCCTAAAAATTAATCCTAGTCTTAGTGGTTGTATTAATCACAGTTTGGGCTCNCTGTCTGAGAAGAGGTATTTCTATTACTGGTGGCTGCAGGGATATAAATGATTTTAACATTATAAAACTAGGAAAAAAAAAAGCCCAGTCTAATATTTCCAATAACAAATACATAACATCTCATAAAAAAGGACTCATCCTAAATGTTCTGCATTGCTTGTTTCAGAGCCTGACATTTCAAAAGATTAGCAGGGCAGGTGTGCTGGAGAAGGTAGAGAATATAATTGCAAGTGTGATCACACCTTTTAGCAGAGACATTTAAATGCAAAATGCACAGTGCAAACACTGGACAGTGCAGACATTTTACAGAACACCCTGAAAAGTGCAAAATCTTCCCAAGCAGGTNAAAAGTCTCTTGTGGTTTCAGCCAGCTGCTTACTTATGGAGCCCCAGGAATGAGAGGAGAATTTAGAGTGCATGGAAAGCAAAGCTTTTGTTACTAAAATGACACACACACCTACTCCCTCAATTTAAAAAGAAAGCACAATTCAACATGGTATATTATTTATTCAGGAGACATTTATCTAAAAGAATAGCAGCTTAATTAGACATTACCTGCTGGAAAATTTTAATAGTCTAAAGTTCTTTGGAATGGGGAGAAATCCTTCAATAGGAACTGTACATGGGAAGTTTAGTCTGAAACCTGCAAATTGGTGTAAGTTTTAAGCCTACTTAAATCTTATAGTTTAGAGCAGAGGTATATGTATCCTCTTCCATCTGGGAAGGAAAAGATCTCTGTTTAGATGGTTAATATGCCATTAAATAATTGTATCAATGTACTTAGTATTTCCTGAGCCAAATGTCCTTCAAATACCCACTTTGGGTTTCAGAAACCAAGAGTTTAAAAAGAAGGAACATTTACTNTTTTCAAATGATATATCAAAGAAANCACAGGGATCTCATAATCTCCTCACTTAACCAATTTACATTTTGCTCCACTGCACATGCAATTAGCTCAGCATCAGTCAGATGTGTTTGTTGTTGTTCTGANTAACTGGAATTTCCAAAAAAAAAAAGGGGGTGGCTACATGAAATAATGGCATTGACTTGTTTGAGCAGTTTATTTGTACAAATATGAATTATAATGTCCCATGAAGAAAAATTCATGAGCAGAAGACCCAAGCAACCTAGTTAACATATGTGACTTAGGCTTTCCATGGAGAGTATTTTTGTAGGCAAGGAATTGAATTTTGGATGATTGGAGTGGCTAATGATTAAGGAGACTAGATATAATCATTCACCTCACATTTATTTTTTTTAATTTTAAAGTTTTNTGCCACATTTCCTGTTAATGAAGATTTGGAAAAGAAGGTGTAATTTGGAAAAGTGGATGACTACATTGTTTACAATTATCCATCCCAAATACAGTCTGTCCATCCCTACTCATCATTAGTTGCTGCTGTATGACTGTGTATACAGCTTTTCCTGAGCTGCTAGTCCAACAGAAGCTGCTTAGAAAATATATTTGTGAACAGTTGGAAGATTATTGTATACCATGACCAGTGTTTCATTCCATTCATTGTATCTTTAATCAGACTTTCATAAACTTTCATATTATTTTAAGCTTTATTTCCTCAGCTGGCAGTTCCATCACACCTGGCAATAAGATGCATTTCCAGGGAAAAGATTTTTTGTGATCAAATGGATGAAGATGGGCAACAGGTTCAATATAGATCACCAAGGAATAACAGTCTGGGAACGAAATAAACTTTATTCTAATTAACTGGAGAGATAAGTCCTCCATCTCTCTTTCAAAAATTAAAAAAAAAAAAAAAGAACATAATTCTCAATAGTAAAGATCATTAATTAATGAAACTCACTGCTTAGCTGCACACTTTTACAGAGTGCAAATCATGTCTGCTCTATATGGGTGTATGAACAGCTGATCAATACTCACTATAATGAAGTTTTATAAGTGACTTNAAAGGCAGTTATATTAAACTCCAGAGCACATAAGCACAAAGATTTTGAAATTTAAGATATTCCTCAGGAACTGCTTATGGNTGAGGAGATAAATAACAAACTAATATTGATCTCACAGTTGTGATTTCTTTGTCACACAGTTCTCAATTTGTGTTGCAACCATGCTCAGTGNTGTCTTCTCTCACTCATTCAGGGACTCCAAGCATTTTTAATCCTCAGACCCACTTCTCCAGAGCCAAACCTAATGTTCTTTNTTCTGTGCAAAGGAGCTGAGGAGCTCTGAGTGAACTCAACCAGCAAGACCTGCTGCCTCTCATCTCCCTTGCCAGCCTCAGCCCATGAAAGTTAAAAATGAAACAACTCACAGACATTCACTTGAAAAACTGAGCACCCTTTATCCTGCCCATCCTGATTCATTTTATGGATTTCTTANCCTCCTCTGTATAAATGCTATGGCATCACATCAAATAGGAGATTTTATCTTTGGGGCTATGAGGAAATTTATTTCCTAGTATAAGTCTATTTTCTGGGAGTCAATAAAATATATTAGCAAACTCAGAATGAGATTTGCAGTTATTTGGTACATTTTTGCAGTTCAAGTCACAGGACTATATCAGTTTATGTTTCCCTGTGAATATCACACTGTGAAATTCTGAAACCATATTAAAAAAAATACCAGCCAAAAAGACAATACAACAAAGAACTGGGAAATGAGGAAAGCCTTTGGTTTATTATTGTGGAAGTTTAAGAAAGATGTGCATATTGAGCTCAGCAACATTATTCTCAGAGAGGGAATGACTATACTAACTCAGAATGTTTTCTTTTCCTCTGAAATTCAATAATGCAGAGAATAATATGCTTTATAAATCAGAAAATGTGTGAATCTAAAGTCATTTTGCTCTCTATGTAATATAATTTCTAAATATGAAATTCTCATTCTCTTTTTCNTACCCCATAAAAACTCCAGAAGAAGGTTTTGCCTCAATTAGAGAAAGATTTAGGAGTCTGGATTGGCAGAGTGATAAAATAGGCAACTGCCCCTGGAAGGGTATGAATTTCAGTTTTAGTAATTTTGCCCCAAAGTGTCAAATTGAATTTGTCCCTGTGTTTTCCATCACTTTGTACTGAANCTACAATGAAGGGTCAGGATTTAATTTCATGAAATTAAGGCTAGAATGGTTATCCCAGATTTTGGATCTCTGCAGGAAGGAGAGCTCTCAGCTGTGCCAAGCAGATTTTGCACAACTCCCTGGCTGGGAATCTCCTGGTGCTCACACAGAGGGATGGTGGGGCCTGAAAGGCTCTGTGTGTGCCAGGGTGTTCAGAGGGAAAAGGGAAAACCCTCCTGAACTCAGCAAAGGGGAGCTGCAGCCACTGAGGGGGTGCTGAGCCCCTCCAGTGAAAGCACTGAAAAGAAAAAAAGTGAGGGGACATAATAATTTTGGTGAAAAAGTTCATAGGNATCAGTTGCAGATTTTAAAATTTTGATTCTGGAGTGGTATCAATTGCTATTTTTTCAAAAGAGATATTGATCTACTAGTCTAGCAGACAAAAAGGTAGTTTAAAAAGAAACCTGATTTTTCAGCTTTAAAATTGCATCAATTTTTCAAGGCTCTCAATTTCTGTGCCCTCATTCACCTTTAATCTGGCTGAAATTTGAGACATCAGTGGCAATACTTCAGTGTAAGAAATTTATAGGATTTAGGNATATGGGAACACTTACACAGCTCCCTTCTTTGCTGTTTTGTGAAATGGCTGCATTCAGTTGATGTTTAGCCCAAAAAAGCAAATTTGAGTAGTCTTTCAAAGAGCCTGGACTGTGACAGATGAAGGAGCTTCTCATAACAGCATCAGGTATGAAATAGAAAAGTTGAGGATTAAAGAAAAAGCTTTCAGACCATACACCAATCTAAGAAATAAAAAGTTTATGCACGTCCTTATGCCAGAGAAATTTTTCAAATTGAAAAAAGGGAAATTGAAAAAGAGGAAAAGCTCTGCTGTGCCCTGCTCCTATCCCCCTACAGCTGACACCCCTGGGAGGCAATTAATATTGCTATCAGAAGTATTTCCAGGCTAATTATTTTCCTAGAGAAATGTCAAGATTCCTGCCATCCCCAACATAAAGCTTTTTTTGTCTTGAATTACATCTAGCAGTTTGTTAAAATGGCACTTCAGGGTTTGGAGGAAAGACTTTCAAAGGCACAAATGAGATGTGACTGTTACTGTAAATGCCTCTTTTTTTTTTTTCCTTTTCTTCTTTAAAAAATGCTCTTGAAAAATAACATTTTCTCTGCATACAATCAATGANTTTTCACTCTGAGTTCAGTTAAATTCATCTGAACATCCAGAGAAGTATTATTAGATATGTTGTTCAAAATATCAATTTTTCATTAAGNAAGTAACAGACATTTGAAAGATTTAAAAAATTGAGATGCTTTTAATTATAAGGAAGTTAATCCTTCATTAANGTTCTACTGATTTCTAATTCTTAATGAATAACAATTTTATGCTTTGCCAAGGAAAGGTAAGTTGACCTTAATACTACCACAATGGCAATCTCCTAAAGACATTACTATTTCCCTTTTCTCCCTTCTGCACTTCAGAAAATCANATGGTTGATCTTTAAAACTGAGATCAATCCTAAGGCAATGCACAGCAATCTAACCAGCCTAGTGTGGATCCAACAGAAACATGGGCAGGTTGTTCAGGACAATGCCCTGATCCCCACAGGTAGGATACTGAAAGTTATCATAAGGATAGAGACCAATAATGAAGCAATAAAAAAATTAATAGATGGAGCTGATGTTCAAAATCCATTAATTTTCCCAGAATCTAGTCACTAGTTTCATGAAAGAAGCAAAATTATGCTTAGCTGCTTTTTCTTTCAGTCCACTGTTAATGGGTCAGTCCCTTGCTTTGTGCCCTCTTAGGGCTCTTCTTCATCACAGGTAAAAAGCTAAAGTAAAACTAAGTCATGCAAAATATTTTNTTGAAAGTCCTCTGGAACTGCAATTTGTCAGACTTCAGCTATTTTATCTTCTGGCTTGTGTGCAGAACCAGTTTCTACAAGTTNGGTAAGTAAAATATTTGACTGGGGAAGGTACAGCACGAGACACATCTGAATAGAACATGAGAAAAAGCTCAGTCTGCACACTTGGAAATTACTAATAATTGTTTGGTTTATCTGGAGTGGGATCCTGAAAAAAAGACTTTTCACAAGTCTACTCTTAATCTACTGATACTGCAATGATGAATGTACCCTCAGTACATTTCTGTGGAGGAAGAATAATCCTCAGNTGTGGGTAGAACTGCCCTGTTTTCCTCTAATTGAGTAAGACAAATAATCCCATGAGCTATGATGTCAACAAACGTCTTCATAATAAAAAAAGGTTTGGAGTGCTTAGAATCAAAAAAGTAGGACACTGTTAATTTAATTGCTGGGAGATAAGTTTGATCAAAGCTGAGGAATGTAGACTGCATCCTCAAATATAAGTAGCTTCATTTAGAAAATGGACTTAATAACAAGCACATTTATTCATTGTTGGAGACTTGTGACTATTAATATTTGATCTAAAGAATGGCTTTTTTTTAAGGCTCTTCCATTATTTACATTTATTATCCAGTTCTCTCCTGCCATTTCTCTCTGGCTTCACTATTGCTAAGAAATATGTAACCAAGATAATCACATTATCTCCCATCAGTGCTGCAATCTGCTTAAGTGGAAAAG
Organism: Saxicola maurus maurus; assembly: GCA_900205225.1. Lineage (NCBI taxonomy): Eukaryota > Metazoa > Chordata > Aves > Passeriformes > Muscicapidae > Saxicola > Saxicola maurus. The sequence goes on along the minus strand of OAMK01000093.1, from coordinate 675,019 downwards.
CCAAACACAGTATTGCAGTGCTGCTGCTGACAGAAGATTCAGCCAGAGCTGATTGTCCTCAGAGCATCTCACTCTCCTGGCATTCAAAGAAAGTCTGCTAAAACATGGGAAGTTNATTCTGCTCCAGAGGGCTGGGATTGAACTTCTGTTCCAAGCCCCAAAGAGTCAAATGGTCAGGCTAGTATGAGGAAACAAAGTGCATTTCTGGCTGATGCATAAATCCATGTCCAGTGGTGATGGAATCATGGAATTTTTATGTTTGAAGACCTCTAGNTCTTGAGTCCAGCTGGCAATGTGGCACCAACACCAGAAAAACCACCAGACCCTGTCCCCAAGCACCACACCCACAATTCTTCTGAACATTTCCAGGGACAGACTGCACCACCACTGCCTTCAGCAGCCTGTGCCATGGAAATTTTTGTCCTGATGTCCAATCTAAGCCTCCTGGAGCAACTTGAAGTCATTTATCCTTGTTCCCAGGGGGCAAAACTTTACCTGGCTCCAGCCTCCTGCCTTGGGGAATTATGGAACTTGTGGATTTAAGTCACATAAGGGGATGACCTGAAAATGAACAGTCCATTTCACTGTGCATCATATTGTGCNCATGTTTTTTTCTGATTTATGGCTTTGGGATTTTTTNAAATTNNTTTTTTATTTTGAATTATTTTTATTTTGCAAAGAAGCTTTGCAACTTAGTAACCCCATCCTGTGCATTCATCATCTTTAAAGCAGTAAGTGTATTTGGAAATGTTTGATGTCCTGCTTGGGTGTTTCATCCTCATTCAAATCCTAGCCAACATAATTATTGGAGAAAATATTTCTATGAGGGTGGTCTTTCACAACACCTTGCTTGCCTTATGACTTTGGATTTTAAGGTGTTTATTTGTCTTTCACTTTTAAAGGTACTTGTGATTTGGATACAACTGCCTGGAACAATCAGAAAAACCTTACACCACAGAAAATTCAGCCTAATATCAAATGGCTCTTCTTTCCCTAAGAACATGCANTCTGGGTAGGATATTAGAGCTGTGCTGAGCAAACTTCCTGACCTTAAAGAGAAGACAGCCTGTACCTCAGGGCCACCAGAGCAGTGAGTGGTGACATTTGGTTTGATGGGCTCCCAAAATTCCTCTGCTCAGCTTTGTGTGTGCAGCCCTAAAGCCACTTTCTGCAATACTTCATCTTCGTGGCAGCTTCCAAAAGAGACCAGGTGGGGAAGGTGGGCTCAGAAGAAGTTTGGCAAAGACAAATCTATTGTACATTTTGGAACTTTCTTGGCTTTTGCAGTAATGACCTTCTTAATGCATTTTCCAGTCATCTAATGAGAGAACAAAGCAATCCACTGCACCTTCAAAAAACATTTTTTGAGGAGTTTTAGCTATATAGTTAACTATATCTATATCTATATCTA
>OAMK01000093.1:602116-653938 GCA_900205225.1 Saxicola maurus maurus | reverse complement strand
AAAAAAGAAAAAGGAAATATTTCCCCCATGTAATTACTTTTTTCCATGAAGATGTGGCACCAAAGATCCCAGTTCTGCTCCAAGNCATACAGCTGTAGATTGACAGCACTCTGATTAATCAGTATTTTGATTCAGACTTCATGCTGCAGCTTTCAAAAGCAAATTTCAGGAAGAGGACTCACTTTTGAAAATAATATTTTGTTTGATATTTCATTTCAAGTGAGTGGTTGTGTCACTTTGTGATATGTGGGCACAGTGGGATTTGGTCAAAGGTTAGGCTTGATGATCCCTGAGGTCTTTCCAACATTTATGATTCTATGCTTCAATGATTTTAACTTGTATTAGTTTTACAGGTATTATTTTTCCTTTCCTTTGCACATACATTCACANAGAAGCAAAGTATTAATTGGTCAANAGTGCTGTCTTAGGGGAATTTATTTTTGAAAGGCCAAACAAAANTAGCCAGGACTTTTCATATGCTAATATGAGGAAAGGTAAAACAGATTTACAAACAGAATGAAACCTTGACAAAGATTTAAACTACACAGGTCTGGCCAGGTTTCCTACAGTTTTCCTGTATGGCAGTAATCAGCCTCATGGGGAGGTCTGTAAAACTTTGGCAACACATTGAGAGCCCAGATGAATCCAGATCATGATAAATCATGAGGGATCTCAATGCTTATTAAAGCTGGACCAAACCTAGCCCAGCAACTGAAAAATCAAATTGTCCTTGTTCATCTCAGGGGAAGAAACATCCAACAAACCTTGTAACTGCACAGAGCAGCATTATATTCTGCTTTCAGAATACCTTTTGGGCTTCAGAAAAAAATCATAATTTTTATTTTTTCTCAGAAAGTTTCCNTTGCACAAAGGGGTTAAATTATATTATGAAAAAAAGCAGTTAATGATTTGACTTCATGTTACAGAAATCAGGTACAGGATGCCAAAGATAAGCATTCCTAAACTGAGTTTGGTGATGGGAAGAAAATGGCACACAATATTCCAGGTCCAGCAGAGNAGGACAATGCACCTCTGGCTGGTGATGGTGATGGTGCCCCCCAGATGTGTGTGAAGATCAGCAAAAAGACAAATTAAATTTCATCATCTATACTCTCTACATATCTCATANAAACCACCTCCACTGATGCTTTGTGGATAGGAGCAGCCCAATATTGCCCACATATATACATATAAATATTAAATCAATATTTAATATGACTTCCACAGGATGAGCTGCCCAGCTGAAGCAGGTTTTCCACAGGAATCAGATTCTGCTTTAGGCACCTGGGTAGGGCCTTGCAGCAGTGCTCAGCTCTCAGCAGCAGCCACTGCAATCACATTAGGAAAATGTTCAAAGAGTCCTGCAACCTAAACATGACCTCATTGGAACATGCAGGACAAGATCACAGCCCCTTGAAATCAGTGGGGGTTTTGCCACTCACTACTAATGATTTAATGCCACAGAGGGTTTGCATCCCTTTACCTGATTGTGGATGCTGAGCTTGTTGAATAACTCTGCTTTTATCTGAAGATCCCTCAATAGTTCTATGAATTATTTTCATTATGATTCTTCACACTAGGAAAAGAAAAAAGATAAAAATCTGTAATAATCCTTAAGTATATGAGCTGTAAAATCAACACAGTTCTGTGCAATTGTGACAGAGCTTTATAAAATGGATTGAAAATCTNCCCTGTAGGACAGGTAGGATTCATATAAGGATCATCTTGAGGGAGGGGATTCTTCCCCTCTCCTCTGCTCTTGTGAGGAATATTGTGTCCAGGTCTGGGGGCCCAAACACAAGNAAGATTTTGGTCTGCTGGAAAAAGAGCAGAGCCCCTTGCAGTGCCTAAAGGGGCTCCAGGAGAGCTNGAGAGGGACTGGAGACAAGGGATGGAGGGACAGGAGATGGGGAATGGATTCAAGCTGCTAGAGGNCAGGGATAAATGGGATTTTGGGAAAGAATTTTTCCCTGTGATAGTGGGGAGGCCCTGGCACAGGGTTCCCAGGATCTCTGGAAGCATCCAAGGCCAGGTTGGGCAGGGCTTGGAGGAACCTGGGCTGGTGGAAGGTGTCCCTGCCTGCAGGAGGGGGTGTCACTAGATGGGCTTCAAGGTCCCTTCCAACCCAACATCCCTGTGATTCTGTGATTCCACAACACATCCGATTTTCTTTTCCTGCAATACACCTTAAAGGAGTTCCCCTGAGCCCTGAACCTTATTAACAATTCAGCCTCCCCACCCTTTGCCAATGCATTCAGTGAAGAAATAATGATTTCATGTGCTAGACAGCTCAGATCCTTGTACCAGGGATGGATCCAAGCCAGCAGCCATGGCTTGTTCTAACTGAGACTTATTTTAGCCATTCCCAGCACAGGCTACTCCAGCCCTATTCCTAGGACTCCACTTACATCTTCCACTTTGCTGTTTTAAATAAGGACCAAACTTCAGGTAAACTCAGCCCTGCTGCCCNATTGCAGCAGAAATCAGTCAGCTGTCCTGGCTGGAAAGGCACAGGAGGCCAGAGCAGCACAAAGCCAGTCCAGCACATCCCACATCCCACAGAACTGCTCACAGCAGGACACAGCTTCAGCTTCCTCAGTAAATCACCGGGAATTTCCCTCTTCCTGCCAAACCTCATTTGTGAATGAAAAGCATTCCTNCAGTTCTTCAAGTGTACCAAAGTTTAGGGCCTGAGTCCCATTGTTTCATTAAGCAGCTTGTCATTAATTACCCCCGGCACGTTTCTCCCATGCACAGGAGCAGCGGAAGGCAGGAGGAAGGCAATAAATCCAGAATCTGGGATTAATGAATGCAAATGATAGCCTGGGCTGTGTTTTTTCAGAGTGNTGGGATGCACACAAGGCCTCTGCACTGCCTGGTGCTGAGAAGCACGGTATNAACAATTTACATTCATTTGCATCTCACTACAAACTCTCTGTTAAGCAAGGTCAGAGGAGATCCCTGGGGAATGAGTCCAGGAGAAGAATGCTTCTCCCCATGTTGATGGCAAACCATGAGTGTCTCATGCTACATCACCACTGAATGGAAAGGGAGTTTAAAACACAGGCTGTGTAGTCAAGACACCACTTTCAAGACCTGTAAATTACAAATATCGTGTGGCACGCCGGAATCAGTATTTACATTTAAAATGCCCACAAATGTGTAAGGAAAAGTGTCAGGAATTACACAGCACTAAGAAATTACTTTCACTTGAAGGAGAAGATGGTTGTGAAAATCATGTCAGATGGAAATCATTATTCAAATATATATGTACAACTTCTCCTGGTTATTGACTGTTTTGGGCCTGGTCTATCAGAATTTGCCAAGTGCAGGTGTGAATGACAGATTTTATGTTTCCCTATTCCTATTTTTAGCTTTAACACTGGCACAAATGCTGAATTATTTTGCACTCAGTGTGCTCCAACCTGATCTTATGTTTTCTGCAAAACCTTTTAATTTATTTCCAGGACATAAGACAACTAGACAGAGAAACCCAGGTTCTTCCTGGCAATTTTGGGACATGAAGTTGTGGAGCAGTACTGAGGTCACTACCAGAAACTTTATACCAAAAGAAAGAGTAAGGTCTTCCAATTCATATTAGGGCAGAAAGTTTTGAGACTGAAGATTTTGGTGCTATATTTTCTTCTTCTTCTGAGTTATTTGAAAGTTCCCAGGGTTCATATTTTTAAGAGCAGGGCAAGTTCCATGCTTCAATGATCAGTGCAATAGTAAACTGGAGAAAAGGTAGATAACATGTATGCTATGCACCCTCTTGAGTATCTCATTTAGATGTCACTACACCGACATATTAATATAATTTTCAATTATGTGGTTTGGTAAGTTTGATATGAATTTTCTTGCCTGGGATGTGTTCTACTGCTTGACTCCAATAAAGGGGAGAGGTCCATGAGTGAGAAGCACCTGAGCTGAGAACTGCTGCCAATCTTTTGTTTTTAAGTTCCCACCAGACTGATAAGTGATTGACTGCTTTATTTTCTCATGTCTTATTAATATGATTTATTAGTCTGGTAATTCAGGTCAAGCCAGCACTGTATGTTGCCAAAAAGAAAACAATAAAAAGAGCATCGTGATAAAATATTATCATCATGACATCACTGCAGATCTGAATGACAGCAGGAGTGAAATCCNCACTGATGAACTGTTGCTGTCCCACAATGACATGGTTTCTGCATTTTTAGGCTAAAGACTCTCAGCTCTGTAAAGTAAAGAGTGCTCTCAGTTTTAGAAATACTGAACTCTGCTGGAGTGCCTTGGCAGCCTGATTTTTTCCTTGCTCCTCAGATGGTGTTGTTGAAAACAGGGAAAACAGGGAAAATCTTGAGGCCATAGGAATTGTGCTATTTCTCTCTTGAAAGGTTTTATTTCCAGCCTTAACAATTCCACATTGCAAAATACCATTCAATACACTTGCAAAGACCATTGGCTTTGTTTCACAACATGAAACCCTTCACANCAAAACTAATTCCCTAGGAGTCATTTATGGCCCTTACTCTTACTGCCCAACTTTTTGAGCCTCCTACTCTGCTGANAGAAGCAGCAGAGATTTCCTAGTAGAGATCTGAGAAATAATCCTATTACAGCTGCTGCTCCTGCTACCCAATTACCAAAGTACAAGGATTGGTATAATTGCAATTAAATGTGTGAACAAAGCTAAGATCACAGGAAACACCTCCTCAGGAGTTAAAGCCTAAAAGGCAGGATGATCTTTTTCCTTAGCTGAGTCAGAGGGAACATCATGCAGAGAAAATGTCACCATGGACAGACACCAAAGGGCTTTTACCTAAAAATCATGGGAGGGAAATCACAGCCTCACATTTCCTTGGAATGTATTTGCTGGTATTAATTTATATTGTGCTGGATGTAGAAATGGGAGGTGGATTGGGATAAGCAAGGAGAGGAGGAGTCCGTGCTGTAGAGTCTCTGTGGAAGTTTCTGTAAGATTTTAACAGGTAACAGATTCAAGTCTTATTTCCTGCTCAGGTTGCTTTCAGCACTTCTTCAGGAGTTCCCTCTGAAGGATGGAGGAGTGTTGGCAGCAGTACCCTCCTCAGAACATCACATCACTCAAAGTCTCTGTGGTGGGAATGAGCATGAGAAATCCCCCTGCAGAGGGAGGTTTTCAAGTTACAAATAACAAGACATAGAACATCAGTTTATTCCTTTTGTTTCTGCATCACTCTTGGTGGAAACTCATGCACTAAGACTGGAGAGATGAAGAGTGCTGGGAGTGCTCAAAGTTTTCATGTTACTGGTTTCTTGTCCCTTCAGCATCAGACTTCCATAATCAATGTATGTAACAACTCTTGTGTGTGTCACTGACAAAATCCATGTCTAAANATGGATTTCAGTTAATAAATTTAATAAATAAATGTATTTAGTTATAGATAACTAANTAAATAAATAAGGTACTCTGTTGATAGCCCTTTTGATCAGCTTCCCTCTTCTAAAATACGTTTTTCTGCTGTCAAAACAAATCATCTAAGAAAACAACCCCATTCACTTCAGCAGAAATGCAGGCCTGTAATAACATAAATGACATATCTCTGGATTGCTGCTTGCTTCAGGAAACATCTGCAATAAAGCAGGGCTAATCCTCAAGAATTTATTTGTAGAAAATCCATCAGGTATAATACTGGAAGCCCTCTATCAAAATCAAACATAAAGCAAGGCCTGTCTGAAGCATATGTAATCAAAGTCATGCCTTTTTTAATAAAAAATTGCTTTGTCTGAGAAGATTTCTGCTTCTGGGGGGTGCCAAAATGTTTTTCTTTCATTGAAACAGATGAAGATTTTTGTTAAGCTTGTACATCCTTCAGAAAACCTCCATGGCTGTCACCAATGTTATCTTTTGATCTAAGGCTTTGCAGTCAGCATCTGCAAGAATTTTTTCAAGCAGCACACTTCTGATAAGGTTTGGCTTTCTCTGATTTTGAAAATAGGCAGTTTNACAGGAAAAGCAAGGAACAATGCTTGTCATTTCCTTGTGTCTCTGTTTGCCATGTGTGACCCCATGACCTGATCTAAAATACTTGTAGAAGGTTTGTGGGGGGAAAAGGTGTCTTCCATTTTTGTGTGAATATTTCTCTAGTATTAGTCCAAATGATGTAATTGGGAAAAAACAGATGGCAGGAGATTTTTTTTGTTCAGAAATGGAAGAATTTATGTTTTTTTCTATCATTGGCATCTATTTAATGGGATGTTTATAAGTCAAACAGTTTTCTGTTAATATTTATGTAGATGACCAGCACATGATATTTCACTAATCCAATTAAACAATTATGTGCACTAGAGAGAAGCTTTTATGAAACTGTTGAGTACTGTCAAGCAGTTTTAATTCCTGAATGGGAAGGTGGCAGGGGGAAGTGGATGCATTTGCAAACTGTTCAGATAAAGTCACAGGAGGTGGAATGTGTTATCAAATCAGCAGTTTTATTTATCTTACAGAACAGTGCCTGCCAAAGGGTAACACATGGACAAGGCAACTAATACTGAATTTGTAGGGGAAAAAAAATGTTCAAATCTACCTACATTGCTAATGGAGCAAATTTAAGTGGTCTTGCTACAGCATTATGAAGAAAAAGTGAATAATTTGGGTCTCAGTGTTCATAGAAATAAGTTGACTTTNTTTGTTTGTTTGCTTTCTTCTGGTTATTATTTGTTTTTCTTTTGTTTTGCTGAGCTTTTAAGTCTTTAAGCAGTGTTGTCCCACTTGCATTTTTATCCTGCTAGGAGCACTGAATGGTTTATAAAACAGTCTTGTTTTCAGGCAAGTATTTTATTCAGTACCAGAGTGGAGATTGCTTAGCTTGGCTGTTCATATCCTGAAATTATTTAAGTGGCCCTCGAGATCTGCTAAGAGCAGTGCATTTGATTAAATTAGCCAACAACAATTAATTGTTTCTAACATCCTAAAGTGCCCAAGATACCAGAACAAAGGAAGTTCTTGTGGTCAGTTCCCGCTTTTCTCTGCTGAAAGGACCTTTTTCTTTATGTGTCATTATGAATTTAATTAAATGGAATCTACTGAATATCAAGAAAGACTTTGTTCAGAATGAGAAGCTTTTGGATTGTCTGCAGCAGATGATCAGTTTCTTTATCTTCATATTTTNTTCAGAATAAAAGTAATTATCTTATTCATGCAGTTCAATAAGGGACTGGATATAAGGAATCCACATATGCATTAAAAAAGCATAGATCCACTATAAAATTTAAAATTATTTGACTGCAAAGGACTATTTTAATTTACATGCTTTTTTCATTACACTTTAGGAAAATACAGTTTAAGTCTTTTTTTTTTTTTTTTTAATGTATTATAAACACACATGAAAGAGAGAGATGAAGAAATTTTAGAAAGTCCAAATGAAAAAGTGTTGGGTAGATAATTACAGGTACATTGAGAGTTCCCTGGACAGAGTCCTGCAATTGGAATAACAGATCTGTGTAAGACCAGAGATTCAGAACCTACAGGAAATTATTGGGGAAATAAGTTTCTCTAAATCTCCATGAAACATAAACTTGCATGAATTTATTTATTTGCAAGACTGGAGTTTACTACACTGCAATAGTGGTGGATTCTTTTAATTTAAGGCAACTTTCAACTGNTTTAGAAGGTCCCAGGAAATTTAGATAGAAAAAATCCCTACCTGTGAGTAAAGCAGAGAGAAAATATAATCACCAACCTATCAAGGGAGGGTCTTGGACTTGATGATCCCTGTGGATCCCTTACAGCTCAGGATATTCTGTGACTCTACAATTCTCTGATTCTGATAATAAACCTGTTTACTGGTGCTTTGAAAACATGCCATAGGAAAACACAATTAAAACAATTGAACTGTGTAATTCCAAACACTGAGATTNGAGAAAATAAAAAATATCCTGCTCATCATGTGTTGTTTAAAACTGTGTGATGTTATCAAAACATGTCTAGTGTGAATATTTAGCATATATATGTCTGTGTGTGTATATATATATATATATATTCATCTACCTACATTCATTATATACATTCATCTATCAAATATAGAATCACAGAAGACCTCCAAGATCATCAAGTCCAACCTTTGGCCAAATCCCCCTGTGTCCACTAAATCCCATCACAAAGTGCCATGTCCACTCCTTTTTTGAACACTTCCAGGGATGGTTGCTCCCTCTCTGTCATGGGCAGCCCCTTCCAATCCCTGACCTGTGTTTCATGGAGAAATTGTTCCTAATATCCAACCTGGCTCTCCCTTGGCAGTTTTTGAAAATAAATTACTTTTTTGAGATTGTGCTAAATGAAATGATTGTGCTAAACTTTTTAATATTTAAACTAAAAAAGGGTCTTAGAAAAAGTTGCAAAGTAGTGATAGTCTATGTGTTGGGTTTCAATGAAAAGGTGTAACCAAAGTATGTATTCTTTGCATCTGTTAAAACCAGGTGGGGCAGTGTTCTTCATTTCTTCCATGACTCATAAATTTCAGCATCCCATTGTGAGATGCTCTGCATGTCTGGGTATGTCCTTACATGTCCCCACAAGTCCTACAGTTTTAGCCCAAAGCCTCTGCTTTTTAACAGCCTGCCTCCCAGGGTCTTAGATTTATGCCCTCTGTGTAGGGAACCTGGGCTAAGTCCCAGTCCATCTTAGCCAGATCAACTACCACGAGTTGTAGTTCTGGCTTGGAANCTCTCACTGGTTTGTCTTCAAACTAGCACAGTCTTGAAACCTGAGANAGAATGTCAGAGCTTGAGGCTTTTTGTGGGAACTTGAGCATGAGAGTTGTCTCTGCAATCAGAGGCTCTGATTTGCCACAGTCCCACTCCAGTTATTGGAGCTGTTCTCACTAAAGGCTGCTCACNTCCAGTGGTGCCAGAAACTGCTGTAAGGTGTAAACTGCACGAGCTTCTGCTGATGCTCCAAAGGACGAGTGAAGNCTCCTAAATGGAAAACTGCTACTGCTGTGCATATCCAGGCTTATCCCAAGAGCACAATGCCAGTAGAAGCACTAGCCCATTTATTGATTAGCAGTGGAATCAAAGAGATCACAGGCACAGAGAAAACGCTTTGAAAAAATCACCACTGAGTGCTAAACATGTTCTGAATTTGAGTTGAAGCAAATCCCCATTGCCAAACATCATGATAGGATTGGGAGTGTTCTATATGGAATCCTAGATACACACAGTCATGAATACANGATTTTTTTTCCCCCTGCACTGGTATCTAAGTTGTGTTTCATACTCCTGTTGTTTCCATAACAACATGAAATGAAGCACAACTGAATGGTTTGTGTAAGGTATGTGGAAGGGAAGTGTATGTGCCTTAAAGGGCAGCTGGCCAAGGGCCTCTGTCAAAAAAGGAAAATTAGTGNATCAGGAAGACAAAAACACAAGGACACAACCTGACTGACAAGTAAGGAAGTTGGTNATGAGAACCAACTGATGAGAAGATGTGAAAGTGCTCATTCCAGCGAGGTTATCTGGTCAGGGACCTTGGAAATTGAGAAATTAAGGCAAAAACNTAGAAACCAGAAAGAAAAGAGGCACAGAGAAAAAACAAAGGCACAGATCTGACAAACCAAGAAAAAAGCTGCTCACTCACCCTTAATGCTGGACTATGGGGAAACAACAAGGTCAAGCTGGATAATGGGAAGGAATCCTTCCCTGGCATAGTGTGCCCAGAGAAGTGTGGCNGCCCCATCCCTGAAGTGTCAAGCTTGACCACTGGCATGTGAGGCTCTCTGGGACATGAGATATACATGGGCTCACTTTCATTTTATGTATTTAAACATTTGTATATATGTTTCTGTGAAAGATAAGCTTGCACCTTTTTATCCAGTCCCTAAAATTTAACCTCTGTATTAATGCCTGTGGCAGTGCATNTGACACAAATACTTTTGAACACTGAAGACATGCAGAGGAAAGGGCAGGAGAAAAATAAATGGACTTATTCTACTTTCCTCAAGCCTGTGTTTTGATTAACTACAGCCTCATGAAATGTCTTTCAAAAATATTCTAAAGGTAGGAGATGTAGGGGAAAGAGTACAAAAGGAACAGGAATATTAATCCTGTTAACAGGATGTTAAACCCTCCATGTGCTGAGAAAACACAATTACCAGATNACAATAGAAATAATTACTGAAGATTCCAGCATTACTAAGGCAGCATTTTATGAGTNTTTCTCCTATAACAAGCTAGAAGGATCTCAGTTGAATCCCAAGTGTTATTCATCTTAAGGCAAGCACTGTAAGAACATTACCTGCAGGTATCCAATGAAGCAACAAGATTTTGAAATGTCCTTCAGGCATCCTTAGTGGGGAAAAGTTGATTTTTCTACAAGACTGTTAAATCCCATCAGTTCACCACTTAAAGGATGGGAAGGCACAGTTGCTACATCCAAAATATCTAAGTTTTTTTGCATCATATGTTGGTACAGTCATGAAGAGAATACAACTGTCATGTCATTTCCTGTGGTATTTAAAATTCTCCTTTCTCTCCATTCATTTCCTTGATCAATTATTTAGTTTTTCAATAATAAGAAAGAGCCAATAGCATTCCCTAGAACTCAATGATCTCATCCAACAGCCCTATCCTGCACATGTGAAAACAGGAACATTGACAGAAATACTCTTTTTAAAATGAGAAAGGTTCTTTTCTCCCTCACTCAGGTTTTCCTCTCCAGTGTGCTACTGGTTGCACATATAGTCCAGGAAATTTCTGTGCACTCAGTTCAGGTAGCAGAGCCCACAGCCTGAATGATTAAGTGCAAGTTTAGACTTAGCTAAAACCCTAAAAGCTAAAAAGAAAANGCTAAAAAGAAAAGAATTGTTGATGTTTTAAGTCCAATACTACTGATTTTTCAGAGGGCAAATATTTGGATAACTTCATATTGATTGAAAGCAAAAGGATGTCTTAACACAAAGGATGAAAGTCACCCCTCAATTTATAACCAAAGTAGATAAGGTCTTAAAAATAAAAGCTCTTGATATTATTTCATAATGGATAAAACATCCTGTTTATTGGTCATAACTTATTTATTTCAGGACTGTTTGCATTCACATGTTTGAGGCAGGGGTCTGGAACNGTGATTCCTTATTTCTAATTGTTGTGCCACAGTAGTCATGACAACTGGACAACTTACAGCAGTACCTTCCATTCAATAGTTGTAAAATTATAATAAATTAATTTATTGGACTGTTTAATAAACACATCCTTTTTGTACTCAAATGAGGAGAAAGCAATTTTATTACAAAGAAAATCAAATNAAAGTAAAGATAATGACCAGGACATGGTTTCTCCCATCTGTACACAACAGAAGAGTAAGCACTAAGGAAAAGTCAGATTGGCCCAACAAGAAATGGGCAAGAGAATGTGAGAAAGAGAGAATTTCAGGTAGAAATCAGGGGAAGAACCACAGGTACTCATAAAGAATATCCCAAGGCTCTGGACTTTAAGTTTTGAATGTATTAATTGATGTAACACAACCATTAACATTAAATCTTATCCTGTGCTCCCAAGCAAAGTGCAGCTAATAGCACTTTAGAGTTTGTTGAGTATTTAAGAAAGAGTAACAACTGGGAGAGTAGCTAAGTGTTACACTTCTAAATAGTTTATGTTCCTATTAATCCACCTGACTGTTGAACATAATAAATCCATGTTCCCTTTCTTGTAGCAGATAAAGCAGTTCTCTCTCTTCTGCCAGAGGGTGCCCCTCCTGTAAATTCACCAATGAACACTGAAGAACTGCCAATTGTAATTCCTTATCTAAAATGAAGCCAATTTCACCCCCTGTTACTTCCCTGTTGCTGCAGCAACAGAGGGATTATGAGTGCTCAGTGTACAGTCTTTGTCTAGAGCTTGATTCTAGAGGCTCACACATGACTTGTCTTTCCTTCCCTCTAACTGGCAATTAATTTTATTTCAGATATTTATCTTGGGGAAATCACTCTGAAGAGGTTGTAGCTCTAAATTTACTCTGTATGCTGATCTTTCCCATATCATTCCTGTATCAGCCTTTAATTTATTTACAGTTTGTGTAAATAAATTGTCTACATTTGCACCAGTGAATTTTCTGTTTGTGAGTTATTCTTCCTGTACTCATTGCAATAATTTAAGACAATTACCTTTTAAATTCAGAGCTACAAGGGACTGACAACCCAATTGGACCAAAGCTACAAATGCTCAGGAACATCCATTTGAAGAAAAGTAATTTCAATTATAATATATCTGACACTCTTCCTTGAGTTATTAAATGCACTTGAGAANAGAAATATCAGATTTTAAGGAAGTTTATGGAAAATTGTTGAAAATATTCATGCTAATATTTATTAAGAGGACTGAGCTGCCTGGTCTGGTGGAGAGGTGATCTTCAAGGTNCCTTCTAACCCAAATCATTCTAAGGTTCTGANATAATCTAGGCAGATAATTTAAATGCAGTTTCTGAGTCTTAGAGCAGAGTTAGAGACTTGCCTTTCCAGCAACATTTCACCAGCAGCTGGATAAAGCAAGAACACAACCACTGGGTAGCTGAGGGATATTTTCCACACAACAAATATTCCCCATGAAAACAAACTGGTCTAGTTCTTGCAAAATAAATGAAGCCTTTTGAGGCCACTGGGGTTTCTGCAGCTTGTGCCAGCTAAACAAAGACTGTCCAAACTCAACTGTGCAGAGCTGTGCTGTGGTGATGAAAAACCTTCAGATCCTTGACTTTGCTCTGGGCACTTGTGGTGTTGTCAGGACAGAACCCTTGACACCAAGCTCAGCCATTCCCATCCCCTTCAGCTGTGCCAGATATTTCACTGGAATACATTCCCATTATCATTTATCAGCAGCTTGAAATGGGTTTAAGGCAGCCCAGACACTGCAGTTCACAGCTTTTTACCAAGGTAACACTTTCTGTGATGGTTTCATAAAGTAAACCAAAACTGGTGTTCCCAAATGCCCTCTGACTTTTAGGAATAGCATATATTTGAAAAAAAAAATGGCACTTCTTTTGTGTTTCTAATGAACCTCAAGCAACTGGATTGAGTAAATAAAAGCATTATGGAATTAGAATTACAAGGTTTTTCACTCATTTGCATCTGTACTGTTTTCAGCTGCATGTTTGCAAGTCACATTTGGGGAACAATGCCAATACTGCAATAGCCTGAAAAACATTTTTGGCTCAAACTCAGTGTGTAAAAATCTATGTATACTAAATTGTCTCTTACAAAACCCAGTAATATAGCAACTGAAAAAATGAAGAAATATTTGAAAACCCATTAGCAAGGCTTCTTACATGGGTGTCTTATGGTGCATCATCCCATAATCCTTTACACTGAAAATAAAATATTCAAACATAAAAGCAGAACTGCTGGATGCCCGTTGCTCACTGTTAATTTGCATAATGCATCATGATTGCACAAACACCTGTGCTAAATATCTTTGTGCTGGCAATACCTGAGAGCATGTACAGTGCTCAATTCCACTCAAAACATCTAATTCTTTACCATTTGAAATAATCTCCATTGTTTTTCACCTCTGCTTTTCAAGGCTGACAGAATTCCTTTTTTGCTTATATGCAAGAGCTTTTCTGATACCATTTACATATATCAGACATTGAATAGTTTAATCAGCACATCTATAATTAACTCAGCTGCAAAAAAATGCCAAAGAGAAGAAAATCTTGATTATCTTAATCCATTACTACTTTTGAGCTGTGTTTCAAGAATTTTGCTGCTGCAACTCTCATGAACAGCTTTATTGGCTGCAACTGCTTGAATTCCAAGAAGATTTTGTCACAGCTGGGTGATGTTCCCCAGTGCTGTCACTTCAGCAAACCCTGACCAGCTTGCTGGGAGCNTCCCTGCAGCACAACCACGAATCCTGTGCTGCCTTGGGGTGCTCAGTGCTGCCTTTGGTTGGAAATGGGTGTTGACCCATCTAAAAGTCACCCTGGGAGTAAAACTCATCATGCAAGTTTTTGGGACAGAAGTATTAAACTTTAGTGTTCTCCACTCTGTATCTCTAGAGTATTCTGCTCTCTTAAAAAAAAAAAAAATAAATCACAGCATCTGTTTTTGCCTGCTGAATTTTGACATAATTTGTACTCTAAACTTTAATAAGGATGAAGTCCTGTAATAAGTGATTCCTCAGTGACATTTCATTGATTACAAGGAATCAAACACAGAAAAACACACTAGTTAAGAGAAATNAATCCATTAATTTCTATTCATGGGATAAAAATATTTATAGTGAAACTTCTCTCAGGAAGTGAACTTTCATGATCCTTGTGGGTCCCTTGCAACTTTAGACAGTCTTTGATTCTGTGTTTCTGTGTCTTTCAGCAAAAGAGATCTGAAAAAGACAGAGTTCTTTACAGGATGAATTATATCACTGGATGGAAAGATCTCTTTTTCTACTTTTTTTTCCTTGTAGGGTTCATTTCACTTGATTAAGGAGTTCAGGGAAGATTTTCAAAATACCTAGATGGCCAAAAGAAAGTTCTATTGGCTGAATAATTGAATATTGATGCTTCTGAATATCTAACTTTTTTATTATAAATGAGACTTTAATCAAGAAAAAATACCTGGTAAGAAACTATAAACATAATGAGATTTAATCTCAACCATTAATCCCAGAGCAAGTAGTTAGGCAGCATTAAAACATCTCATCATAAGGCATTTGATTCTGTTACCATGAGNAGCAGCACTACAGGGAAATCAGCAAAAATGAGTTCTAGAACTGATGAAAAAAATTCAAAGATAAAAGTATGCTGGCTAATGAGATGAATGAATTAATTCAAACTGTATAATCAATGAGGTGACACTCTCCTCTCTGTTATGGGATATGGCAAACTCAGCACTTGGGGGAATTTGGATTGAAAACAGATTCAGTGTGGAAGAAGTGCACTCGTGCCACATCCACAAACTGTGATTTCATACTGAAGGCACTTTCAAAATCATGGAAAAGGATCTTTTGCATTTCCTGCTCTTTTAGCAACACCAGTTCTTCTGGATGGAAAATAATCACAGATCAAGAAGGGAAGTTCTGGAAGGATTTTAACTATAAAACTCTGCCTGACAGAGGCTCCCTCCACATGATGATCAACCAGAAAACCTCCTTTTTGTTTCCTAATTGTGCAGTAGGTTTAGTTGATTTTGTGTCACACTTTGGATTTTAATGGCCTGATTTTTATCACATCCTGGACTCAATTTATGTTAAATTTACAGGCTTTTGTTTTCATCAGAATGGTGTAATGTTAGGTTAATGCAGAGACACATACTGTGATCAAACCCCCCAAATCTTGTAATATCTCAAATCAAATTAAAAGTGCAGAAGGGAAGCAGGCTGGCAGGTGGAAATTGAACAGCANTGCCTTTTTTCTCAGGGAAACCACAGCAAAATGAGGTCAAGACAGCAGAGTCCTCTTTGTCCTGGAGAGTTAGAGGTCCTTCACAACAATGTATGACAAGCCACAAATATAAAATACAGCANTGTTGGGTGAAACAACCAAACCTATTCTCACAAAATGAGAAATTCTGGAAAATTCTCTCATCTCTTCACCAGGTTTTTCACTGTTCAAGTCTCCCCACATATGACTCAAAACCACTGAGCTGCATTTAAATTCACATCTTGACTTCAACCATCAGCTTAGCTGGTAAACACATTATTTTAAGGATATGCACAGCTTTGTAGACAAAATTATATATACAAGTTGTTTTTTTAATGTGTTCACTGCACTTGTCTGGAGAAGAAAAACAGATTGTAGATAAGAACAGCCACAGCACATGTTGATTTCCTTTATTTTTTTNAAATTTTATTTATTAATTTAGCTGTCCAATATTTGGCTTTTTATGGCAAAGAATTCAGATTAAAGACACAAACACAGGTTTTTATACAGCTCTATTTACTGATGAAAGAAAACATGCTAAGGGCTAGTAAAAGCAAATAGTAAATGCCTATTGTGAAACTCTGACTTCTTTTGTGTCAGCCTTGTGAAAATCACTCATAAACTGGCAGCAAGAGTCCCTCTTAAGATTTTTCTCATAAACTGTAGAGGAAACCTGCTGATAACACTGAAACTCTTAAAAAGGCTTAGTAAGAACTCTAAAAACTACATTTTAACATGTGATGGCCTACATGACAGAAACTTCTTTTTACTATGTCCAGGCATAAAAAAAACAAAAAGAAAAACTAAAGAANAAAAAAGCCCAACAGAACAAACCTCTCCCCCTAAAAGACAACNCAACTAAAAATAAAATTAAGTTCACAAATGGTTTTCTAAAGTGATTTTTTATTTGTCTCCCCTCAGAAATAGAAATCTCTATTAATCTTTAGAGACCTGTTGCCTTTTACATGAAGGTTTCAGTTAATTGCCAGCATTAGTTGAAGAGAAGAAACTTTCCAGAAGATGAATGTGTGTGTTATTTTAGCTTATTTTAAAAATCTAGGGTTCCATGAGAAAAAAAAAAAAAAAAAAAAACTCTCAAAAGTACCATTCCTTTGAGACTGTGCTGGCTTATTCATCAAGGAGACAGAAAGGCAATATCATAAAATACCATGCAGGAATGAAGATTGGGCTTTGACACTGAGATTTATTATTACAGTAAGAGAATTGGAGGGTTTTTCTTATCTGTACCCAGCACATCAACTGTCAGTGGATGAAAAAGGAAGGAGCTGGATGAGCAGAGAGCAGAGACACCTTTGCTTTTAGTACAGCATGATGAAAACACAATTTGGGATACTCACAGGTNAGGAAAACAAGGTGTGATTCCCATCTGGTCATTCCTTACCACCAGCAATCACATAAATATATCAGCATATAAGTAAGTAAGTAAGTAAATAAATAATAAATAAATAAATAAATAATAAAAATAACAAAAATAAAAAAAAAATAAAAAATAAATAAAAATAAATTTTAAAATAATAAATAGATAAATAAATAAATAAATAATAAAAATTAAAGATAAAGAAATAATAAATAAATAAATAATAAAATATAAATAAAAATAAAATTTAAAAAGAAATAAATGATAAAAAATAATTAAATAAATAATAAAAATAAAATAAAATTTAAAAAAAGAAATAAATGATAAACAAATAAATGAATAAATATATAAAAATAAAAATAAAAATAAAAATAAAAATAAAAATAAAAATAAAAATAAAAATAAAAGTAAAACTTAAAATTAAAATTAAAATTTAAAAAAAGATATAAATTAAAACATATATATATCCATTCATACATTACAAATAGACCCTGGTTATTAAAGAGCAAATTCCTTGCTTAGCTATAGTTTTAGGTGAGATGTGAAAAGCCTACATGGAAAAGCATTGTAGTTTTAATGACTGGAGAGAGTGGCTGAGCTATCNCAGATTTATCACATAAAGCAGCAGCAGTGCTTGTAGCCTGGGATAAAAAATCATATGGCTGAGTAAGTTTCTATTTTCTTTGATATTAAGTGATTTCAGGTAGAGTATTTCTATCTTGGGCTTAGTATTGGAAGCATGATGGAGTGAAAAGAAGTGGTAGAAAAATCTTAAGGGTAATGTTTTATTGTTTTAAGGAGAGCTGTTACCTCCTTAGTTTTATTTCATTGTTTATCAGCATAGTTTGAGGTTGCACATTGNTTGTCCCAAACACCTGAGGATATGGTGGAAGCATTTTGTCAGAAGGAATAAATAAACAAGAGCTAATCCCTCATGGTGGTAATTCCTGGGTTGGCATCCTCAGCATCAGGAGAAATTTTATATACTNTGATTTTTTNAATAATTGAATTTATTAAACTCAGCAGTGCTCCCCAAACTTAGAGGATCCCAGAATCAATCAGGGGTTGGTCAGACCAAAGAGTCCAACCTCTGCCTGATGCCCACCTTGTCACCAGAGCTCTGAGTGCTCATCCAGCCCTTCCTGGGAAACCTCCAGNGATGGGGATCCAACACCTCCCAGGGCAGCCCCTTCCAAGGTCTGACCACCCTTTTCCAGGAANAAATTCCTCNTGGTGTCCAACCTGAGCAGCCCCTGGCACAGCTTGGGGCCATTTCCCCTTGTCCTGTCCCTGTTCCCTGGGAGCAGACCCCAACCCCAGCCCATTCCAGGTCCACAGGGGGAGCAGAAAGGACCTTTGGGGCAAGAGACCTCATGCCAAAGTGCCCATTCCAGATGTTCTTCATGGCCAAGAACATGTAGACATAATTTTTAAGAATTTCAGCACTATAATATAATANTTCAAAGCATCAATATGGGGGTTCTTTTCTCCCTGTTTCTGGACAGACTATTGTTTTTCTTGTGCCAGTCTTCTGCTGGAATCTGCTGGAATTTGCCTGCTCTGGGATGAATCAGGAGCCCCTGTGGGCACCTAGTATATTCAAAATCATGGAAAATCACAGTGGTTTGAGTTGGAAGGGAACTTAAAGTCCACTCAGTGCCACCTCCTGCCATGGGCAGGGACATTTTCCACTATCCCAGGTTGCTCCAAGCCCCATCCAGCCTGGCCATGGGCATTTCCAGGGATCCAGGGGCAGCCACAGCTTCTCTGGGCACCCTCACAGGGAACAATTCCTTCCCAATATCCCACCTAACCCTGCCCTCTGGAAGTAATGATATCCACAATTTCTCAGTTTTGATTTTTTATAGGGCTACAAAGGCTATTTTTGACAAGGAATATTTTTCCACATGCCAGACTCAAGAGAGAGGGATTTGATTTGGAGGCCATCCTGACCCACATCATCTCTGAGCATTTTCCCTCTATCTCCTTTAAGAACTGCATGTAGTGTGGAATAAATATTGACATTTATTCAAGATTATTAAGTAACAGAGGNCTGGGAAGCTTTGCATTTGTAGCTTTGTTGCATGCTGGAATATAATGCCACACTCCAAGTCCAATTTTTAATATCCTTTANACCTCGTGGTAATTACAGCACATGTGCAGAGAGGCACCTTTCTCTTTTTATGCCTGTTTTAAAAACATAATTAATAATCAGATATATAATATTAATAATATATTAATAATCAGCACTGCTGGCTGGAGCCACGTGGAAATGCTCTGCCAAAGCAAATACCACATCTTTAAGGTCTCTGCTACCAATTTGATGCAAATCTTCACAAGGGCAGGAAAAGGTGACAGCTAAGCCAGGCCATGGTGTGAAGGATCCCTAATTATGTGTCAGTCCAGTGTCAGAGCTTGGGTTCACCCCCACAGAGGAAATGCAGCTCCCACAGTTCTGGTATCATGGTGAATTTGTGATGCTGGTGTGGTTAAGAGACCCACCACAGAGCAAAATCTGTGGAATTCCACATCAGGATTAAATAAGATGTGTACATCTTACATGGGACTACACTGGAGAGAGGGGTATGGGCAGAAAGAAACAATAAAGGGGAATCCTGAGAAAACAGATTATCATTATTGCTGTTTCAGGGACAATACCNCTGTTGTTTATCCCACATTGTGTGCTATCCACCAGCACTGCCCCTCAACATGAACAGGAAAGCGATATATAATTTTAAAAAATTATATAAAAGCAATTTGCAGCAGTTTTGTNGGATTTTTGCATCCAGAAGATCTTTCAAGCACAGCTCAACCCAGAATTGTGCTGGGCAGGGCTGAGCTATCCTGCAAGACACTGCTGCCAGACTGGGTGTGCTGTGAAATCAAGAATTTAATTTGATTGATAGGATGCAATCTGGACCTGCAACAGCTTAACTGCCTTTGAATTTCAACAACTTCATGCCAAAATGTTCTTTCCTTTTTTTTTTTTTTTTTTTTAAAGAGTGATTAACAGAAGGAATATGAGAGAGCATTGAAAGTGTTCATATTTAATTCATCTCCAGCAGGGGGGACAACCAAATAAATTCAATCTGTGGCCTAAAATTGATATAAAATAAGTAATTGCAGAATCACAGAGATTGGTTGAGGTTGGAAGGGACCTTCAGAATTCAGCTGGTCCAGCCCCCCACTCAAGCAGGATCATTAGAGACAGGAAACTTTTATCAATGCATAATTTTTTTTTTTTTAACAAGAAAAAAGGATTTTTTTACCTTTTACATTGAAGAGCTTTTTGGCAAATCAAGTAAAAGTTTGCTCAAATAACAANAGGACAACATGGATTAACTGATTAAGGTGACATCTCCTTCTATCCTTGGTTTCCCACTCAGCCCTGTGAAGCTTTTGTGATTTCAAAACTCATATTAATCTGGAAATTCTAAAGAGGAGACCAGCTCTGAATTCCTGTTTGCTTAAATACAAACCTGAATAAAACCCTGGAATTTAAGTTTTGATATTACTGCTCCCAGCATCTTTTTTCCTCTGTTGCCTTGCTTTAAATTTGTTTATATATTTGTTGATAAACCACTTAAACCTCAAAGAATGTGCCAAAAGCTCAGGTAAGTTGGATAAAGAAAGGAAGGCATTTCTTATTGCAACATCACCTGTGAAACCAAGACCAGAAATGCAATTAAATTCAATATCTTGCCTAGCAGGTTATATCTTCAGTTCTGTTTTCTCTATTCTAATTTTGCTCTGTCTTCAAAATACCAACATCTGATCTGAATTTCTGAGATCTGTAGAAAAATCTCAATTTCTTCTCTTTGTAGGGGCAGCATTTGCCATGTTTATAATCACAGCAAAGACATCCATACTTTTATATTTGCTTTGCATTATACCAACCTAGCAGTAAGAAAAACCCCATATCATTAGAAATTTCCAATACTGTCTTATTAATATACCTCAGTTAGTCTTTTCCTCTCCAAATTTTTAAAAATATTTAACAGATCTTTCCATTTTGTACCTATGAAAAAAATATATTGATGTTATCACAATTTTTTTATTAAATATATTTTATTTATTTATAATGCATTAACCTGTACAGAGAACCTCCTTTTCTCCACTATTTTAAACATGGCAGACCANAGAGATTTTAATTTACTCAACAATTCTCCCCATTGCTCTGTGCTACACCACAAACCATCCTTATACTCCACTGGTTATGGTCAAACAAAACTGCCACTCAGGCAATTTTTGGTGGAAGAAAAACATCCAGAAGCTGAATTAGAGGCATTTAAATGGCACAGTTTTGGTGTTTTGGTTTTTTTGTGGTTTTTTTTTTTTTTTTTAGAATAAAGGCATTTTTAATGAACTGAACTCTGCTGCAGCAAAATTATTTTAAAAAAATATATTTTCACTATTTACATACAGTTATCCTGAAAAGTTTGATAGTTTGCATCATGGTGTAATGCTGCCTGAAAGATTTAAAAAATGTGAAGTGGTCCTTTTAAAGCAATTGGAAAATGCAGATTCTTATGAAGAGACTGAAGATTTTGCTTATTAAGATATTTGTCCCCCAAGAGTAAAGTTGAAATAAAATCTACAAAGGAGCTGAAAATAACATTTTTGTTCTACTGATGTTTTGTTTCTACAAAAAAATTCTTCAGATCCTATGTAATCCTCATTGTCTTCTAAATCTCTTGTATTTGTTCAGAGTTCCTAAATTTCCTAAAATCCAGAAGAGAGGGCAAGGAGCATAAACATTTAAAAAAACATGCCAAAAGTTTAATCCTCAGGGCTCTTCACAAGGACCCAAACCATTTCAAAGCCCATAGTTTTGAAATGTTCAACCTCATTTTTTCTTGCTGAAGCAAGAAAGTTATTGCTGTTGTAAGAAAACACCAGTGGGAATTTGCCTGGGAGAAATCTGCTTTTCCAATCTGTCATTTTTAGGAAACATGAGAAATTAGTGTCCTTGATTTTCATAGAATATTTAGGCTGGAATTATGATTANACAAAAGAACTTAGTTGTTTCTCATTGGATTATTTATGATATGTTCTGCTGTCACTATTATCAAGCTTTGATTTGATAAACATAAAGCAGCTGTTAATCTCTACCTATTTCTTCCNCTTTGCCAGTACAATTCTTGGAGAACTGACTTAGTGAACTTTTTCAAGCCATTAATAATACATTCAAAGGAGGTTATAAATTATTGTCACTATGAATTTGATTTTTCTCATGGTGAATGTTAAATTTCATTTGAAGAGAAGTGGAATTTGTGATGAAAGGACTGAATTCCCCATCACTGAGACCCCTGTTGATTTCATCTACTTCATTTATTATTCAAAGTGCTTGACCTTAAAGAAAGGACTGAGAATGCATTAGCTTCATCTTAGTATTGAGAAGATTTCAGACATATAATGACATAAATCTCTTTCTGGGAAGGAATAAAATGAATGAAGGAAAGATTTGGTGGTAGGGACTAGAATGGCAATTTCACCTGAGAGTCAGCTGTGAATAACTAATCCCAGGATCAACCCAGAAATAAAAATTGGGATATTTAGCAGAGTGAGAATAGACCCCACAGTGTCAGGAGCAATGGTTCACTGCTGTAATTAGGGATTCTTACATGGTTGGAAAAAATAGCAACCAGGAGAGAATGAAGAAAATTCACTGTTAATTGAAGGTAGACCAGAAAAGAATGTAAAACCTCAAACTGCTGAGAGCAGAAAATATTAAAAGCATGAATGGAGAGAGGATCATATAAAAAAAAACTGAGCCAAAAAGGAAAAAGTCAGTATAAGACAGATTATAATTTAAAGAATGCAATGGACTGAGAAATAGAAAAAGAATAATTTAATACAAGCAACAACTGACAAGACACAAAGAAAGGAAATAAGGCTAAAAATCAGATGGCAACAGGATTTCACATCCTGAGTCCCTCTTTAAGTGGCTGAAGTACCTTCATCTTACAGATGGAGAACTAAATNAAATTCTCCCAACTAGAAGCATCTGATGGGTTCTTTTATTTTACTGATTCCTTAGCTGTGCAGCCTAGAATTTTTTTTTTTTAAAGGGGGAAAAATGAAAAATAAAGTTGATTGATAGGTGAGTTCTTAACAATCTTCCTTGCTTACTCAGAGAAAATCTGGTGGAGATTCATCAGTCTAATTCTAGGAATAAAATAATTGGTTGTTATCACTCTGTGGTTTGTTTATATTTATAGGTGTGTGTGCAGAGATAGGTGCAATCAGCTGGAAAAAATATGAAAAAGGGTTTTCAAGGTGGTGCTTTGAAGAGATTCTGGGTTCAGCAATTCAGGCATTTTCTGAAATCACACATCCCTTATTACTCATTAGTTAAATATCAAAAAAAAAAAAAAAAAAAAAAAAAAGAAAAAGAAAAAACCTCCTGAAAAAATATCAGCAACAAGAAGAAAACAAGAAGAAAGTTTTGTATTCACATCCTTCAAAATAGCTGCCATGCTGGGGAGAGTAAATGATTTCTCTGCAAATCAACTGATGTTACTGTCTGCCAGAACAGGAAAATACTTTGATCCCCTCGAGTCATGACCATTTTCTGTTAAAAGGTGGTGCAAAAATCCCTCCAAGATACCCACTAAAAAGGCATCAATTTTAAATCACTAAAACTTAAACAGTCTTCAAGCTGACAAGTGGTTTCCTCAGTCTAGGAATGAGGAAGGAGCAAAATCACAGAAACCAGTGAGACTCCTGAAAATATTGTAAAGTTTCCTTAATGTCAGTGCTGTGAACATGTAATTGCAGCTGTTACACCTTGCAGGGGTCTGAAAGGGCTTCATTCTCCTCTGAATCACTGATCTGGGCTTTGCTTTCCCAGCAGCACAGCCCATTGCATGGCCAGAATATGGAACANGCCAGGATTATGTCGAGTATTTTAAAATGAAGGAGAATAAATACAACATAATCAGATTTATTGACAAGCCNAATATTTTTTAATGCCTTGCTGTCTTTAATATGTGTACCTCAACAGCAAAGGTAATTTACTTCCAAAGGGGAATTTAATTCCAGGTAAATATTAATTATTATTATTGTTGATGTCTTCTTTGTAGACAACACATGTAACATGATGGCTGTCATAAATATTGTCAAATATTCCTTAAAATCCATGAATTTCACTCAATTGATGGCTCCTTGAGAAAGTAGGTTTCACTGATTGTTTACTATAAAAATCCCCATCATTTTTAGATTCACTGAATTTTTCTAAGGTTAAATTTCTTACCAAATTTTTTCAGTGGAAAACTGGTAATGACAATTTTGGTTGGCATGGCATAAATCAGAGTACAGATGAGGATAAGTAGTCTTCTTCCTAATTTTTCATCTTACATTATTTGTAAATGCTGTCTTCATTTTAATTTTTAATTTTATTAAATTATCTTTAATTTTTTACTTCCTTTGTCTTGCAGTGTTATGACATTGCCATGAAATTCCCCCAGCACTAAAATCCAATTTTTCACATGGGGTCATCAAGACTGAATCCTTCTCTTTAATAAATTACTAAACCAAGTTTAAATAAAGTAAACACATCACACAGACTGGGAATAGCTGATAGGATAGANCACATTTAAAGTGGCATGAAGGAGTTTCTGGCCCAGCTTTTCCATGGGAAAAGGGATGAAGGAAGGCTGGAGCATGCCAAGAGTTACCCTGGAAGACCCATGGCAATAAACACCTGCCTGTCAAGCCAAATGGAATCAGCCTGGAATTAAGATTTTCCCACAGGCAGCTCAAATGTCTTGGCAGTGCAAAAATTCATTCCTAATAAAAGAAAAGAAGTAATAAAAAGGATTTCAATAAGCAAAGTGGCTTAAGGTAAATGACAGGGCTGCAAAATAAGATGGGGATATCCCTTTTCCATGCTTTTGTCTTTTTCTCTCTCTCCTTTTTAAGTACTGGGAGCCAGCCAAGGAGTTATTTTTCCCTAACCCCTGAATGAACAGTGTAGAATTGTTCNTAACTGGACAAGGAACCCTCTGTAAGAAAACTGAATAATATTTTTAATATAGAGAAGTGGATCCATGGTAAGATTTGCTAACAATTACCATCCCCTTGTACAACCATCCCTATATTTTCATCCTCAAAATGTGCTTGCAGAAGTTCATCTCACATTGTTTTTTCAATTCTGTGTAATACAGTGCCATACTTCTTCCAGTTACTGTAATATTTGTGATTTTACAACATCTTGAGGAATCTTTTCCACCACCTTTTCCAAGAAGCAGTCCTGAGATGTGGAACCTTGAGTTGGATTTAACAGTAATTTCAAGGAGTTTCTGGCATCCAGTCCTCTGTAGTTGCCGTGTCACAAGTCACACATCACACAGAATAAATAACAATCCTCAGACATCTTTAAAACAGCTAGTCCTAAACAAAAAGAAATGAAAAAATAATATAAAACAAAATATTAAATCTCCTCCATTTTTAGATTATAACAAACCCCCCCCACCCATTCTACTATTTATAAGACACCATTAGAATTAATGGTTTGAAAATTCCAGCCTTTCAAAAAGAGCATGGTAATCTTTTTAACCTGTCAAAGCCAGAAATGTGCCAAAAAGGCATTTCCCTCCACTTTGTACCTATTTCCCCTGAGAGCTGGAAACAAACAGTGAACTAATGGGGGAAACTGAGATTCCAAATTTGAATTTCAAAGACAAGGAGTTACACTATATTAAATAGCTTTCCCTTCTATTAGGCCAGATCTTCTACCAAGCAACATCACAGGAAAATCTCCCACAAACCTTGAAAGGATTTTTTAAAAGCTGGATTTTTGTAAGTCAATGTGTATCTTTGATTTATTTGAAAAGAAAACCAGGGTATTAATGTTTTAATCTTTAGTGTCATTATAGCTAACATGGACTTGAAAAGACACACTAATTCCCAAAACCAGAAATATGACATCTATTTTATTATTCATTCAGCAGTATCTGCATTCTAGTTGCTATGCTGGTGAAGCATCATTATCAAAACCAGGTAAAATAAAAAACACCATTTCCCTGACAAAACACATCTCTTNTCCCCTTCCTCTTTCCCTTTCTCCCTTCTTCTCCCCCCTCTGAGTGTTTAACCAGCTCAAATGAGCCCAGTTAAATTAGAGATTATCACAATNATCTCTAATAATCTCCTTGATTGATTGTATCACCTGTGGTTCAGCAATGGAGATAAGGGATTTTAATGAATGATAGTGCAAGTCACAAAAAGACCTCAATGTACACACACATATAACCCAAAAATTTCTGTCCCAAAGGAGCTGGGATCCAGCTGAAAATACAAATGAAAGTAACTGAAACCACTGTGGAAATTAATTGTAAAATTGAAATATTTGAAAATACAAGAATACCTATATAAATACACAGAGCTGATTTTTATGTATATGTTAATTTATTTTAGACATTACCAAAGTGTCAAACCAGTCTGTATAATTGTATGATTTCCATGACACTTTCACTGCCAGTTCTGGATGGGATTTCTGGCAAGAAATGTTTTCAGTGGAAGCCTTGTGGGACTATGGAGAGTTCATATGGGTAAGAACTTTCTGAATAGATGTATTTGCTTTAAAGCAAATGGGACAGAGACTTAAATCCTGACTGAGGCACATGCTCTAATTATTGGACTTCTGCCTGTCCTGGGAGCTTGTGTAAATTCAGGATTTTTTTCTTCACCAAAAGACCCAAATCCCAATTTATGCAGACTGAGGATACTCTTCAAACTTCACTTTGTTTTTTCCAGACAGCTCAGCTAATAAATTTTAAAACTCTAGCAAATCCTCTTCTAGTTCAGCTCCAGTTCTCTTTGTACTCATCAGAGGGAAGAACATTCTGCAGAGACAAGGACAACAGCCAAAAAGCTTTGGAGTTTCTTGCTTGTTATCATCAGAGAAACTGTGGAGTTTCACTAACCCCTCCTAAAGGTCTTCAGTTTTGGTGTTTTTTTTCAGGTACACATGTTTACATAGATNTCCTTTCATACTTACAGCCAAATACTGGGGGAAAACAGAACAAAGTCAGAATTTACATGTATTAAACACATGAAGCTGGAAATCAAATGCTTTTCTCTGAACTGAGTAGTTGAATTTTGCTTTTGNATTGAATTAGAAAGAATCCTCAAACACTCTAAGATAATTCATATAAAACCAATAGGCATTAGAATCTGCCACGTTTTAGGTTTTTATATTCATTTTGATGGGGCTTTGGGGATCAAAACTAAGGTCACAGAAGTTTAAAGGAAATCTGGTACATGGAGCTGGGGAAGGGGAGGAAGCAGAACACCCTCAAGAAGAAAACAAAAACAACATCCCTGCACACTCTGTAACCATTTTATTGTGCTCATTAGTCCTGCTTTTGTCACCACTGATCCAGCACAAATGCAGCCAGAGCATCCAGGGATTCAGATGAAAACAGAGGTGCAAATCTCAATTTTTAGCTCACCTTTAAAATTCTCTAATTTATCATCNTTTTATTAGAACCTGATTCAATTTTTTTTTCCTTTTTCCAAAATGCAATCTTCAAAAAAGGGACACAAAGTNACAAGTTTTCTATTTCCACCTTGAACAATACTTAGGCATTCTCCCTAATAAATAATTTCATCTGTATCTTCATAGAAATTAAAGAATTTACTCACACAAAAAAACTAGCACAAAAAATGGTGTCACCAACCTCCTAGGCAGATTTTCCCAGACCCAACATTTGTCCATTTATTCTTTTCAGTCTTTCAAGGNAACAGTTTATTTCCTTTCCTCAAAAACTTCAATTTGGATTTCAGTGACCATCAAGCTTAACAATTNCAAGTATTTAAACCTAAAATGTTTNAAAGTCTTTTAATGATTTTGCTATTGAAAGCCAATACTTCAGATTTTTCTCCAGAAATTNTCTTTAAAGAATAAGAAATATAAGATTTGTCCATATTTGAGCAACCACCAATGAAATTACTTATTACTTATAGTGGAGCTTCATAATTCTGACATCAATTTAGACTCCCATTATCAAAAAGATAAATTTAATTTATTAAGAGAATCTCACATAATAAAAGTACTGTTATAACATGACCCTATATTATCCTATATTTGTTAACTCTTCAACAATGCTATGCATTGCTCTTAAAATTACACAATTAATATTTTTATATTAATAAGTTTTTAAAATATCCCAGCTTTGTTCCNGCTGCTTGAAAATACTGTAGGATTTTTACCTTTTGCAAAAGTTTTTATTCTATTCCTTTTAAACAAAAAATTCTATTTATACATTTTTTATGTAACATGGGCAAGAAGTAGAATTTTAAACTTATGTTCTGAAGCTTCCAAAATACTGATTTTTCTATAGAATGTCAAAAGAATTATGAAATATCACTCACTTTGCTTTGACAGCTATATAGAAGGATGTTTCATACTTTCTGATTTGTGACTTTTGAAATTCANTCAAAAGCCACAAATTACTGTAAACTGCACTATAAATAATCTAACTGATAGTCCATGTGCTCCAGACCTAAGTCATGCTCTCATTGCCCAGGTAAAAACCACTCCCTGCACTTCCTCTCCAGTTTACTGCACAAATTCATCCTGACAGACAAAATTGTACCCCAAACTCACCAGAGTCTTCATTTGGGAAAAATCCAAATATGAGGAACAATGAGAGCACCCTTGAGATATTCCTAAAAATGGTTCTTTAGAAGCCTCTAAAAATGTTTGTAGTTATTTAGCCTTTCTGTTTCACCAAAACTAATATCCAAATAACCTCATTAAATTATTGTACCAAATTATCCTTACATGTATCAGACCCATCTTTTTTTTTTTTTTTTTTTTGTGGACTTTGTACACTTGTACAGAGAATTGAAGTTTAATCATGTAGTAATGATACTAAACCATTCTTGTAGGAGTCTTTGAAATCAAAGTATCCATGAAAAGTTTGTGCAGCTCATATTTCAAACCATTTTTTCACGTTTTTACAGTGGTGAAGAAATGCCAAACATAGACACAGATCTAAAGTGAACATTAACTGTTCATGTATGATTGTTCCTTACCCTTTCTTTTTGTTTATCATTGTTCTGATATTGATTCTTTTTTTTTTTCTCTATTGAAGGGACATTATAATAACTGATGAACCAATAAAATTTGTTTATTATGTATAGCAAAAAGGAAATTTGATCTCCTACAAACAGGCTGGGAGGATATTAAATTCTATNGAAAGCTGTAGTTACTCTCCCACTATTGTTAAATGTGTTAATTATCACAGATACTAAATCTTGGTGTCTATCAGCTTAAATTAATACCCCCTCATGAGATGAGGCTCATCACAATATATTAAAAAAATATGGTACCATCATTTTTGTTGGAATTCACCAGCAACTTTGCTGTCCAACACAATTTAAAATACCCCAGCCTGGCTGGATTATGGATTTTCTTTCCTTGATTTCATGTTTGCCTAAGAAAGCAGAGCAAGCAAAAGTGCTGAAAAACAGTAAATTAGACTCTTCCTTAACCATTGATTTTTTTTTTTCCTACAGTAATGGATTTCAGACTTGCTTGGAGGAGACTGTTTAGGCCTTTCAATTCCCATTAAAACCCCTGCAGGAATACAGCTGGTATCTCTTACAGAATGCCCAGAACNCATGAGCAGCTTTTCTGATGTGGCTTCATTATTTCCTCACCAAACAACAACAAAAATGCAGTTAGAGAACAAAGAAACACACAAAAGGATTTTTTAGGGCCATAGAGTGATGACATGAGAAAGATGCCCAGTGTGTTGTGTGGGTCTAAATGGGGATTTTTCTGCTTTGTTTTTCCTTTCTGGAAGGAGCTTCTCAAGTCACAGGGGCTGATTCAGACAAAATTAACTGTACAAAACCACTAAATAATTCTCCTGAGAGAAAAGTATCTCACATTCTTTGGATGAACACANTCTACTGACTTTCTGTATGTGGAGGTTGGTGAGCAGAGCCTGTTCCTTGACTTGGACTCCTCAAATTTATTTTATCATTTGTGTTACTTACAAGTCTGCCCTTAGGATTTTTTTTCTATGAGAAATAAAAGGGACTAATAGAGGATGAAGACAAATGAANTTGTAAAACAGTGCCAGAGCACAGAGGAATGGTCTCTCCACCAAAAACTGTGGGCATTAATTTTGTTTTTAAGCTTTCAGTCTCCCAGATTTTTGTCCAAGTGCTGCTTTTGCCCATCAGCAAAAATTATGAGAAGCATAATCTGCATGCTGGAGCAGGGCTGTCCAGATTCATAACTCACTCTTACTAACTTNGTTCAATCACACAAATAAACCGTGAAAACCTTAAAGGAAATCAAAATCTCTTTTTTTTTTCCTTTTTCCCAGTAGGAAACTAATTCCTAATCAAGAGTGCAGGGTAGAAGCCCTTCATTGATCAGTACTCTACCGAGAAAACAATTACTCCTCTCCCAAGCAAGGGGTCATTTCACATAACAAAGTGATGGGGAACAAATGCAGGGGAAGTAAAAGATGTAATTGGCAAATGGCTCCACTCTGGGAAATTGTTTAGAGCCATAAATGACTTTGGTGAAATAATTCACTGAGGTGGAACCAGAGAATGACAATGATAAAGGGTGACAGCANCTCACACACTTTGTCAAGTCCCTGCCACACTTGAACTCCTGGNTGAGGAGGATGCAGTGGTAAAAGCTCACAGGCAGAAACTAGGGCAGAAAATCTGGGATTATAAAATACAGGACTGAAATTCCCTCTGTGCTTTGGGACCACAAGGTGGGAGTTGGGCTATCAAAGCTCAGGTAAGGTCACTNTCTTCTAGTCACTAAGCAAAACATACATTAACTCTTTCCTGCCATGTGGNACTTGCTTTTAAACTTTTAATATATTGGCTTAAAAAGAAAAAAAAANTAAAATAATTTATTTTTCCCCTGANAAAGTACACNGTACATATCTACAAGATTCTTTCCAATAGTGTCTGGTCTCTAAAATAATTTTCTAAAGAAGCAAAAATTCTTAAAGAAGAGCATCAGCAGAGTTAAAACCTCACTCACTCTCTCCAGAGCTTCTGAGTTTATTTATCTAATTTCTGAAAAATATTGACAGGCAATCTACAGGTGGAGGAATTTAAAACTTAAACCACATGATGATATTCAGTGTCTAAGAATTTTCCTGTAGGGGTTCTATGAAACATAAGTTGTGCTCAAGATTTTGGAGCCCAGCTACCTTATCTAAGCTGGGCATGGCAGGGACAGCCACATCCCAAGAGGCTGACTGGAAAATGGGACTAAAGTCCCTGTGAGCTTGATTTACTGCAATGATCTAAACACATTTTTAAATTACAATGAGTAAAACCCAATATTAAACAATACAAAAGCATATACAATTATTTTTCATAATTTTCAATATTCGGGTGACCTTTATTAGAAAACAAATACAATTTGCTGTGTTTTCTGTAGCTCCTCTCCCTAACTGAATTTACTGTGAAGTTCAGCTGTGAGGTAGATGCAAAAGACAGAAATGTTATAAAGTGATCTTTCTGGTAACTACATCTTCTCTGAACTTTGACTCCTAAATGATATGGAGAAATAACAAGCTGAAAAGAAGAAAACACCACAATTACATTTTCATTTGAGCATTTAGCCAGTTATTACAGATGGTCAGATGACTCCACTTCAGGCACAAATATGATTTCCAGAAGAAGATTGATTATGATTCAATTAACCCTGAAATAGCCATAAGGCTTTCTCCCCCCCATCTCCCATAAATCAAAGCAAATATANTCGATAATAATATTATTATCAACATACAATGGGAAAAAACAAAAAAGGTTTGATGGTCAGAGTGGTGATTCATTCTGTGGACACCTTTAAACGATACTTTATATTATTATATATAATTTATATATAATAGGTAATGCAAAATCTTACAATATCATGTATATTTAATGCATAATTTCCACTATTCAGCATTTAATCTTTCTGTGTCCAGTAAACTGAAATCCTGTAAAAAGCCAGAAAACGAATGTTCCATTTGTGATTTGACTAACAAAGAAATCCACCCCAAATGCAAATTTGCAAGAGCCTGACAAATAAGCCACTTCTGAAAAATATACTCTGGCTTAGAAGGCTTGTGCCTTTTCATTTGGCTCCAATTGAACTTCCCCCCCATTAAACAATAATCTTTATGGTGAACTGAATAAAGATAAAAAAAAAGAAGAAAGATTCTGAAAAGAATGCATAAGTAATTTTGGTTGCCTAGCTGTGGCAATGAATTCCTGTTTGTTTAGCCACTGAAGGGTGAATGCAACCCTTTGAGCAAATGGGAATTCATTATTCCAGTGACTGAGAAATGATCCACCTAAAGAACCTAATTGGTTCTACTACAGTGATTCCTTTCAGAGCAGTGTTTCCGGAAGAAACAACAAAAAGAAGACAGCTCTTTGACTAGCCCAGGCTCTGCAGGAGACATTTGCCTTCCTATGTTCCAGCTTTAAAAAGAAAATGTCCCACGTAGCCAGGACAAAGGAACAAAGAGCCAGTGTTTTAGGAGGGACAGAAATGGAGCAGGTCTTGTCTGTCTTTCTTCAGCACTGAAGCTGANTTTCAATAAATATTAGTGCTTGTCGTGACACTTGAACTGTCAGCAANNAAAAAAAAAAAAAAGCTTTACTGACCATTTTCATCCCAGAGTGCTCATTGGTAGCCAAAAGCTGCTTGAATATTTTCCTATGCAAATGAGAAGTAAATCATCATTATTTACCAGTGTTACAGAATAAGTGANTTAATATGCCCATTTCTGCCTAACTAAATAGAACACTGTCATTTATTTTCAACCTAATCAATTAGAATATGCAAAAAGGAAACTCAGATACACAGGTAGATAGAGACAGTTCTCATTTACATCCCAAGAGTTACACTGCAAGAATAACAACCATGAACTGATTGTTTGAAAGCAGAATCTTAAACAAGAGTTGTTCTGGAGCCACAGGGGGGTCAGANAGGGATCTGCTTGTGGGGGGACATCTCTTGGCTTTGGAATGAGCAACACATTTGCATTGAGACCAAAATCTGAGGGAAAACTTCCAGTCCTGTGCAGGCCTGAGAAGTGAACTAATACTATTTTTAGAATTGGAATGATTAATACAAAAAGAGTTAATGTGTTATTTCCTGGAATCCCAGAATCACTGAAGCTGGAAAAGNCNTCCAGGACCATCAAGCCCAAAGCTGTGCCTGATGTCCACCTTGTCCCAGGCTCTGAGTGCCCCATCCTGACCTTCCTTGGATANTTCTGGGGNGGGGACCCCAAACCTNCCCTGGGCAGCCCCTTCCAAGGCATGACCACCCTTTCCAGGAAGAAATTCCTCCTGATGTTCAACCTGAGCCTCCCCTGGCACAGCTTGAGGCTGTTCCCTCTTGTGCTGCTGANTTACACATCTCTTTCAATGTGTGTCCAGTCCCCTGTCAATCAAACTGATATCAAATCCTCAGATTGATGCAGAGATCCCTCCAACCCTGTTTTCCAGTGGACATGTCAACACAGCTGCACCACCCCCAAGCAACAGGAATAATTTCTGTTTTTACAATCCCTTCAGTGCTTCCATCAGGATGTCTTTGGGGTGGGTGGCAGCNAGAAGAGACCATGTCAGTCAGTGATAAAAAAAAAAAAAAAATTAAAAATTATGTAGCAAGGCAGCACATTATATTCCCTGGTGCACACAAACACATGCACTACACACCCAGCAATGCCCAGTTTAGACCAGCAGCACAGTCACAGAACTCTGGTCCACCTGTAAATGTNTCAGGCCCTGGCTGATGGCTCCATCATTTCTCACAGTGCTTACAGCCTGACTACAAGCATCTGANCAGCTCCCTGGTCTCCAGCTGTGCTGATTCCACCCCTCCAATGAGCTATTTTGTCCAATAATTCTGACTTTCTATATTGACTTGACAACACAAGCAAGTGATGGGCTTTGCTCATTGCATAACTGACCAAACCTCTTTGATTAAAACCAATTATTAGTTGCTTCAGAGGTTTCTCCTACACTGTGGTCTCCTCCCTGAGGCTGTTACAGAAAGTGCAAAATTTTTCCACTGTTGGGATGGGCTCTGAACCACAACAATTCATTCAGCTGGAGATGGGCAGCTGTTATCAAGGCCTTGTCTAATGATATCTNGGCAGCAGCAGTTCTGCCTAATACTTCATCAGCACTGAAACTTTTCAGTTTCCATCTGCTGCCTCAAAGTTGAACCAGGTGAAATGAGCAACTGCATGGACAGTGATTGTAATTTCCTTTAACTTTTATGGGCTGTGCTTTCAGGTATTTCAGTATTTCTGAGCAATTAGAATCAATCACAGAATCCCAGAATGGTTTGGGCTGGNAAGGGACATTAAAGTTCCTGGTCTGGGGCTGGCTCCCAGGGCTCAGCCAGCCTGGTGGCAAACAGATCCTTGATAAATGGGGGCTGGTTGGATTCAAACCTATAGAGGGGACCCTCAGCCAGCCCTGTCCAGGTTGAGAGGCAGGCATCCCACTGGCCAGAGGTCTGGGTGGAGAGAGAACCCTGGTCAATCAGCCATCTAAACCCTGGCAATTCAAATGTCCTGCCAAAAGAAGTATACAATAAAACACACTGCTTGGTGAGTTCATGCCATCTCTGTNTCCACTATCAGCCATTAACTCAATCAGTTCAGACCCTAATTATTTCTACAGTAGAAGTTTAGAAGCACAGGCTGATATACCCATGCTTATGTGGTTTGAGTTACACTTGCATTTCTTTACACCCATTTTCATGGCTCTGAATTGTTACTCGTCCTTACAGGATGATTAAGTTACACCTCAGGAGAAGCTGTGCTTCAGCAGGCAGGTGGGTCTGATTCTTTGAGAAAAGAGGTTGAACCAATGCTCAAAGCCAAGAGTTTGAACCTCTCTGAGTGAGTCTGTGTCCTAATGTGTGCCCATAGCTAACCTGACATGTACTGTGAGATTCTGTCTCTGGGCANTGGGCTTATCCTTTCTAAATCACATAGTAATAAAGAAAATTATTTTTATTTGGACTGTATTTCCACAAGACATGGGGTATCTTTGCATTTTATTATTATCAGGCTAATTCTGGTGACTCAGTGTAACAAGAAGCTTAATCCTTGGCATGAAATCTGGAAATTTCCAGGCTTTGGAAATGTGTTTGCTGTTGGAAGCAGGAGTCTGATCTTAGGATACCTACATCTAGTTTTAGATTCTGTTGCATAAATTTAAACAGTATTTTAAATAGTAATTTAAACAGTGCATCTCAGTTTCCCTTTAGAGTCCTGATGACCATGAATACCTCAAAATTTCCAAGCATGTTTGAGCTCCCCACACAACAGAAGCCCCAGAAACATGAAATGCAATTTAAAATGCACTCTTCTTTACTATGCATAACAAATGTTTCACCAACCTGATGCTGGCTCACACTCATCCAGCATTTAATTGGCACACAAAGNAAAATCCCAGCAGCAATTCATTAGGTGTAACAGCGGCTGCTGATGGCACAGTCCCTTTTGTCAGAGCTAAATTGGAGTAAACAATCCAGCCCCAGTCCCTCCTGGACCCTGCATTAGCAGGGAGAGGCTGAGGATCAGCTGTCCATCACACAAACCCAGGCAGCTGGGCACAATTAGGCTTTCAAACAAACTGCAGTGAAATCACATTGCAGTGCAAACACATTATGCAGTCATTAGCACACTTACTCCACCAAAATGTAATAAAGCAGCTCTGATTAGCAGGCTCTGATGCATTAAAAATCCCTTTATTTAATACTCTTTCACAGAGTGATGAGCCATTGTACAAAGGAAATCACAGAACAACACATTCAGTTTAGCATGGGNTTGGGAGCAAGGGGAGTGCATCAAGTGAGTCTCCAAAAAGTGTATCCAACTGTTATTGACCACTTTAGACACTCAAAAGAAAAGCATTTTTCCAAAGGACTGAGATCCTGAGGAGATCAGGTGAAACTCTCTTAATTGGTTTTGCTCAATAAACATAAGAGATGATTTCTGTTTACATTTGCAGATTTTGATTTACANACGATGCTTTGTGTCTTCCTCCTCAAGGAACCAGTACATTTTCAGTCTCCATGGAAATAATCTTTCTAAAGTAAATGGGATGTGCCAAATATTTCCTGAATTAGATACCAAATAGCCAGCTTTTGTTTAGCTGGTCCTGAAGGAAAATTCCACTTCCTTAAGAAAAAGACCTATACCCTTGAATTGTGGTTGAAATAATGGTTGCAGCATTAAGAAAGCACAGGATTCAAGCTCTTCAAATGGCACAACACAGAGTGGCACATGCAGTAAACAGAAAAATCAAAAAATACCAGCTCTTGGAAGAGTAGCTCAAAGAAACTGTCAGGAAAAAAAAAAGGAAAAGGAGGTATTATGCAACTCTGCTGCATTTTAGGGAGGACACAAAGGATCATTTTCCTTTTTAAGTATTGAAAACAAAATTTCTTAAGAAGTGGTTGATTTCTTTCACCCAGCTATAAGAGCTGAGAAATTTAGAGATTATCCTCAGAAGCACTGTTAAAAACCATAGAATTATAGAATGGTGTGGGTTGGAAGGAACCTTAAAGCTCATCTCATTCCACCCCCTGCCATGGGCAGGGACACCTTCCACTATCCCAGTGGGCTCCAGGACCCATCCAACCTGGCCTGGGATGGGGATGGATAAATAAATAAATACATAAATGAAATCAGTNAGTTATAAAGCACATTACCTGAAGGAATGGGGTAAGACTCAGTGTTAATAAAGGCAGATGAACTACAGTTTGTTTTTACTTAGGTGAGGACTGGAAAGCATTGGCACTGCCACAAGTGTCACAGAACTCCTCTGAGCTTCACAGGTTGACCAATTTCACTGCCTAAAACTGGGGCCTGTGCCTATCTGCCATTTCAGCCACCAAATCAGAGCAAATGTACTAAAGGAACACATCAATTTATATTTCAAGGTTATGTTATTATCTACTGGGACAAACAAATGGTTTTCCCACTGAACCATATTGGCTTTTAAGTGATTAATTTCCAATGCTAATTAAATGCAGTTGGAAAAAGCAGTTAGAGAAATAAACAATAAAATCACATGCTTTAGAGTTTGAANTATAAAAGAGTTTCTCTCCATCAGTGTTGACTACAGTTTGTAGGTGCTGATATGGTCTATGAGCAGGGCTGAGAGTCTTTCTGACAAAACAGTTGTCTGTAAATATAAACTCAGTTCTTTCACTAAGCTGCTCATGCTTATTAGCAGCACTAATTGTCAACTGCACCCCTAGAAATTGGAATTCACACAGATGTGATTATCTCTGAAGTTTACAGCCTGTTGATCCCTGTTCTGCAGAGACATTAATTATCAGGAACTGTCACAACAAGTCCAACTGGTGATACAGTTTATGCAGATTTCNTTCTCAGTCTCTCCTGAGGACAGAAAATTCCCCTCCTTGTACCTGGTTTTCCTCTTTATTTAACAGCACTACAGGAAGAGAGAGGTTAAAGTATGAAGCTTTTCCTGGAGGGGTTTATTTTGCAAATCCAAAGATAAAACCAAGCCCTTTTTTGGCCTCACAAGTGTGCCTAAAGATTCTGAGATCATGCAAACACTAAGCTGTAAAACCATTTTAAAAGAGAAAGTACCAGTTCCTGTAAGTGAGGAGCAGTGTTAATCTCCAGTGTTTACATGATATATGGCCTGAGGTAATTGACTGCATATAAATGGGGTTTAGGGCTTCTTCTTTTCAAGGGCATTAATTATTTTGTTAGAAAATATGTTCAGCCTTTAAAAAAATTGCACTACAGTCTTTCTCTCAAAGTATCATTCTTATGATCTGTTCTGATAAGAGACCTCAAGGAATTTATGGCATTTGCTGCTCTGCAGATCTGCCCCTAAGGCAGATCTAAGGCTAAAATCTGTTGCCATTTAAGACACCTAAAAAGTGCTATTGATGTCTGTGTAATCAGGTCAGGTGTCACAAGTTTGGGGGTTTTTTTCAGTAGCTGTTTTCAGAGGATACATGAGGACAGGCTTGGTAGAATCACAGGTTTTTAAATTTTATTTAGGACTCAATATATCAAATAAAATTAGTTCAGGTGGATGAAAATCCTGGACATTTTTATTGGTTTACTCTTAAATCCTTTCTTCTCAAGTCATTCTTGATCATGGAGATCACCCCTAATTTCAGACCAGCTCTCCACTGAGCACTGCAAAAACATGATATTAAAGAGTTTTGAGACACCAGGTTTTCCATAAGACTCCCAAAACACTGGAATATATGTGATGTTGGTCACTTTATCTCAGAGATCTAAATTCTTCCATACCTAGGTCCAAGTCAAACTCAGGAATCTGACCAAGGACTTCCAAATTTCATGACTTCTCCCAATTTCCAAACCTGAAGACATCAGTTCTATGGCAAGGTACATCAGTTTAGTCCTGGATTTATGAAATTCCTGTGTTTGATTCAGGAAAATCTTGGTGTGTTTGCTATGTATTTCCATTCACAAACAACAATTAAATCTTTTAAAAGTGAATTTGGTTTGCTGCANGTTTTCCTTTGGCAATAGTTTGCCATCCAGTTGCCTTTGAAGCTGAGTTTCTCTGACTCTTTTAAAGCTTAATGTGCAGGTCAAGGAGGGAAATTAGAAGAAAACTAAGGAATCTGTTTTAGATGAGGGAAGAGTGTAAGGCTACAAAAAAAGTAACTCCAGTGTCAAATTGAATGAAAAATTTCANTTTATACTGTTCTCTTAAATAGAGTTTTTATGACAGTGCCAAGATAACCTTGTTAAAAATATAATAGAATCACAAAATAGTTTGGGTTGGGAGGGACCTCTAAAGGTCTCACTCCAACCCTCCTGCAGTGTGCAGTGAACAGGATAATCTCCCACCAGACCAGGGTGCTCAGAGCCCTGCCCAACCTGGTATTGAATGCTTCCAGGGATGGGGCAGCCACAGCTTCTCTGGAAAAACCTCCTCCAAAGTTTTAACCTCATTATAAAGAACTTTTCCTTATATACAATCCTATCCTTCTCTTCCTACAGCAGCATTCCACTGGACTACATCCCACCCTTCAGGTGTGTCAGCCACAGTCTGGTGTCATCAGCAAATGTGCTGAGCAATTCATTCAGTATTTTAAAAATACTTTCACCAGGAATTTGAGTGGCATTCCAGTAAAATTCGCTTTACAAACAAAATCACATTTAGAAGAATCAATTTTCCCTGATGATCACAAACCAGCAATTTTTTGTCCATTCTTGCCATCTTTTGACCTGATCTCCAAACAACCTTGTTGCCACATCAGTCTGAGCAAAAACAGATTCACTTCNTCTACAGATCCTCCTCATTGAGATTTATGATGTGTCTTTTCATTCTTAGTGCTGGGGACAATGAGCAGAGCCATGACAGGCACTCTTAGTAGTCCTGGCTGTTTTCCTTCTTTCTTCCTTTTTTTTTTTTTTGTTTTCCTCCTTGGAAAAAAAAAATAAAAAAAAAACAACAAACAAACAAACAAACAAACAAAAAACCCTGAAAAAACGGCAGCTGTAGACTTTATAAATATTGAGAAAGTGTTCATGGAATAATCATGTCATGGCCAGCAGGATGCAATGACAAAGTTCAAACAACCACTGCAAGTTAATAGACTGGAATACACACTCAGACTTTAATACCACACTTGTTACAAGAGATTTGTGGAGAAAATATCATATTTAAGCTCTTTCTCTACAGAATGTGGATTTATCTCTGAAAGTCTGGACTTCATAATT
This sequence comes from Saxicola maurus maurus, assembly GCA_900205225.1. NCBI lineage: Eukaryota > Metazoa > Chordata > Aves > Passeriformes > Muscicapidae > Saxicola > Saxicola maurus. The sequence continues at coordinate 614,427 of OAMK01000093.1, read as the reverse complement.
TCAGTTTAATTGAGTTTTTCAAATGCATTTCAGTTTTCTATNCTGAATCAATGTCACAAGTAATTTTTCTCCAGACAAGAAACTCCTCCAAAATGTCAACTTCTACCTTTTGTGATCTCAAATTGAAGGATTTCTTTTTTTACCCATAGTAGCCAATTTTTGCTNAAGATTATAGTTTGGTTTAATATGCTACACACTGTAATTTAAAATTATTTTTTAAAAGCACAAATATTTATTCAATCCACAAGAGCAGGAAAGCATCAGAGCTCCAGTTTAGATGGTTCAGATAACATTGGATGAAAAAAATTCAAAGAAATTCAAGTGTGCTATAAGAACATGGAAAGAAAATCCACTTTGGAATGGTCAGAAAATAGTTTTAACACTTTAATACAGAGACTTTTTTTAACAAATAGTGGAGTCCCCATCCCTGAGGAGTTTATAGACCTNTGAATGTGGCACTTGGGGACATGGGTTAGTGGTGGCCTTGCAGTGCTTGGGGTAANGATGGGAGTCTGTGATCTCAGAGGGCTTTTCCAACCTAAATGATCTGTGAGTCTGTGAAATTTACAGGAAATAAATNAAAGAAACCTAAGCACACAGTTAATAAACCAAACCTGCTGCCCCTCTGCTTCAGGACAGAAAAACACCCAATTCTTTGCCTGAAGTATTTCTACTAACAGATTCAAAGATATTTCNCTTAGATGTTTGTGCAACACAGTAGCCACTATGCAGTCTCTGGAAGAAAAACATTCCTTAAATAAATATGGTTTGATTTGAAAAGAAATAACTTAGGATGTGATGGATATAAAATGTGAAATGGTTGTTGATTCAGTCAATGCTTACAGACAGCCAGGGTGAGTTTAGGTCTACTNTGAACTTTCATCCAGACACCTCTGAATGTCATGATTTCTATTATTCCTAAGACCAAATGGACTTGCATTTTATTTCCTGCTGAATTCTTGTTTCCCAGCAGCTAATTTAATCTGCCTTGCTCTCCTGTTCCCATTGTGGAACAGCATGAATTCCACAATGCCAAGTAAAGCACCCCAAAGTCCAGATCTGATTTTGTTCTTTCTCCTTGGGTCAGGTCATTTCAGAAAGTTCTGATTTGTGCATTCATTGGAAGGACAGGGTCTGCATGTAACATTTCTGAGGGTGAATATCAAGTGTGTCTGAGACCCCAGGGTGGAAATGCATGATTGATATTTTGCTATTGTGACAGCACGACCTGGAGTACAAATGTGAGACACAGTCACACATGGACATCAAGCAGGAGGCAGTTCTCTGCCAGAGCTAAAATAGACCTGCAGGAAAATTGGATCCCTTTCATCCAGACCAAAAAGAGTGGTTTGTAGACTTGTTTTGTCTTGTTTTGTTTGTCTGGTTTTGGTTTTGTTTTTGTTTTATTACAAATAAAAATTACAAAATGCCCCATTGGGTTTAAGTCCTTTAGTGGACTTAGAAAGACATGCTATCAAATTTAACACATACCTTCACTTAATGACTGCAATAATGCAGCTTTAAAATATTTTCATAGATTTCCACCATCTTTCCTATTTCAAATAGCTNGTTTCAAAGTTTCCTTGTGAAGTCAAAGACAATGCTGAAATTTCCCTTTGTAAATTATCCAACCTTATATGTTTACATTGAACACATAAGTACAAAATTAAGAGGACTGAAAGATTTTACTAATCTTCTGAAATGTTCTAAAGGTATTTTTAAAGAATAAATGAAAGAAGTCCATCATCAAAGCCAGAATCCAAATCAGTGAAGTGTTTTATGTGAACACAGCTCATATCTGATTGATCTCATTCAGGAAAGGCTCATCAGCTGAAAAAATGGGATTATTTGGAGCTGTGATATCTATTGCTATGTTCAAACTGACACAGGAGGAGATTAATTTTTTTTAACTCCCATTGGCAACCATGTCACTATGTCACAGCAGATCAGCCATGCTGGGATTTATTTTTATGCCCCTAAGATAACTTTCATCTCTTAGATAAAAAGAGTGAAAAGGAGAAATCAACTGGTAGAATATCCAACCTANAGGGCAAACAGGCAAACTAAACTCCAATCAAGTCTTTATTTGGGACTGAATGCCAAGACCTACATTAGCTCTGCTCACCCTTGAGGAATTTCTGGTACCCTCAGGCTGGAATTGTGGGACCATCCAATTCTTATCTTACCCAAAGGTTCTAATAACTTGTGTGTTTTTACAAGTTCTAGAAAAATACTGTGTTCCCTGATTTTGTCACTGTTTGCCCTGCATGGAAGGCAATCCTTTGGCACTTAGAGGCAGAACAATATTTCATACCTGGACTGCTTGATGGCTCTTTCCCTGATGATCTATAGAGTCTTTGTTCTATCATTTAAACAGATAATTTTGGAATGCTTTCTGAAGTGAAAAATGCTTAATGGAGGAAAGAATCTTCCTTAGTGACGTCATTGGAGGGATAGAATTGATAATTTTAACAGAGAAGTTGAGGAAATTCGTATTTGGTGTTTACCAACAAAAGCAGGAAAATGCCCAATAGTTAAAGAACTTAGAGAAATTAAGAGAATAAACTACCAAACAACAATTCAGGACAAGGGACAATGGCCTTAGACAGGNAGAGGAAGGGTTTAGGTGGGATATGGGGAAGAAATCCTTCCCTGGGAGGNTGGTGAGCCCAGGCACAAATGCAAAGCAGCACAGCAACAGCAGGGAAAGAATTTAATCCACCCCAGAATTTAATGCATTNGCTGTGCATTAAGATCTACAGGCATCAAAGACCTTAAAACCATCAGCAAGAATTTGTAAAGACTGTTTTTCCTGTGATTATTTAATATGATTATATTTTAGAAAGCTCTTTTNAGTATATATATAAAATATGAGAAATATTTGATATTGAGAGCAAAGCTAAAAGAGCAGAATTCTGGTGGTAGCCTATGTTATAAACCAAAATATAAAAAAACAGCAAAACAATGAATCCNAACCCAACATACAGTAATGAAACAAACTGTCTCTTCCAGTAAAAAATTAACAAACTACCATAATCTTTGCAAATTCTGTAAGGTTAGAATGACATCTCTGAGGTGACAATCCAAGCAGTCTTCAGTAGATTTTTATTAAAATTAAGGAATACACATGATATTATTACCATATGTTGCCTAGAGGAGTGGGAATGGGTGGGTTGTTTGGTTTATGGGGTTTTTTTCCCTCTTTGACAATTGGGAATAAGATTTTTTTTTTTTATGACTGCATAAAACATAAATGAACTGTAACATTCTGATAAATAACAAAATTCTCAAAGGCCTCTCAACAAATTGCCTACAAAATGTAATTCTTAGAAACCAGTAGATTAGTAATTTATGCTTAGCTCCTATGGGCTTTTCTGTTTGGTGGTTAATTTAAAACTTTTTTCCCCCCAAGAAAAATACATTAAAGCAAAAAAATTAATAAAAAGTTTTTCTGTTTTGCCTGGAAAACAGATTTGCAAAGTTTGCATGCAACTGCTACAGAAAACCATTTGACTTGAAAAGGAGCATCATATAATCAACATTATGTTAATGCAAGTGAGAAATGTATTAATTCTTTTACAAGCTTTGACCAGAAGTGGCTTAACAAGCAGAAATATTAAAAAATTATTATTAATTCCTGCTCCCTCCTGTGCAGTCACTCAGGAGTTTGAGGTGCAAGATTCTAAATGTTCCTTTGGAGGGTTTGGTCCTGCTTTTCCTGGGTACCTGTGTGGTTTTCTGCCTTTACAGACCTGATTCAGTGCCATACTCTAAAATTAAGGTGTCCCTTTGATTCATAACTCAATGAGCTCAAAAATATGATAAAGTCCACACTCACCTGAATTTTCATTTCCAGTAAAATAAAAGGAAAGGCATCATCTCTATCTGCACTAAATAAATACTAAGCTTTATATTTTTACAGTGTTGCAAATTCAGCAGTGCTTGAGAAAACAAAGGTTAGATTTGTTATTGAACTTCTATCTGGATTAAAAGTTTTCTCAGAAGAACAACAGAGTAATTTACAAAAAGTACAGTGAAATAAAGAAAAATAGAGGAGCTAATATATTTCTTCTTCAGTAGAATTACAAGAAAATACACCAGTGAAACAGATGATATTGTATTTTAATAATACCATAGAATTGTCTGGGGGAGACAACAATAGATTCATTAATATCCAATAATAAACTAAATGCAAGGAGCAAGTGCTGCTGGTCTTACCTTGGCAAGAAATCATGTTAAATTTACTGGGAATTATTTCTAGAAATCAGAGAGAATTCATGACCTAAAGTTAAGTTTAAACATTCAAGGGGTCAGTGCTGCTGTAATTGCAGCACTGGACTCCAGAAAATACTTAAATTCAAAACCACTAAATCTTATNCTGTCAAAAAAAGTGCAGAATGCATCTACAAAATATGTAGATGGAAAACTGTAACTAGGAAATCAGTGAGGTTTTTTGTTTCTATTTTTTTCCAAGCATAGCTGTAAAGTAAGAAGAACTTCTGATTTTATTTGACATGTGTCAGTAGCATAAAAATTCCCAAATAAACAGACACTCATCACTCATGAAACGTCAGTTTGCTCTAGGCACACTCTTTAGAACCTCTTGCACATGAGCTGGAAGTGGATATTTACTGATGGCAAACTCCAGATTAAAATATTTTTTTCAATTGCTTGAAAGCCAAAAATGAACATTTAAATCCTCTCAAAAATTATCTTGAAAAAATATCTTGTCTCAGAAAGAAAGGAGTTCAACAGTAGAAAAGGAAAGTTACACAGTATAAATTTACATACCTGAATTAATGATCTCTAGCCTATAAAACAGGCTGGAGGAAATCACAGAGCTGATAATCTCATTGAAAATAGTTGCCATAGTTATGGAGGGTTTAGTGTAATGGCTAGAACCCAAAAAATCCTCCAATTTTCAATATGCATTCAGTGAGACATGAACTGGTTGAATTTCAGCCACATATTAAATGAACTATGGACTCCACAGCACTAGAAAAAATCTACAAAATTCGAATTCCTTTTAGCAAAAATCAATCCTTCATATCACTGTGTTGGTGTGTAGAGTCCTTACACATCCTGCTCTCACAGACTTGCAACTCAAGTTGCAAAAATTGGAACTAATTACTTTAAAATTGGGATTAACTACTTAAAATTGGAATTAAATACTGAAAACTGCCCCATCCAAGCTGGCTTGGACACTTCTTGAATATATTGAATGTAATGGTTTGTGATTCAGTGCAGAACTCAATCTACCTTATTTTGTCACCAAATGTGGCCAGTGAATGTCACAAAACATTTATTACTAATTTGGTTATTGATACTTTTCCTAGAAGATGTAATTAATTGCAATTGATTAATGCATTACAAATCAATGCATAGAGAGATATTGTTAAACAAAGTAAAAAATAGTGATGATCTAAAGACAATTAATAGGGGAAAAAAAGGCAGAAGTCCTTGAAGCCATAAACTATATTAATTTATAATATCTATTATGTCATCAGTGTGTTTCTTATTCAAGAAGAGAAAATTAATTGGCCAGTCCTTGACCTGATTTTGTTTGAAATCTGTTTGGCTGCAAGGTTAGGACTCCACACCAAGATTAATTTTGGATTTCTAATTTCTGTAATACTTTTGATCCAGCAATCAGGCAGCAATCCTTTATCTATCAAAGAGTAAAAAAAATAAAGAANATTCTTTCATTTAAATCTGGCCTAGTTATGCAAGCAATTAAAAACCCAGTATGAACAGAGCTGACAACTGAAATTCTTTCTTCTGGGAGTTAATATACAATGCAATAATAATGCAATATACAGGAAACTATAAACAAACAAACAAATGAATGAATTAATATATATACCATATAAAATATATAAAATGCATTATTATTATTATTATTATTATTATTATTATTATTATTATTATTATTATTACTATTATTACTATTATTACTATTATTACTATTATTATGTTATTATTTATAACAGCTCAGACATCATATTTTGAAAGAGAGGCTTACAGAGTATTTTACTATTTGAGCATCTAAAGCCACCTATAAATGGCCATGACATGATGCTTCTTCTGCACTGGAATGAAGAGGGTGAAGCAAAATTCTGCCTATTTTCCTCATCATTCAAATGTAAAAGTTTTTTTCTACTAGTGAGGCAGTTTGTGTCACTGCCAATTATAATTAACACTTAATTACCTTCATAATTGACATTTTGGTATGTTTGCCCAATATTAAGGACTTACATGGTACAGAACTTCTGTAACAGCTCTTTCATCACACTTTAAAAAAAATGTAATTTAGAGTCAGAAAATGCTGTNCTTCAAAATGACATTGGCAGAAAGGAAACACAATCCTGGAGAGAAATGTAAGGGTTTGGTATAGGTTGTGCAAAGCCCTCAGCATCCTGAGATATTTGTGTGTGGACATGGTTGGTTCCTGTCCTTTTCAGTCTGGAGAAGGCTTAAATTTATTTTGATGCAGGTCTTTAACCCACTAACCCAGTCCTTCTCTCAGTCTCCCTGTTTTCTTGTCAATCCATGANCTTTTTCATCTTATTTTCTGCTCTGTCCTGTTGAGGAAGAGGGAGTGCAAAGATTTGTCAAAAAAAAAAAAAAAAGTGATTAGAGATGACAATGTAAATGTGTTACTTGGAGCACAAAAAAGCTCTCCAAAAATATGTAAGAATATAGCAAATAATATGAGATTTTATTTGGTTTGGAATTTCCAACATTCCAAACTAAGTAGCCAATAATAATAACAGTAATAATAGTAGTAGTAGTAGTAGTAGTAGTAATAATAATAATAATAAAAAATAAAATAAAATTATTATTATTATTATTATTATTATTATTATTATTATTATTATTATTATTGTTGTTGTTGTTGTTGTTGTTGTTGTTGTTGTTGTTGTTTTGTTGTTGTTGTTGTAGCTAAATAAGTAGCAATTGTGTTAAATAATCTTCAGTGAGCCCTCCTGCTATAAATTTTATAAATTTTTAGTTGTTATATTTCCCTTATTACACTGCTGGTATCCAAAACATCTAGGACAAGGAAATCCAAAATATATTCAAAGGTTCTTTTCTTTTTATTTTTTCTAGAACTCATGTGCTGTAGTTTCACTGCAAGCTTTCTGTTTCTTATCTTCTAAGAAACACTGAGAAATAGATCCCTGCTTACTTTCTGTTTGAGATTGTGCTAATGTCTTCTCCATAGTTTCCTTTATAGCTTTCCCAAGCAGAAGAATCTCAGTTTATTTAATGTATGCATTTTCAGAATGAAATAGATGAAATTTTATTCTTGAAGTCATATTTGTTCCNGTTCTACATTCATTATTTTTACCTCATTTATTCCCCTGTGGTTTTATAGTGGTACAATGNTATCTTCTCTCTTACTCTCTTATTCTTTTCCTAATTTTTCTCATAATACCTGCTTACTGAACTCCCTCTAAAGCTGATATTTCCATATAATTATTAATTATATGATTTCAGAGCACTTTCATGAGCACTAGTATTAGTTTAGATCCTACCTAACTTATTGGTAATTTATTGGCTGTTTTTCATCAGCTGAACCCCTCACATTTTTTTGTCTGCACAGCCCTGTGGAAGCTCTCTGAAGGAGTTCACTGGTGGATTCNCTCTCTGCATTAGGAAAATTTTTATCACTCAGCCTTTGCCACCTCTATGGTAGCTTTTATTTTGCATGGAGGCTAATTAGACAACANAATTATATGGGTGAATTCCTGTTGCAGACCTTCTAGGACCCTCTTTGGACACTCCAATATTGTAGACTTCCTCAGAGATATTTCAGTAAACAGAAGTTCAGTTTTAACCAAATCTGTTCCAGTGCACTGCTAAGAGGGTCCACTGGAAGAAACAAAACTGGCACATTTTGAACCATGTTTATACTCCTAATACACTGTTATTCTACTATACCAAGTTTATGCACGTGTATCAATTTATAGTTTACATTTTATATTTAGTATATTTACAATTTTATGCTTTATTACTGGTAAATGAAGCATTACTGNATTTTTCTTTATCATCACAAGTACTGAAAGGAAATTTACCCTGAAATCTGAAAATAGACTTGGAGATTTTGGTGTAAATTATGCTCCTGCTCCTTCTGCAGAAAAGAAAATCTGATAAATGATGCCATGTAATGGTGCATTAGATAACAGCAGGATCAGCATACATATCACTTGAAGTTGAATAAAAAGTTTTTTTTCCTTCCCTGTAATCTTTAATAAACCATCAGAGCAGCAAGACCTATGAGAACCACTCCAGGTAATTCTAACTTGCTGCATATTTTCAAAACAAAAATGCAGAGATGAACTTAAAAACAGCATTTCTTGAATGGGAGATCAATTATTTTTTTATTTTATTTCAGAGAATTGTTGAATCCCAGAATGGTTTGGATTGGAAGAGACCTTAAAGCCCATCTTGTTCCAGCCCCTGCCATGGGCAGGGACACCTTCCACTAGACCAAGTTGCTCCAAGCCTTTCCCAACCTCATTGTAATCATTTAAAACCAAAAGAGTTACTAAAGAGATTTTTCTCTTCACTCCCTGTCTTCATCTTGCATGATTTCACACCTGCTTTTTATTCTGTACTTATGTTTCTCATTTTCACCTTACACTGATTATAAGAGCGCAGATTTTTTTTATTCCTTTAGTAGCANTTCACTGCTCTAGGATTTGAAGAATGTGAGTCAATTCACTTTCCAGAAANACCATTAGCTGTCCTCAGTATTATGTTTTCCCTTGGGTTTACCTTGATATGACTCAGTAATTTCTCAGGTATTTCAGATTTCCATTGCTGGCAGCTTTCATACTGCTGCTTGCCATCCACTAAAGTGAAAGCCATTAATAATTCTGATNATGATTTGATCCTCTGTTTGCTATGAACATGGCTGGAGTACATGGCAGCGACAAAGAATGTGATTTTTCCCCATGAAGACACTGTTCCAGTGGAGGGGCTNTCCAGGGATGTGTCATCTCCATCCTCACAGATTTCCCAGCCTGAGCAGCCTGGTCTGACCCCAGTGCTGTGGGCACAAGGAGGGACAGGACCTCCCAAAGCCCTTTACAGCATCAATCTTCCATTTTACAGCACAAATTTTCCATTGCACAGTGCAGCTATTAGACAAATATTAGACCACAATCCTATGCACAAGGAAGGGAAAAGAAAGAGAGAATTCAGACAGTATTAACATAATGGGTTTCAGTTTTGAGTACAGATCTCCTTTTCCAGTTGATAAGAGATGAGGAAGGATCAGGATAGACACAAAAATTGTATTAGTTCTGAATGGAAACAAGAAATAGAGATGTGGAAAATCAATCACCAGAAAGCCTGAAACACCAAGTTTTGCTGTTGTAAAATAAATTTGCATATTCAGTCATCAAATTAAACTCCACACCAAACTTGATGTTTTGGCTTTGATAAATCTGGAATGTGATGTTGAATACTGTTTTTTTATTTTCTTAAGATTTCTGTCTCTGTTATAAATAGAAACAATGCAGGAAAAAAGACTCCAGGACACAAAAGATTAATCCTACCTCACCTACATTGACCAGGAGCATTTTTTGATAAATTAATTTCCTTGAGCCATTAAAACCTTGTCCTTCCTATAAATTGTATTGGAACTTATTTCTAATTATGGGCTATGTGTCCAGCCAGCTCTGATCTTCTTTCAAATACCAAATCCTTCAACAAAATGTATCCACATCAAACTTCTTATGTTTAATGATGACACCAATAATGAAATNATTCAGCAGAATCACTTTTCAAATTGTGATAAAATCAGTATTAAACACTGGTGACTTCTAGTTTAACAGCTGCTGGGGGGAAGAAAGAAGGATTTTGAAAGTCATACTGAACATGTGCATACAAAATAATACAGAATACTCATTAAATTCCTCCAAACTCTTACTGTATTGATTAGCAGTCAAACTGTCAGGGATCTGACCTATTTGCTCTTCCACATAGCATCCTTCTGACATTTACTGTATGGAGGAGAAATGAGCCTCCTCTTCCAGTAGGATCTGGTAGAAAATGAAGGAAGTCAGAGCAGGAACAAAGAAAGCAAGAAGCTGGGAGTGGTGACAGACATATCCTGTTTGCTCTTGGCTCATTTTAAATAATTATTAATTAATTATTAAATTATCAAGCACACACACAAGCTATTCTTTTATGTATTCTACAGGTCATGGAGATTAGATGGTTGCACTTCCAGCTTTTGCTGTCTCTGGGTGTTTACAGAGCAGAAAATGCTTCAGAAATGCATTCTAAGCCTTCTCCTCAAATTATACCAGCTACGGATCTCTATGGGTGAGGCATCATCACTGGGAGCTGGTGTCTTCTGTATGTTAAACAGGAAGGGGCTGGCCCCATTCCTGGTTTTCCAGAAGAAGAGTGTATGACAGGATCCATATCCACTGTGAATGAGAATTTAGGAACCACAGAAACATCCAAAGCAGCTGTTCAGATCAAGCATTTCCCCTCCCAGCGTGTGTCAGTGTGGGCATCAGGGCACAACCCCAGCTCTGTGCCCACTCTGAGCACTTGAACTGCACATTTCCTTCTCTGTCATGGCAGATATTTTTTGCCCAGGAAAGGAAAGAGCATTAAAGAAAAAGCAATGGGATCCCACTTAACAGAGCACTCTCTCAATTGCACTATTCACATTAAGCAAGCACAGGGATTGATGCAAAGGAGCTGCTCAGACCAATGAGTCAGACACTCCTGGGTATGGCATGAAATTGTTCTATCTATCACAGGGTGGAGCGTTCTCTCTGTACTGCACATGTAAAAGTACATTAAATTGGAACTATTGTACTGTGCCTTTTCTATTCCAGACAATTGCCAGTTTAATCAATGCATATTTTATCATGACTTTGAATGTCTAGAAATAGTTTCATCCACAGTGCCTTATCAAACACTTTGGCATGAACAGGAGGGCTCTGTACTTCTGCACAGCCAGCCCAGACTGTGGTAAAAACCCCATTTTGGTCAGAAACATTGTTATCCATACACTGCTCCTGCTCAGGAGCACTCTGCAATTCCTATCAGCAAGAATAAAAGTGGAGTAAAGCTCTTCCCAGTCCTTTACCATCACTGCTCTACACATGGCCTGGCAAGTGGGCTGCATAAGACATTGACTTCTGACAGCAGAACTGAGGGAAAATCTGATTAGGATGAACCAGAATTGGGGATTTCACCATTCTTTTATCTGGGTAAAAAAGCAGAAGCAGAGCAGACATGAATTCCTGATCCTCATCTCTAGTTAGGTCTGAATCAGAATGAAAAATGGAACAAAGAATATTAAATCACATTTCTCGAGTAAAGCCAAAANACTGAAATTATAGACAATGCCAAGCCCAAGATATCGGCAAAACACGCAATTCAGGTGGGTCTTACTCTGATATATTTCCTGTCACTTAATTTCAGAATTTAAAAACACCATCTAAGTACAGATCTAAAGCCTAACCTATAAGAGCTGAAGNACATTGACAGGGATGGAAGTAGGCTGTTAAAATGAAAAATTGCCATCTTACAGTGATCATGTGAACAACCTAGAATTAAATAGAACTGGCTCTTGTTTCCCAGTTCAACACTTGTTTACNTTTTTGATATCCTAGGAGTAAATACAGCTTTTAAAAATCAAACAGAACTAATTTATTAATGTATTCTTAGCTCTTTAGGAATGATTAATGGTAATTTTCTAGTTTTATGTTTCCAGTGTTTAGCAGAAAGCTGTTAGAAAATCAGTGCATAATGACACTGCCAAGGTATTTACTTTTCTAACAGCAACACTGGAGAGAAAGATTCTGGAGTCAGAATTCANACATGTGGCAATTACCTGTGAAGGTTGGTAGTGAAATAGCTGGGTTCTTTTACTTTTGGAATAAGTGGAAACAATATTTTTAAAGAAATGGAACTAATATCTTCTGGGAGGAATACAGTTCCTTTTAGGAGTACATAAATTCTCCCATGATCCAGGAGAATTCATATAAATTCATATAAATGTGAATATAACATTTACTATTAGAGATTACAGCAAAGTCCTCAGAAGCTTTCTTCAATATCAACAGCTTGAACTTAGCAATCTTTGAGATTTTTATTGCGGCTCGTGTATATTTTATTCAGTTCATTGTNATAAAAGTTTGTTCCTATGTACCCCTATGTTTTCCCCAGTTGGTTTGTCCCCAAGTTGTATCCACCCCTGGCACTACATTGTTTGGAATTCCCTGGCCCTTGTCCATCATTGTAACCCCACCCCTTGTTCCAGCACCTTCCTTGTC
>OAMK01000093.1:576806-600157 GCA_900205225.1 Saxicola maurus maurus | reverse complement strand
CTTAAAGGTGTTTTTTGGCCTTGGCACAATATTAAGAGNACCACAAAGTTAGCCCAACACAGTTGGATTCCAAGTATTCTGGTTCATTCATTTTGAAAAATAAATTTGAGTCAACAGTGGAGCTGTTACCTGATACCAGACCATGAGAAAGGACCATGAACATGACAAAAACAAAATAATGTTTGATTTGTGTTTAAGGGTACGTAAAAATTTTTTTCCATTATCAGGAGTGCAGAATAGGAGCAGCTGACTGAAGGCAGTTTTTAAGGAAGGAATCTTTGGGGAATGGGAGTATTTACATGACTCCATTACAGTGTGCCCTTGCTCAAAAATTGGATAAAAGGAAAAAATATGACATCAAGCAGATTCAGATTTTTACAGGTTTCCGTGAGCTTTTTTTTTTTTTTCTTGTTGTTGTTGTTGTTAATGGCTTTGTGGGTTTATTGGCAGTCCAGGCTGAAATGAATCATTTTCATTTCAATCAGGAGACAGTAATGCTGTGGTCATGGAAAAGCAAGAAACACAAGCCACAGGAAGGAAGGAAGGAAGAAGGGAAGGAAGGAAGAAGGGAAGGAAGGAAGGAGGAAAGAACATTAGGCAGTGGTACCATGTGAAAACAATTACTATTAGTCAATAGCAAATTATACTAATTTGGTCCCAGAACTTCATAACTCAAAGTTTGCTCTAGATTAATCCAAAACCTGCTAATTCAAGTAACCAGAGCAAACAGAAATAACAAAATCTCAGTGTGGGCTTTGAATTAGTCTGGTTTCTAATCTAAGCTTTGAAAGGATTGGTCNCAACGAGGTCTTTGCAAGCAGCAAGGAGCTTATAAAAGAGTGAAAAGCACGGACAGCATTTCCTCAGCAACTGTGCTTTGCTTGTTTTCCTGGTGCTCAGCTCTGTACNTCTGCTTTCCCACACCCAAACGATTCCAGCACTCCCCTGGGAACACCGTTCAGCAGGATGCTGTCTTTAGTACTTTTTCTGACTCNTTTATGGGATTTCTGGTTCTGTTTGATCTGGGATGGACAAAAATTACCACCAGGCTGAACTCAGGGCTCGACAGAGTGGTTTCCTGTGCTCTTATTTTTTTCTGCAGTAAGACATCAAAGGGAGGAAACTCAAATAAAAAATTTTTATTCTTAAAAGGCTTTAGGCTTTATGGCACATAAGTGTTATAAATGCTCTCTGTGAATATTTATATATTTCTTTTGTTTTAAACACGTTTTTATTAAATAGAATTATTGTTTGATTGATTGACTGATTGGTTGATTGATGAATGTAAAAGTTTTATCACAGCAGAATTTAATACCCAGGAGACTTTTCTTACTAAATCTGCATTAGTTTCTACTGCCATCAGAACTTTGAAAAGTGCTCTGTTTAATGCTTAGCTATCATCTCCCACAGAATGAGTAGTGTACAATAATGATTTTAAGGCTCAGAGCTATTGCCAATATTGAATATTATGGTGTTAAAAGCAAATCAAATTTGAAATAACAATTTTTTCCATCCTCAAAAGCTCCAAAACAGAGCTAAGTTTTAAATAAAACCATAAGGGCCATGAAACACGATGGAGTTNTCTTAATCAAACACTGGGCATCATTTATTTTATCAGAATGCTTTAATAATTGAGATAGATATTAATCAGTCGATAATTCAAACATTAGTGTAGCAGTAATTTTTTTGTATTTGATCCAAGGTGATTTCGGAGCATGCATGGTTCTCTGATATACTTCAATTAATANAATGCAAAATTTCAAATTATATTATAGTAATGATGTGACAATACAGTGAATTGTTTGCAAAAAATAGTTAGCTGTGTTACCTCCATAATTAATAAAATGCTGAAATATGAAATGGTTGTTGTTTGATGCTTAAATACAAAATTTGCATAGTTGCTCCTAGTGATACTGCCAATTCATTTCACTTATTTTGAATTTTGATATAATTTTGTTGTTCTGTGTTTCTGACATGTTTCCATCTGCCCAGGAGTAATCTCTCTCCTTGAATTGTGTGGGGTTTACTTAAGAAAATAGAATTTCATTGGAATTGTATGATCAATTATTGGTAAAACACTATCCTTGAGAGTTTAAATGGACTGCAGTAACAGAGAAAGATTCTGAGATCAATATACAGAAAAATCCAGTAAAATTTGGTTTGTTCTTCTCTGCTATGAAATTTTACTTTAAGGTCTTGTTAAAATTTAGATCTCTTTGGTAACATTGGTACAACAGAGGAATGTGCAAGTGCAGTCTCCAACATAAAATTCAGGATGATACCAGCACACTGGTATGTCCTGCTGAGACTCCTCAGGAAGTCCCAGACCTGTTGCAGACTACTGTGNACCCAAAATAAATTAAATAATAAGTAGTTTTGTTATGTCACAAGGAGTAAAACCCAGGTAAGTCTGGATCTCACAAGANTTTCTTCAAGACATTAAAATCTGATAATTGTTAACTTATGGCTCATCTCTGATTTCTTTCATGAAACTTGTAATGACTTGTTACATCTTTAGTCCTAAAGCTTGAGTATTCCTGTGTCTTAAGCTTAAATTTATCCCTTGATTTGAATTTAAGTCCTAGTTCAGTGAACCTAAAGTTACATAATTTGCCAGACAGTTANAGTTATTTAGAATGTGCTAAAGGAAAATTGTGATAATGATCTTAAAGAAATGTTTTTAAAAGTATCTGTTTCAAAAAGGACTCACAAAGGTACAAATGCCTGCCTTGAACGTGGTGCACATGTGACCCATGATTATTCTTGCAGTAATTCAGAGATTCATCCAGAGACTAAAACACACTCCCTGAATTTTGTTCCAGTCCTTGTCAGCCAGAAGTAAAAGAGCACTAAATGCACTTTAAGCACCACTGCAGTTGCATAGGCAGATATTGGTGTAGTTCCAGTCACTTGCTGTAGGTATTTGTAATAAAGATGGATTATCAACTCCATATATTCCTTATGTCTTCCAGGGCACAGCTAATCCAAACAGATGCATCTGGACATTACAATGAATTAAGCAGCAGTTTTTATTACAAAGCCCTTAAATAAGATCCTGTAGAACAGGCCACTGAAAAAAATAAAAACATAGTCAAAAAAGAAATTTAAACTCTGTGATATAGACACTGGAGACACAGGATTTAAGATAGACCAGATCTAATTATTTTCTTGTATAAAATTACTAAGCCCATTGCTGTTTGTGAGTCTGCTAGAATTTTATGTGTTTCTTACTTCAATTCACCTTTAGTAAAATAACTGTTTTTAAAGGGGCATACTCAGTCACCCTATCTTTAAAACTGGTAGAGAATATTTTGGCTCACTTGTCCTTGATTTTTTTGAAATTCTGGATGAAATTTTTGAATCAACAGCAGTTTGATATGTTGCAGGATATGAGTCTCCCAGGGAATCCTTTAACCCCCCCCCATCCACAATTTTGCCTCAGCTGGGAGTTTTATTCATGTCCTTTCATCTTCAAGGGCCATGCAACAGGTCATCTGCTTGGTTTCCTGATTGTTCTGGCTGCCTGTATTTTTATTATTTTTTATAATTTTTTTGAGGGTTTTGTAGCAGCTTTTTGGTTCTTATGCCACATTTCCTTCTCTGAAGGTGATGTGAGTGTAGGGACAGTGCCTCCTGCCATCCAAATGAAATGTTATNTGAAAAGGAAGATTCATTTCCAAANGAAGATNCATTTTCCATATTCNTTTTGTCCTAATAAAGGATGAAAAGGCAATGTGACCCAAAGTCAATATGAAATCTAAAAGAGATTATAGATCCTCCCAAAATATAAACACCAGAGCCCTGCCTCACACCTTGCTGTAGTAATACTGTGCACACATGGTTGTGATCTGTCAAAAACCTCTCTTGAAGTGGTGCTAATACTTCCTAAACAAATAGAACCTAGATAAATAAATAAAACCCCCATGGTTCTTATGCATTCCTTGAATGGCCTTCATCCATTTCATGGATATTTGCACTACAGNAAGAAAAAGTGTCATATAAGCTCAATAATAGAGGCATAAAATTCAGAAATTACTAAATTCCATTTTTTTTTAATACCTTCTGAATACTTAGATTGTGATTCCATTTTAACAAAAGTANTATTGAGCTGGGTGAAATTATAGAAACAGTTGCCTCTCAAAACAGTGGGTATTTCTGTGAAGGTTTTTTTGATTGAGTTGACAATTTCAGATAACAGTCTTGGTAATGAAAATGTTGAAATAACTTTAACAGCCCAAATGGCACCACTGCAATAAACTGCAGCATAAAAATTCAAACTGTGTTAGAGCATATAAGCTTGGCTTAAATAGGCAAAGCTTTACTTAAGTATCATCTTTTTTATTCCTTTGGATTCAGCATATTTTGCAGACAGAAATGTGAGCTTATATAAAAGAAGTAATGATTGTTGGAAGCTGAATCCTTCCCTTTCTTTACATTAAAAATAGACTGTGAAACGAAGCATTGCCTCAAAAACACCTCCAAGCAATACAGGAAAAATACAGCCACCCATAAAACAACACATTATCAGAATCAGCTCCTTTAATGTCTTCATTTTCTTCTTACCAAATCTCCCCCATAANGAGATCTAACAGAGTCAGTTCATTCACCAAGAACCCAAACACTGGTGTCTGCTTTAACTTTTTTTTTTGTACTTTTGCCTACTTTATTTTCTTAAAGTAAAACAGGAAAAAACCCTCAAGCAAACAAACAAAAAAATACCCACTCNAAAAACTAACAACTGCAAACAGACATAAAGAATTTCTTTTTCTCAAAGGCACAGCTCTAC
The DNA here is from genome assembly GCA_900205225.1 of Saxicola maurus maurus. Taxonomy (NCBI): domain Eukaryota; kingdom Metazoa; phylum Chordata; class Aves; order Passeriformes; family Muscicapidae; genus Saxicola; species Saxicola maurus. The sequence continues at coordinate 595,371 of OAMK01000093.1, read as the reverse complement.
TTTACATCCTGGCTGTGACCANCAAAGCCATCAGCTCAGGAAAATGGTCTCATTCAGATGGCAGAGGGGACTTCAGGGATTTCTGCATCCAAGATGAGTCTGTAATAACAGAGTGCCTAAAAAATTGTAGCTGGCAACTCCTAACTCTAAGCTATGATATTTCAGACTCATCTGCATCATAATCCAGCTTTCCTCCTGCTTTGTGTTGTGATACTTCATATTGTCACAAAGCCTTTNTGCTAATCAAAAAATTATTTTAAAATAAAAATTATTTTTAAGTAAATTCCATGCACTGTGTCTTAGTGAGACAGAAGTCAGTCATCATTAGCACATCACACTGACTGTGCTGGAGTTAATATAAGCNTTGCATCACAGGTTTAATATCATGTCTGTTAATTACAAAGAGACTGAGGGACACAGAGAGAGGGATAAAGCAAGAGATGGAAAGAAAATGAGAGGAAAAAACTGCCAGTGGATTTTCATGTCAGATGGGAGGCCATTTGTGATGTAGCATTGCAGCTTTACTGCACAGACAAAATCTGAAACCTCATGGGGCTTGTGAAACAGGAAAGGAAGGGGAGGCTNAAGGACCATTCTTAAACTCTCTCCTGTTTTCCATGGTGTGATGAGATTGCTGGGGGATGTGTGTGCACTGCAATGTCCTGTTTGAGCTTAAGCCATATTCCTTCATTCCAGTGGCAACATTTCCCTCTTCTTTTCCATCTCTGAATGCAGCACAGGCTCTTTCCAGTACAGGAGGTGCTGACCAANTTCATTTGAGCATTGTGAACAGCCCCACACTTCAGTGCAGCACTGAATACTGGGCTTGATGGTCTTGGAGGTCTTTTCCAACCTCAGNGCTTCATGATTCAGTGTATTCAGGGATACATCCATCTTGTTAACCATCAGCAATCCCTGAGGGTTTACTGAAGAGGGGACACAGCTCTAAATGTTGCTCTTTTTAGGGGTAGATTCATCCAGCAACCAAATTATTCATGGAACTGAAAATGTTAAAGCTCTGCTAACAGGCCTTAAAGTATCTGTGCCCAGAGAAGCTGTGGCTGCCCCTGGATCCCTGGAAGTATCCAAGGATGGATGGGGTTGGAGAACCTGGGACAATGGAAGGTGTCCCTGCCCATGGCAGGGGGTGCACCAGAATGATCCTAAAAATCCCTTCCAACCCAAACCATTCTNAGTTGTTACAATTCCATGCAGAAGAAGGGAAAAGGCTAAAAGGGGATGGCAGCAGCTCATGTTGTTGGATGGAAACAAGAATAGCTGACATGTGCCTGCAGATCTCTGTGTGGAGAATNCTGCTGCCTTTTCAAGGACTCTGAAGGTAAAGCTGAGGGAGGGGAAACCTGAGGGAGGAGGATCTCACACAGAGAATAAAGGAGCAGTGAGTAAAGCCAATGTAGNAAAAAAACTTCTAATGGAAAAGGCAGGAAANTTAAAGTTTCTGAGTGGTTTTAAGNGTACTTAAGGCTACAAGAAATTGTATTTTGTTTTGCTTTTTAATCTGCCTTTGATAAAGCAATAGATTACTCCCTCAGGCATATCTTTACCCCAGTATATCCTGNTAGCCATTAGCAGGTCATGGATCTTGTTTGACTGTCAACATTCTGGAAGAAACATTTGTGAAGGCTTTGCAGGCATTAATGTAATACCAGAATATATCTGCACAGAGCCTGGTAAATAGACACAAGAAGTTTCTTTCCAATGCAAACTGAGAAGCTGAATTTAAAGCAAAATATCTAGTATTTCCAATCTCAGTCTACTTTGGTACATCAGGGTGGCATCAGGCTGAGAAAATGCAGCACATGTGTTTAGGATCAAACTCAGTTGGAATTTTTGCAGCTGAGATGTAGGAATGAATATCTGCTCAAGTTTTGCCTCATTTTTTTTTCTTTTTCAAAGTCATAATGAAAAAAATTCATCATATCATGAGCTAGGTATGTGCAAGGAAAAAAGGAATAGTGGGATTAACTCAAGATAATAGATTTATACAAGTACAGAGACTTCTGACATTTCATTGTTTATTCATTGTAAGAAACAGTGAATTTCATGGAATCACAGACTGGTTTGGATTGGGAGGGACCCTAAAGATACCCATTTCCTATGGGCAGGGAAAATACCTGCTTCTATGAATTAAACATTTTTACAAATCTAACATATGACCTTAGCTCAGTGATATCTGGAAACTTTCAGCTACAGCTTTGCATTTTCCAAGTGCTGCAAGAGCATTAACANTATTCTATTAGCACAGCCAGGCTGGTAAATCTGCCCTGAGCTGCTTATCTAGATTGTAGCTCTCACTCCAGTTTTAACTTAGTTTCTTAATTGCTATCATTTTGCCAGATTTTACCCTAAAAGACAGGAAAGGATGAATGTACTAAGTGCTTCCAAAGGGGAACCCTGAAACACACAGAGCAAAATAGAGAAGGGAACAGAGAAACCTACAGCTCATCTCTGCAAGGCCTCAACATCTCAAAATCTCTGCTCACTCTTGCCAGGTTTATATTTATTGCTATTATTTTAAAGGTATTGAGGGAGTACAGGAGCAAAGGAGAAATGTCATATTATACACATACACTGAGGGTAATTTTTTTGCCAATGGCTCTTAAATAACACAGTATAAACCCATTAATCCCATTCTCATTTTATCTTAAGTGCTAACTGCTTAACTGAGATTGATCTCTCTCAGGTAAAGATAATGGCCAGGGGATTTCAAGTAGCAAAACCCCCTATTACAGTAAATTAAATTTGTATAGCTGGACATTAATGGATTATTTTATTAGACTAAGCACAGCAGATATTTAGTACACTTTCTGAAATAAATTGTTATGTAGTCACCAGTCATGCCCATGGAAGGAATATTCCCACAGGAGGTACATCACCAGTGAATTCAGGCCAGGATCTCTGCTCCTTCTTGTGCAGTGGCCAAAGAACACTCTCAGATGAAGACCTCTTAATTATAACCCAAATTTTAATAAATTTTGTCATTAAGTTCTGATCCTACATGCAGGCAAACCTAGCTCTTCTCTGAAAGCTTCACTTTGTTGTTTCATGTATAACAACTTTTATGTTGCTTGTTTTACTCATTAATTCCAGTCCACCTCTTCTCTCCTGAGAAGGGACAACAAAAATTGTGTGTCTGGCTGTGTTGTCCCTTTTCATGTGTTCAGGGTAAGGACAATATGTGTAATTCCAAATACACTCTGGGCAGGACCTGGGGACATGGACAGGCAGAACCTCTCTCAGGCTGCCAGGTTTGGCAGGTCCAGAATTTCCTCATTCACCTTCCAGATGTTCTGGAGTGGAAGAAAAAGGAAAGGATGCATTGGTTTCCTTTAGCAGGTGCCATCCCCTTAATTTCCTAACTCATTTTCTGTGTTTTAAACTACACAGGTGATTTTAAATGGGTAATACACCTAAAAATTCACCTTTCTGTGCTCTGTGTGTTCATTTTATAAGCATGACTTATATTTGTATCTGGTATAGCAAAATGCCACCACAAAAAAAAAAAAAATCCTGTAAAATGTTGACTTATAACACATTCTCAGGCTCATTCACCTCCCTGTTTTTCATACAGGCAGGACCAGCATTTCAGCGAGGATTTAAGGATTTGAGGTTATTTTACATAAAACTATAATTANAAATCCAGCAGAAAGTCGGGATTTTCAGACAAAGGAAATACATAAGCCCAAATGCAATGCAGGCAAAACCAGAGATAAGTCTGTGCAGAGCTGACAAAAGGCAGGCAAGGATGGAGCTTGTTGAANTTCCTTCTGTCCAGGGAAGTGTGACCCTAATAAAAACCCATGTGCANTTCCTGACAGAAACAGCAACAATGATCTTCTGTACAAGAAGATTATATAATTTTCATCATAACAATGGTTACTAATTTTCAGGGATCACAAATTACAGATGCAGATGGCTTAATTTGTGTGTTTTTCCTAGCAGGAATGGTGATTGGGACCCTATGAACCCCTCAAAGGAGAAAAATCATAGATGAAGAATATGTATAAGCAAAATGGCAGCCACAATTAAACAGGTACATTAATAAGTTTTAAATATATTTAGATTGCAGCTTATTAAAGGATTATTACCACCTTGAGAAGGCTTCTAAAGAACTTTTCAGCATATAATACATTTTGGAAATATATNCAGTGTTCTCTTAGTTTGGGGGAGGTCTGATGGAGGATCTGATGTGGTAACCCAGTCACTTACTGAGAAGGTTTGTTCTATTCCTATTCTTTTAAAAAATCAGAAAAAAGCTTGATTGTGTTTAATGTGACATTTGGTTTTAGCAGCTTTCTTTGTGTAAAAGGCATTAACCAGATGCAGCAAGTCCTAAGATTATTTTTTCAACACCATTTTTTTCCAGTTCNATACAGTATATATTGAATTATTTCTGAGTGCTTTTCTAATCTTTAGTTATACTTAGGTCATGCCTTCAAGACTTCTTGTTCATTGATTTTTCTCACATCTCAGAGGACTGAAAATCCTGTGGTGAGCATTACTTACATGAAGAACAAAAAAAGGCTTTTCACAAAATCTTGTGATAAGTCACACTGACAAGACCATGTAACTCCAGGGGTGATTTTCATAATGAGCAATGATATTTTGTAAATGTGTGAGCAGGATTACCATTGGTGGTATTAAAAACAGTATAAGCAACTCCGTGGTCCTTTACATTATTTCTAAGTGACAGTTTTTGAAATATTTATTTTTACTATCACTATACAGAAGCTTTTAAAAAAATTTCCATTATCAAAAGTTTCATTTCCACAAGCTAATTTTTCCTCACTTCCTCATGCATTCCTATATTAGTCATTCATTACCTGTACTTTTTGCTTGCATATGTGGTGTGAGTTCATTAAAAATACAGAGGAAAATGAATGGCCACACTCCTTTATAATTACATTTCTCTAGAACTGCAAAATAATTGTAACCCTTTTCTCATTCTACTGATCCTTTTTGTCCTCCCTTCTTTCTAGTTCCTCACATTCCTTTCTTCTGCACCACATTTGATCCCTTCTTTTGCTGCCTTTTGCCATTCCACTGAATATCTCATATTTTCTGTGTTTCCACCATCCCTTCATTCATCCCATACAATTTCTTTGCCAATCCCATGGCAGGGTCACTCTTTTCCATGGTATTTTTGGTTTTTCCCTTCTTAGCAGCCACAGAGGTGTGTCTGACTCCTCCAGGATGGGGTTTAGAGCAGTCTGGTCTAGAGGAAAGTGTCCCTGCCCATGGCAGGGGGTGGGACTGGGTNNNCTTTAATGTCCCTTCCAACCCAAACCATCCTGGGATTCTGTGACTCTACAAAAGCAAATAATTTTACAGAATACAAATTTTTCCACTAGGGCCTTGAAGTCTTTCAAATCTGACCTCCTGAGGAATTATTCTGCATTTTGTCACCAACAAACTCGACATCATCTTCTGCCACCAGCCTGCCCAGTGATGCTTTTAGGATGCACTTGTTTTCCNAAAGTGTCACTTCTGTGAGACAGGAAATGAATCTGGAATTAGCCTGGCCTAATTCCACAAATCTCTTATTGCCAACAAACCACTCATTTAAGAAGAGTTGCAATTAGGAGCACTTAAGAGCTTTCATGATTAGGGATTCTGTTTGAAAATTCAGTGTAAGCTCATTATGCTGCTGCATATCATTACATTTNTAGGCAGAAGAGGGGACATGGTGTGTGAGTTGTTGTACAATTGCCTAATCCAGCCCATTCACCACAAGAACCATCATTTGCTCAAGAGAATAATCAGTTTTACAGCTGCCATGTCCACAAGTCAGAAGTACCCTCTGGTTCCATCCAGTGAATCTGTAGGAGCAGCAGAAGNGAATATTTCTTCTGGAGAGGGTTGATTATGGAAGTGACCAGCACTCCTGATGAATCAGTGGAGGAAAAAGAATAATAAAGTGGATAAAAAGAGGTTAAAAATTGGATAAAAGTGTTGCATGGTGGACAGCTACTTTCAAAATGCAGCAGCAGTGAAAAAAGCATTGAAGTTCCCATTTTAAGGATGAGTTAAACAGTTCCTAGCTTGTGCTGTAAGGCCACCAAGTGACCAAGCCAACCCAGAAAAGAGATTTAGAACAGAGTTACATGGTTGAGTACAGATTTAGGTTAGAGGTAAAAAAATTANTACTCATATTCTTCTGAATATTCATTTGATACTTGGCATCCTGGCCTCTNTTTCCCCCATTTTCCACTCCACACTCTCCATTTTCCAGCTGCTTCTAAAGATTTTTTTTTCTTTATTTTTTAAGCAAGATACTTTTCTAAATCTGTTCCACCTTTTGTCTACACAAACAATTNCCTCCATGTGTTTGGAATCTTCTCTACACATATCTAAACATAATTCTCAGATATAAATGNAATTCTCAGATAAATTTGCACAAGCAACAGCAGAAAACCTTTAAAAAAGTATTAACTTGGTGCCATCATTACTGACCAGTTTTGTGAGGTATTTTAAGATTCCTCATTTAAGTAAACATCTCTATTTTTTTTTTTGTTTTGTTTTAAAGCAAGTGAAAGTTGAAGTAGGACATTGGGAGGATTGTTTGATATTTGCCTTTTTACAAGCTGACACAAAAGTACAAAATACTGACAGATAATATCAGGAAAGTCTGTTTTTTGACTGAACTGAGTCTCTGGGTACATATTTGAATACAGTGTTTCAGCTATTTTAAGACCACTGGGATGTCTACAGGTATTCCATAAAACTTTGAGTTTGCTCCCAGCAGCAACCCATGATTGCTGTAATGGGGCAGTAGGAACAGGTTGAAGCTGAATGTAAATTGCTCAGTAGGATTTGCAAATTATCTTTGCTTGTGACCTTTCATCTTCTGTATATTGAACGTTTTCTCAGTAGGAAAACCAATTTTTCTNCCTTTTCTCTGATTTCTATTCATAAACAAAGGGTTAATGGTTAGAGTTGATGATCTTAAAGGTCTTTCCCAACCTGAAAATTTCTGTGAGCCTTTTGAGAAAGAGCAGCAGAATTTTGCAATAAAAAAAAAAAGAGTTATATTCTACTCAATACTACTCTCTCATCATTTATACATATACTTTTCTTTTTTTCAAACCAGCAGCTACCCTGAAGAATCCTATCTGAAGGCATCATCAACCTTTGGGACACATTTTTTGGTGCCTAGCTTGCAGCTGAAAGATGAACCCTTGTTGTGAAAACTCTTTTTGCTAATTTTTCCCCTAAAGAAGGGTGAAATATTTAATTNCAACATAAAAGATTTTTTAATTTTAGATAATAATCATGATTGAGGAGGTGAGAGAGGGATACAGGTTGGGTATTATACATGCAAAATGCCATCAGTGCTNGTTCTGCTGGGTGAATAATACCTTGTCCTGGATTTCTTATCCTGAGTTCTTCAAAATGAAATTNAAAAAAATACAGCTTTAAGTTTTCCAGGCTGTTTATCACCAATTCAAAACCTGGGGTTATTGTTCTCTCTCAATTTTATAATTATGCATTGAAACAGAATTTTTTTTTTTTCTATTTGAAAATCCAGCCCAGAAGAATAAAACTGATGACAAGAGATAATTAATTCAGCAGAGCACAGAGAGAAACTCATTAAAAGGCAACAGATTGATGACATCTGTTAAAGCATTAAATATATATATCCAAAGCAATAATGTTGGTCTTTGGTTCTTTTCTTTCCAGCCAAATGCAACAGATTTTTTTCAGATACTTAAAAACATCTTTTTTTTTTTTTTTCTGTTCAGATTGGTAGGAAGTAGGCTGAAATGTCTCAGTATTTGTTCCTAGAAAGGATATTCTTGTCTTCCTCCCCAACATGAGGAAGATAAAGTAAGAAGATAGCAAACTGAGGCTTAAAACAGCTGCTCAGTGTCAGGCTGAAATTAATGAATTCAGTATTAATTATGGCCTTTTCTCATACATATTTAAAGATGACCTGTAAGTACAAGCCCTATCAGTCTCTCTCTGAATCATTAAAAAAACCTCCTTCAATATTTCCCCACTCCACTCCTTGAAGAATTCATTACTTTTGACTAATTTTTCTCTTTACATATTGTTCATTCAATGCAATATAGTATATTAATGTTCCTTTAGGAATAAAATCTAAGGAAAATCAATATTTTGAGGACTAAGATTTGGGAGACTGTAAGAGAAGCTTTGGTGGAGAGTGAAGAACTCAGTTATGGGAATGGCCATAAAAGCCTGGAAAAGGGTAGGGAGCAATGGGAACAGCCCATTTCCCATGGTCAGGGTGTGATGCTTTCAAACCAGAAAAACAGATATTCAAGTNCCAGGGAGCATTTTCTATCAGGATGGATTTGGAAAACCATAACANAGAGAAAGTTGAGTAAAATTAATGGAAACCTCCCAGTGATTTGCCCACTGTAGCAAGAACACAGGAAATCCTANAATAGACTGTCCCTGAGTTATTTTTTAACAAATGGGAAAAATTTTAATCCTAAACATTTTTTAGTGGAAGTAGGAAGTATACCTTACAGGAGAATTTTTAAAGATCTCTCTCCATTTGTATTGTGAAAATCTAGGCTGAGAAATTTCCATGTAGAAAACAAATAAAGGCTGGTAGTTAAAGCAAACAAAATATAGTTACAAATTAAATATTTATAAAATTGAACAACCCATTTCAGTGTAGATGCTATAAAANCTGGTGGAATGTGTGTGTGCATAGATGTATAAAAAGAAATCTGTAATAACAGCAGATATAGAGTCCTTTCTGCTACATCTATTTAATATTAAAATTGGATTTTTTTTTTCCCAGTGGAAAAGCTGTCCTATTCCAAACAATCTTTATAAGTATTATTTGTGCTTAAATCTGCCACATACAGATTTCTTGGAGAGAGAGTGGAAATACATTAGGAGATATTCCTAAGGAGAGAGAAAGAAAAGGTGACAGGAAAAAAGAGAAAAAAGGAAGATATCCAAGACAGTGTCTNGTACAGGGAGACCAGAAGGCAGCATTGAATCCTGACTCACAGAACTGCAGAAACCTGAANATGTTTAACAACCAGCAACAAGGAAAAGTGAGATAGCAAATATCTGGAGTCACAGATTGGCATTAGTTTGGAGTTTATAATTGTTAATTGACACCCAAATCCTTGATTTCAAATTATGCTGAACCACACTTGGCATCCTCACAGCTCCATTGCCAGAAAGAGGGAAATGTAAGCACCACCATGTGTGCATAAAAGACATGATTTAACTCAACAGTGGCCAGATTAATCATTAAATAATCCTGATGAAAAGATATTTTTTGCTGACAGTTAAGAAGGAATTCAGTTTGTCTGGTTTTAGTAANGCAAATACTCAATGTTAAAGTTTTTTTGGACTGAACCCTGTCTAACAGAAAAATTGTGAAGGTCAAACCCAGATTATATCCAGCCCTGTAGCTCAGTAAATTCTGCATGGCTGTTATTATAATAATAGGTCTTGGGCTGTGCACTGACTTTGCAAGGATTCATCTTGGTCTTGCTTGGTCTCAACTTGTTCTCTGCCTTAGGTTTATGTAGTTGTAACAACATTTCCAAAGTGATGATTCCAATTNTGGGGGCATTTTGGATGTCATAACCACAGTTCATAAGCAGACAGGAGTGACCAGGAGTCACTGGATGCTGAGCACTGCTTTTTGTCTCAGCCAACACCTGAGATTTGGAAAGAGAATGAAATGAGTCAGACTAGGATGGAGGAATTTTGATTCTTAGCAATAAGAGTTTGATGAATACAAATGGTAACAGTTTTATAATCAGTTTTAACATGCATTTCTGATAAAGAACATCTTCAGGTATTTAATACAAAATATTATGGANAATTAGGAATGGAAGTTGGTTTTGTATTTATTTGATTTCTACAGCAGCCTGACTTCCATATCAGTGTATGAGGGTTTAGTCACCCTGTAGTGATATTGACTCAATTGACTTTGAAGAAAACTTCCTCACTCACAGCAGTATTAAGACTTCTCTGTCTGCTGTTTCCTTTACCCATCATTCAATGTTATCCTATTTTTAAATTTTTAAGATACAGCAAAAAACTGGAGTTTCTTTAGAATTTGATATTTCAAATTTCTCGTCGTGATTTATTTCTTTCTTACCCTCTCTGAAAACTAAACAAGCTCATTGTTTTTTCCTGCCATAAATGCAAAGTTTTCCATGCTTTTCAGGATAACTTTCACTTCCTTAAAATCATAAGCCCCAGGGTGATGAGATCCTCTTCATTTCCGACACTAATTACAGCATTGCTGAATAATTGGAGTTTGTAAACAATTCACTGGGTTTGTTTTTCTGCACTTTAAATCTAAGGAGCATTCCCATTGCAGACTTGTATTCAGTCTCTGACCTATGGGCATTTTATGTGTAAAATTACATTTGTTAAGAGAAGGAAGTTGGTTTAAACCAAGATATACAGGAATATTGAAGTAGCACAGCCTATTATGGGATGTTAGTTATACATGTGCCATATTGTTNTGTAAATAATTTCATGTTAAACCCNTAGCTTGGAGTGACAGGACAAAATGGAATAGTTTTAAATTGACAGGGAGTAGGGTTAGATGGGATATTGGGAAGGAATTGTTCCCTGTGAGGGTGGTGAGACCCTGGCACAGGGTGCCCAGAGAAGCTGTGGCTGCCCCTGGATCCCTGGAAATGTCCAAAGCCAGGCTGNATGGGGCTTGGAGCANCCTGGGATACTGGAAGGTGTCCTTATCTGTGACAGGGGGTGGCACTGGATGGGCTTTGGGGTCTCTCCCAGATCAAACCAGTCTGTCATTTTANGTTAAAGAAACTAAGGAGAGTTTCTACCCCAGATCTTACAACTTCAGTCTAAACTCCGACCTATATTTTAATGCCACTTGAAAAAATCACACAGCAGGAAAGGAAAATCTCAGCAGACTTTGCCTTATCTGGTGTCAAAATTGGCAATATTTGAGGTGAAACAGGGAGAAATAATCCAAAAAGTTCCACCATGGTTGGTTATCACGTGTGATTTACACATTGGTGAGGCAATGCCATCATTGATTCCAAAGGATCCAACAGAAGGACAGCACTGTACTATGAGGAAATTCCAAAATGTTGCCATCAAACCTCAAAATGATATCTTCAATAGTANCAGCAGAATTTTAATGCCCCAAATTAGTGTTCCTTTCCAGGAGTTTTCAGCATGCTGTCTTATCACAGAAATCACACTGCAATTAGCTTTCCCTGTGCCCTGCACAGTGTCAGGGAACAAATATTATTTTCCCCTTGCAACGTGCAGTGCATTGATACTTCCTTTGAGCCTTAATTCACTTTTTTTTTTTTTTTTTTTCTCTTCCCATCAATGAAGCACTTGCTCTACTTACTGAGGAAGCAAATTACTTTTCCATTATAATGTAATGATGCAGGAAAGTGGTATTTTCTAACAATAGGAAATAAAATCTCACTGTCTTTCTGAAAAACGCTTCACAACTATTAAAAAAATGCTATAAAGCAAAATAAAATTAGCTTCCAGTGGATATTGTGATAAATACCAAATTAATGCCAGAAATAAATGTGTTGCCTAGGTTTCCATTGCCTTTCTCAAATCTCATTGTAGTTATGCCCAGCTTTGGGAAGCAGCAAATATGAACAGGAAATGCTTCTTTGTACCTTTAAAAAAGTACAAGTTGTCAGAAAGTTCTTAATCATTAGATAAAAATCTTTGCCAAAAGAGATGAGAACTGCATTCTGTATTATTTTTAGGAGCCTGACACTTCCACCTTCTCACTAAGATACAAGTCTCTCTGTTATTTCTTCTGCCTGTAATTATTTACAGTTTGGACCAAAGACTGAAGACAGCACAGCTGAGAGCACTAATGTGGCACTAGGGCAAAATCAGGGTTCAAAACTGGATGTCCCAAAACACAGCTAAATGTTCTTCATTGCCACTGACTGNGTTCTTTCCTGAAACTGAACCTAGAAATTCGAATGCCTAAATCTTGAAAACCCACTTCACNATGGGACACAATATAATTTCTGTTAAAGAATGAGAANTTTTCCATTGGAGACAANTTTATTTATTTATTTATTGCTTAGTCTGAATATCCCACATTGACAGCCTCCCCCTTGGTGTGCTCTGCATGCCTTGAGGGGTAGGAAAAAATATCTAATGATCACAATTTATTCAAAAAAATACGCTGTTTTTAACACCTTTTTGCCTTGTGGCATTGACCTTAAGCTGAAGGAATGTCAATCACAGCCTATCATGCTGCAAGTGGCAAAGGCCTGTGTCCTTCTGAGAGTTTTAGATCAGCAAGATCCAGTTCAGAAATGCTGAGCTGGGATCTTTTATACTGGGCAGTGCCTTTTCAGCCACAGCTGAAAACACAGTCTCTTCCATCCTGGCAAGGATTGGTCNATCAGGTGGCACAGCAAGAAATTAATTTGGTTTAACCCCTCATTTTGGTAACTGCTGAGAAAATTATATGGGAACTTGGAAAAAAAAATCAAAACCACAACATCAACCCCAAATCCAAAATACATCTTTCATCATGAATAGACTTTGTTCTACAATGAGAGGACTTNATGAGATAAACAAGAGCTTCCCTGAGGAACTTAATTTTAAAATCTGTATTTGATTAGTGGGGATTTTCTGGAGTTCACACAAAACCTGACTGCACAGAGATCATGGAGGTGTTTCTACATCAGGTGCCAGAAAAAATAGCTAATTGTTCTGTCATTATCTGTTTACAGTTATCAAACCACTTCCCTTTTGCAATGAATTATTAGTAGCAACACCAAACTCTTCAGAACAGCAGGGACACTAAAATATTCTCTTTTCTCCTTAGAAGAAGTGTGGAATCTTCTGTATGACTTTAGCATGATTTCATTGTGAAAGAAATGTGAATATTAATGGAGCAATGGAACTGGAAATGGAATGCTAATGGAAAGCCCTTGTTAGTGCTAGTTTGAGGTAATTTAACTCTATTGTGGCACCATTTAACAACTTTGTGACTGATTAGTGAAAAACAATGACATGGATCTAAAGCTGGATTGACTGACAACATTTATTTGCAGAGGAGAGGGAAATAAAAACTATTACATTATGCATAATGCTAAACCTGCAATTTAGAAACACACACATGATTGAAAAATTACAACACATCTACATATAAAAGCCTGGTTTAGTGAATCTATAGCACTTAGTTTAGCTGCAATAAACTCACTATTACACAACAATTTATGACATTTAGGTAAGTACAGTCAAGGGCATAAATATAAAATTGAAAAGACTAGGATAGGATGAAGTCTTACAGAAAAATAAGGACAGAAGGAATCCCAAAAGATCATAAAAGACATGTAAGATGTATTGGTTTGCCAGCTACTTCTAATAGGTTTTTGACAGGAAAAATAAATTTAAAGTCAAAATAGTTCTCACCTACTTGTTCTTCCTCTCCTTACTAAATGCTACTGAATGCAAAAAAAAGCACAGGGTTTTTTTTTTTTGGGGGGGGTGGGGGAAAGAATAAGAAAAACACTCAAACCCCCATATTTTCTGCCTAGTGAAATAAAAATTGCTTTTCCACCCAGCCATGTGCCATTTGGACATCATGTGTGAAACTTGATCTATAAAATAAAAAAACGTGATCTATAAAATAATGAAAATATTTCAAATTAGAGAATTNGAAAATTTCATTAGATTGTAATTTCATTAAACGTTCATTGCTTCTCTTCCTGTCCCTGAAGAGACAGAACTAAGTTAAATTGGAGGGAACAAATTCTCACCTTGGATAAAGCATTATTAGAGTCCAAGAAGAAACAATGTTTAATCCACCTAAAACAACCTGAAGAATATACATTATTCACTTGTGTCACTTGTGGTCCATAAAATGGGAATCCACTTTGTGCTCCTGAGCTAATGAAAGTGGGGAGGACTTTGGAGCCACTACATTTCTACTCTTATTGCTTGATAGACTTCCCACATATCCATTCCAGGTAAGAACATTTCAGGTCTAAACTCCTCTCTGGGATTATGTATTTCTTCATTACATCTCTGAAGCCCTTCTGTGCTATTATTCTGCTAATGGTAATGCACAATGAACATTTCAACTCCATGTCTTTTTGCCAAATGCCCTCTCCCTCCTTTTTCCAATAATTCATTAAACCCCCTTCTTCCAGGAATTGTTCTTACTTTGTTTTTTTTTTTTCTAATCATTAATTTCTTCATTCTTTTCACTACTTTAAATCTTGTTCAAATCCCCATTCCCTCCCTATCATTAGGTGAACCTGTCTGCTTTGTATAGCTTTGATTAAGAATAAAATGCAAATCCCTCACCATGTGGAACCCTTGTTTAAAACAACCAAGAGAGAAAAAAAAAAAAAAAAGAGTTTTTTTTCTCATAACTTGCAAAGTGAAAATATTTGGCTNGAGGAGTTCAGGTAGCCAGAAGGACCCAAACATGGCTTCATGGGTGAAATATTTCTGATANAAGATTTATTATCTATCAAACTATGAATGACTGGGCATTGCAAACTCTTCAANAATCCCTTAGAAGAAATGTGACTGGAGTAATAAATTGGTTTATTTCATTTTTACATGCCCTGGGTTTTCCATGTGTGTGCCTGTAATTTCAACCAAAATCTTGATACAACTCAAAATTTTGGTACGAGCCAAATGGTACAATTTTTATGTCTAGAGCTTAAAGCTTAATTACAGCCCCATTAATCTTTAGACTGCCTAAACAAAATCCATCACCTGTCATTTGTGGTTCAGCTGTGATCTTCTATATTAAGTTTTTGGATCCAAAATTTGGATCTGTTTTGCAAAGATATGTAAACCTCTGATACCTAGGACAGATATCCCCAACCATATATGACATCTACAGAAACCAGAGTGAACTGGAAGAAAAAAGTATTAAATAAAAGGTTGAATAATCTAGGCATGTCTGAGCCTCATTTGTGGAGAAGAGGCAGGAAAANTGGGAAGGATTACATGAATATATCACAAATTTCATGACCTTAAAATGACAAATACCANTGATTTTAAACCCAAACTAGGAATTAAAGTCACCCCTTCCCACTGAAAACCAGAGTTATTTCTTCCACAGTGTTGCTTCTTCTTTCCTGCTGCTTTCATTTGAATAATCTTGTTCACCTGCAGCCTTTTCCTCTTCCTGTTTTAATCTCCACCAACCAGGGAATTATCCCTCTCTCCACCTCCGGTGCTTTAATCACCCTGAAGTTCAACAACAAGATTAGTGTTTGCATATTTGATGGGGTTTATGCTGTACTAGTGAGAAATTTTGGTCAAAATGCTGGGGTTTTTAATCACACTTCAGTCTGTTAGATAGGAAAATCTTCAATTTTAATGGCAATGCATTGTAAACTCTTCCCATATCTCAAGTATATCCAACAATAATTACCAAATTGCTGTCAGTGGTGAGTTATAAAGATAGCACATTGTTGAAAACAGCTTTATAACTTACTAGTTTTCATTTTAGAAACTCTTTAAGCTTCTCCATGTAGAAAACACTAACTCATTTCTTCACTTTTCAGTTCTCAGATTTCCTACTTCACATTTTCCACAGGCAATCAGGAGCCTGTGGATTTGGTGATGCCTCCCAGCTGTCAGAACTGAACTGAAATTACAGCTGTGTTTCTTACAGTGCTTTGGGTTCCCTTCTCCCCTTTGCCTGGTTTTGTGCCACTTAAATTTTATGACTATTTAGTTATTTTTACCAGCCTATTAAGAAAGAAAACTGCTCTGTTTATGCCTGCAGTACCTGTGGTATTCCATTGGGGATCCNCTCTTTACCAAATTCTCCAAATGCTGAATAATGCAAAGTTTAAGTACTAACTTTTGGAAGCCTCTTTTGCCACTTTAGTGGCTCTGTAGAGGAATCATGGTGGGATTCCTTGGAGGGAATCCAGCAGGGCTGGGAGATGCTCCTGAGCTCAGTGGAGGGGCCCAGGAACCTCCCAAGTGTGGTTTGGTTTGAGTTAATTAGCTCCCAAACACGGAAATTTGGTGTGGAACACTAAACCTCCATGTGGGAGATGTTTAATGAACCCTTGAGAATCTGCTGGACTCTTTTTCCAGAGAAATTGTGGCTGCCCCACCCCTGGAAGTTTTCACAGACAGGTTGGATGGGGCTTGGAGCAGCTTGGAATAGTGGAAGGTGTCCTTGGCCATGGCAGGGTGTGGTGTGACATCTTCAAGGTTTAAGGATGTGGTGGGAAAAGCAGACACACACAGAGCTGTTCATAATTNTAAGCCCTTGTAACACATTTTGGGAAGGACATTGGGCAGTGACAGTGATCCAGGTAGAAAACTGGTGAAATGGTGCAAACAGCACTCTGTTCCCATTCCCATTGTCTTGGGGAATATCCATCCATGGTTTTCCAAGGCCTTTTCAGTGTCTGGGCCTACAGCAGGTTCATCACACTCAGGGGCCAGGACACCAGCAAGGGTTGGACAACTGCATCACTAAGGGTGGAATAGANCTCTAAAATCACCAAGTCCAACCCTCCCCCAGAACCAGCACCACTAATCCACGTCCTCAAGGGTCATATCCACATGTTTTGAACACTTCCAGGGATGGTGGCTCGAGTGCTTCTCTAGGCAGGCTGTTCCTGTGCTTTCCAACACTTTCCATAAAGGTATTTTTTGCTGATATCCAATATAAACCTCCTCTGGTACACCTTGAGGCCATTTCTTCTTGTCCTGTTATTTAANACAAATCAGCTGGATGTGATTGCCCTGGGTGGTCCTGATGGGCTGGAGGAGCAGAGACTGTGCTGTGTGAACATTGCTGAAGAAACCCTTGAATAGAAATTGTTCTGCACCTGGAGTAACCCATCCTGTCTCATTTAACAACTTTAAATGAGCTCTTCTTGCAGCTGTTTGCACCATGGCAAAAATATGAGCTTTTGTTTAAACAGTAGTGAGTCTGATAGTGAAGAAGAAGGAAAATTAAAGCCATGTGTGAAGGCTAAAAGGACTAAAAAGATGGGTGGAGAAGCTAAAAGTTGTAATCAGTGTGTAAATCTCTCCCAGCAGGCTCATGGAGGCACTGCTGGGAAGCAGAGCTGGAGTCAATGTGTTTACAGTAAACTTTATCTTGACCATCTGCCACCACTAATCAGATACAATTGGCACTTTTAGTTTGAAGGGAAAAATGCTGGAGACCTGTGATTCCTCCTGGATAGCAAGGATCTAAAAGTTAATCTGTACACAACACTTCATTTGAATTTGTTTACCTTGGAGGAAAGCAAGATTAAGGATGAAGCATATGCTCCAACAAACCAGTGCATTGGTTTGAGGTGATAACTGTGGAAAAAAGCTCCAGGGATAAAAATAAAGCAGTGAAATAAATTCAGATTATGNTGAATAAGCAGGTACTTTCCTAATTGGAATATTGTGACAAGTGTTGGGGGTGGNACTGGATGGGCTTTTAACTCAAAGCAGTATGGGATTTTGTGATTCTNTGATCTGAAAAAAGAAACAAATCTTTTGCTTATGGTGTAGAATTAATGCACCCTAACAGGGAGGANTTTTTTCTGTATCTAGAATCATAGAATGGTTTGGATTGGAAGGGACCTGAAAGATCATCTCATTCCAATCCCTCCTTCCACATTATTCCAATATATTGACTGATATCCCTAGAGAGGAATCAGTGATTCCTGCTTCTTTAGCTAGGAAATGGGGGGNAAATGGTGGAATATTAGAATATTATAGGATAAAAATAAAAAAGCCATACATAAATCACCCCAAACAAAAAAAAAAACCAACAAAAAAAAACCCAAAAAACAAACAGATAAAAAAAGAGAAAAAAACATTTTTTTAATATAGAAATAGAGAACAATAAGAAAATTATTAGGGAGCAGATGGGAAGAAGGCATAAAAAAACTAACTTGTAATGAAAAAATATTTTTGGGGCACCTATGCAAATTTTAAAGGACTGCATTAAACTTTCAGCATGAGAAGTATTTCTGTCCTTGTATTTTATTTAAGTTTTACCTATAATGCAGCTGTATCAGTTCACAAAGATGTGATATTTCAATCACACAGGTGACANATCTGGCATTTAGATTTCTTAGTTTCTTTTGTTGCCTTCTCCCTGTCAGTTGTAGGTCTTAAACTGATACCAATATCAATGATAATATCATTGATAATTTTTGATGGGAGGTTTGTTGGAGGGTGGGGAGTTTTGTGTAAAAGGAAATGCTTTAAAGACAAAAATATGCACAAATGTTTTGGGAAAAATGGTCTGATTGAAACTGCAACTTCCTAGAGGGAAAATTCCTGTCCTGTGTAATCCTCCTGGTGAGATTGTGTGATATAACCTCTGTGGGGAAAAAAAAAATTAAAAAAGAGAAAAAACAAATTGNTTTCATGAACAGGTGAGCTTAATTCATACAGAAAAGAGCATCTTATACCAGATTCATTCCTTCTCCACAAAGAGTATGAATTTTAAAAATTCAGCTAGAAGTTAATTAACAAGCCATCCAATTATTGTCAGGACATATTTGCCTTTCTATCAATATTTTTACAACAGATATTGATATTTTTACAACCTTTATCA
>OAMK01000093.1:532387-561004 GCA_900205225.1 Saxicola maurus maurus | reverse complement strand
TATAAAGAAAAAAAAGGTAAATATAGGAATGTCCTCAAATTATTCTAGCAAGTAAAATGGGCACATTTTACAGAAATCACAAAATCATTCATATCTACCACAAAAACTATAAATGCTGCTGCCATTAGACTGCCCTTAATTTCTGGGTGAGGTTTAGGAAAGAGGGATGAATAAAAAAAAAATAATAATAAAAAAATAAAAAAAAAGGACAGTATTGCTCATGAAGGAAGTGTTGGAGATGAAAACAAAATACCATTTACACTGAGCTTGTCTTAGATGACATTAAGCCTAAGTTTAGAATTAATTCTAGACCAGGTTAATAATTTTTTTCTACAGTGTTTCACAATTGCAGAAACCTTTAAACAACAACAGATGACAGAGCCCCAGTGAGGCATCAGAAATCAGGTTTTTAGCTGAGCTGCTTGACACAGGCAGCCTGGCCCACTAGAGCAGGAAGCTGGAAGAAAATCCCAACCTCACAGGGACATATGGGTGGAACAGCAACTGAGAGAACCCAAAGTTCTTCCTGATAGGACTGCATGCATCAATAAAATAAAATAAAATAAAATAAAATAAAATAAAATAAAATAAAATAAAATAAAATAAAATAAAATAAAATAAAATAAAATAATTTAAATTAAATTAAAAATAAAATAAAATAAATTTAAAAATTAAAATTACATTAAATACATGAATATGTATTCTGATTTTTTTTCATTTTATCAATTATTATTTTATATGTCTGTAGCCCAGCATAATCTCTAAGGGCTCAGGGTGAAGCAAAATGTGTTGTACAATCTCCTTGGCTTTCCTCTCAAATCTGAGCTCTGAGCACCTGATTTAGGTGTGTGCATGAACCAGGCACAGGGAAAAAAAAGAACTCTTCAGTTTGGAATAATTTTTTCATGCTCTTNTGGGCCTGTTTTAAAGAACTTTCACGAACATCTGCCTAAGACATATGAAATGTACTTAATTGCACCAGCTGGGTTCTTTTCAATAAGAAATTGGAGCTAATCAAGTCTGCCATTATCTACTGAAGATGCCAGAGGCTTCCTTGTTCTTTTATTCTTCCTTCTAAATTGGGAGAGGGTGACTGAATCTCCTTTGTATAATTTTCTGTTGCTGCCAGAATGTTTACAATTTATCCTTAATTAACCACAAAATGATTCTGTAATCAGTGGCAAAGTTCAAAACTGTAATAAGTAGGCTTTTTGTGAGTATATTTTTAAATTAATTCATTGTGGTTTGTTCTCAAGCCTTCTATGGTTTGCAGAAGTGGAAAAAAACTGATAAATTTCAGCATAATCTGGAAGGGGTGATGTACCAAATTACAGGGTCAGGGAATAACAGGATGGTTTGGGTTTCTCTGGAATTGTTCCAGGCCAGGTTGGATGGGGTTTGGAGNAACCTGGGCTAGTGGAAGGGTAGAACTGGATGGACTTTAAGGTCCNTCCCAACCCAAACCATTCTGGNGTTCTGTGACATTTCAAAGCATCAAGGATGTGTTTCTAAATCCATCAGAAATGCCCTAAATCTGCATACAGATATTTTAAATAGGGAACATTGTGGTCAGTGTTGGGAGCTCTGACCAACAGCTGAGCACAGAATAAATGCCCTGTAGTGNAAACAGGACATTTTTGGCACATGCCAAGAATTAAACCTCCCAAACNACTCTTTTCATTCTCTGTAGGAAGGTCTCTGTGCAGTGGATTGGTCAGGCTAGCACCTGGAATTGGCTGAAAATGATCCAGGTTGCATTCAAATTAAAGTAAGCAGAAAATTATCAGATGNCTGTGTTAGTGTGAATTTATCTGAAAAATATTCAATATTTAATTCCTGAGATAAAGTAATAAATTTTGGCTGAACTAAGCCATTATTGGTGCATTTTTTCTTGTTTTCTGTACTGTCAGAATACTACAAAACATTCTGCCTCTGCTTTAGGCCCACAAAAATGATCAGAGGGCTGGAGTAGCTCTCCACATCCTGCTCCTGTGATAGATGTCCCTGGCAGGAGGGATGGATTAGATAAATTTTGAACCTCCCTTCCAACCCAAGCCATTCTAGGATTCTGTGATTCCAAACTCCTTCATTACTTGTGGTACTTTTTGCCATCACTTCTGTACTAAACTGCCATAATGCTGCTCTCACTGAACACTATTTTCTCTTCCAGAGCCCCAGAGTTCTTTCTTCCCTCACTTACACTAAATTTCATAGTCTTACAAACACCAGCAAGGGATGTGGAACCAGGTGCAAGAAGNTGCAGATCTAAGTGCATTTTTTCTGTCTTGTTTCTATCTTTTAAAATAACTTTCCTCAGCAAGTTCNCCCCAGCACCCAGCTGGTGTTGCCAGTGTCTTAGAAAACTGGAACTGTCTGTGTATTCAAATGGGAATTGACAGGGGTAAATACTGAAGCAGTCCAAATACATTCTTGAGACATATGGCATTATCAGCAAGCTTCATAAAAAATAAAAGCATATTTTGAAAAAACCAAGCAAACTAAAAGGACTTGGCATATTAATAAAAAAGAATAGCCCTTGGCAAGGGCAAGGTGTCTGATGCAGCTCAGTAATGACATTCATGGGGTGTTTAATGAACCCTATTTTATTGAGATATAAGGAAAAAAAGTACAGAAGTGTTAAATGGAGCTTGGGGCTGTTTTGCAGATTTCTCCAAGCTTCAATTATTAGGAGTCTGGAAGGCTGAGGGGAGGAACAGCTAAAGGAAAAAGAGTTTAAACATTAAATGTAAGAGAGTTTGCCTTGCATTTCCAAGGTTTGGTTACTGAGCAGCTTCTTTTCTGTGGCTGCATTTAGAAAGCTTTTCATAAACTATAAGGAATGGAATCCTTGGAAAAAAAGAGATGGCAGTCCTTCCTGGATTGCTGAGCACCAATTCTTGGGTGTGGGGTGTCACCCTGAGCAGCACTGTGCCCAGGGGATAATTTTCCATGCCACAGGTGAGCACCTTCTCTTTCTAGAATATCCNGAGCTGGAAGGGGCCCACAAGGATCATGAAATTCCAGCTGCCCTTCCCATCACACACANAATGGGGTTGACAGGGCTGTGCTTTGCTCCTGGTGCTCCCTCACTGCCTTAATTCATATCCCTGCTCACACCCACAGGTTCCTCAACCCCTGGAGTTGACTTTGATCCTGTACAACATTAAATATCTACAAACTGGGCTCCTTTTCATCCAGTCTTCAACTCCAGATTTGAATATTTCCATGTTCTGGTTTCCTCCTCCACTAGTCCAGCCAGCTGGTGCTGTTGGGAGTTTGCTGATGAATCACATACAGAGATGAACAGAGTGTGAACTTTCAATAAATATTTAAAACTTGGACAAGTATTTCATGTGCTGGGGGAGGTTTTCCTGGATATTGGAAGAAGNTTCTTTCCNCAGAAGGTGGTGGGGCACTGCCCAGGCTCCCCAGGGAANGGGCACAGCCCCAAGAGCTCCAGGAGAGTTTGGACAGCACTNCCAGGGATGCACAGGGTGGGATTGTTGGGGTGTCTGTGCAGGGACAGGGTTGGACTGGATGATCCTGGTGGGTCCTTTCTGACTCAGGAGATTCTGTTATTCCATGTCATNAAACAGAAATTCCCTGAAAACAGATGTCCCTACAATCCACATCTCCTTGCATCCAGATCTCCTTAGACAAGCACATCTCTGTGCTGACAGCTTCCAATTCCTTCAATAGGAGCACTGCAGGCTCATCATCTTTAATTCATTACACCTGCTGCTCATGAATATTTTACTCTGTAGTAGACACTGGGAAGAAGAAAGCCCAGAGGAAACCTCTCCCAACCTGCAACTGCAAAAAATGCCAGCTTTGCCTTGCTNCTGCACCCTTACAGCTGGAACTCCATCCTGGAGGTAATAAGGGGGTTAATAAGAAATAATTTGTAATTATTTCCAGACCTTTCTGTCTAGGTTACCTGCATTTACATTGTGTGTGCTGATGAGGTTCTTTTCAGGAAAAAATACACATTTAATTTGTATTCTCTACAATAAAAAGCCACATTGTTGGGTAATAAAAAAGCATGCAGAGCAGAGAGGTGTTGACTGAGAACATGAGAACTCTGCTTCNTAGCTTTCCACTTGTTAGATTGAAATAATGTTAAGAGGTCTGTTATAATGGATTATTTCCATGATATTCCTGTAAACTATGGCTTGGTGGGAGCTATCCAACAATGACTCTGTACTGTGACTAATCTCCAGTCACTGTCTGCCTTAATCCCTTTATTTTTCTACACGTTTTTCCCATTCATCCCATAATTTTGCATAAAGCACATTTGTCAGTTTACATGCCCATATGGACTGCAGGGTTCAGTTTGTGAAGAGCCTTAGTTTTGAGATTTGCACATTACCCAGCTTAGCATGAAAGTATTTTCTCTTCCTGACAAATGTTAGATTGGAAAGAGATATTATGCAGCAGAGTCCAGGGAAAAATGCCAAATCTAGCATCATGAACATATAAAAGTGACTAAAAAATAACTGCAACATTTATACTCCCAACTTGGAAGTATGGAAATAAACTTTAACTTTGAACCAAACAGCTTCTGCCTTCAAGGATTCTGACATTTACATCCCTAATAGTCCCAAAATTTCCAACAGCAAATCCAAACAGCCCTATCTGCACCCTGAAAAGTGGAGATATAAATACAGATACATACAGACATATGTTTATATATTCACTACTTAGAAACAGTTTTAACTGCTCAGAGCCCGTGGCAAGATGAAATTTTTCCATGAGTATTCAAAAAGAGCTGCAAAATGTGTCATCACCCATCTAATGCTGATCTGTTTCATGCCAAATAATCATACTTAAATAACTAGATATTTCCTAAACAGTGTTTTCCTTAGAGCCTGTTAGATGCAGTAATGTGCCCAGCAGTGCTACAGATTATTACTCAGAAGTGCTTGTGAAATACAGAAGGAAAATAAACCCCCAAATATTAAATGTTGGCAGCAGCACTTGAACGATCCAATTGATTTCACTAAGTATTTTTTAAAGTCTTGTTGCAATGATTTTTTTCAAAGANTTTTCTCCTGCTATTTTACTATGGAGATCCATCTTATAAAATAAAGTGAGGAAATTCTAGGTTCATTTCCAGTAAATTTTTAGGGTAAATGATCTAAAACGAATATTTGCTGTTTGTTTTGGGGTTCATCCTTGAAGACCTATGAACATGCAAAGCCTTGGACTTCATATACCCATTTCTTGTCAAANAGGAAATTGCAAAAAGAAGTTGAAATTAAGGAAAATGAGCTCATGTTTATCTGGCATTGTAGGGAATCAGTCAGGCCCTCTGGCATAGAGNAGGAGAAAGGCTGCTAATTAACAGTGGTTGGTTATTAATCACACTTATTCCCTCTCCATCCACTCCATTAAGTGCTTGCACTACAAGTACTTTTGTTGCTTGGAGAAGAGCAGCTGTATCTACTCCTGTGTATTCAAACAGACAGATGTTAGAAGGACCTTAATTTTCATACATTTGTCTGAAAAAAGGTCTTATTGTTGCAGTCTCAATCTTCAGACTTATGCTTCTTAAAAATAATGCTTCTGAAACCCTTCTGAAAATAGAGCACACTTGAGCATTCTCAAGGATAATACATTATAAACTCATTGTAGGTATATTTAGAGGATAATAGATGGAAAAACAAAGATAAAACTGTGTCTGGCTCTGTACCAATTACTGGAGAGCATGAAGTCACTCTTGGGATGGGCAGCCCATGAGACTTCTCAACAAAAGTCAGACAAAATGATAGAAATTATTAGGGAAAGAAAAAGTACAAAATAACCTATGTATAAACCATCAGGGATCATACTTAAGCCTAATTTTACCCCTTTTTGAATTGCATCCCATGATGGTTTTTCCATGAACACACAGCTTGACAGGCCAGGACAAGAACTGAGGAATATCTAATTCCTACTTTGGTAATGATCAGAAGAAAATAGCTCCTCCAAGACTGGGAGATTATTACCTATTTTATGTTATTGACCTCATTAAACTCAAACTCAGAAAATGATAACTGTCCATGGAAATTGCAATTTCCCAATGTGTTATTTCCTTTCTTCTTCAGATTAAGTATTGTTTTCTTTAATACAATATAATTGCATGGAACAATTTATTTCAATTTTCACTTCATAGACATCTTAGTGCTGTGTGCCAGGTAAACCCTAAGTCTAGAACTAAGCATTAGATTAACTATTAAAATTGGTAGCAGACATGGGCAAACTTCATATGAGCAGAAACACAGCTGGAAGTTGGTGGGAATGTGACACATAGCTCCATGTTAAGTCTGCCATGGTGTTGTTGTGGTNAACTCCAGCAAGAAAAATGCTTCCAATAGCTTTAGAAAATCATGAGGTGAAAATTAAAGTTACAGTGGTTGAAATTTATCATGTTCCTAATGTATCTACCCCTTTTTCCCTTTTTTTCCTGCAGGCACACACACCCATAAATATTCACCCTTTGTTTTCAAAAAACCTCAAATTCATTTAGCTTGGCAGGTCCTTCCAATGCATTCTAAAGTTTGNTAACATAGCCCTGACATTCCTCAAGGAAATATATTTAATATATTTTCTCCTGGTTCATATCCATCTGCTCATCCTGTGAAATACGAGAATATTTCCTAGTTAAAAGTTTAGTACTTTCAAGGTTTTGGCTAAAACAGTTTTATCCCTCAGCTGGGTGATGCCAGTCAAACCATGCCCAACAGNATTCTGAGACATAATGGAACTTCATAACTTCCACCATCTGCTACACAGAAGTCTAAATCACATTGTAGTTGGAGAAAACCAAAAAGGAGTAAGGAGGTCTCAGAAATGTTAAACAGGAGGTTTTATTTGAAATTGCAGTGAAGTTTTCTTGATCTGGATGTCCAGTGGTGGTCAGGAGCAGATGGTCTCCTGATCCTGAGAGGGTCATGTTGAGGATGACTGGACAACTCTGGAGGTCAGATCATTGATGGTGAAAGCAGCATTTTGGTTTCAGTGTCACACAGGAGTTTTGAAGACTGACAAGTGCATGAGAGGCAAGAACCACCTGACAAAGTGGACAAAGGTTGGTCCATCTGGAAAGGAGATCTTTAATCTAGGAACTGGGAAATGAGCCAGCTCAGAGCCAGGAAAGGAAAGACCAACATGGGTAATATTAAGTGTCCCAGGCTGCCCTGGAGGACAGGTGTCTGCCAATAAAGGCAGGAGCTTCTCTTTGAAATGGAGAATGTAAAGCCCCTTCCTCCAAATTATTATAATTTTGAAATTAAGGGGCTCCAGGCAAAGATATGGGAATTAGGAATAACAGTTCTTTACTAGGAAAATTAAAATAGAAATACAGCATTACAAAGAACAATCCCAAACACTGCCAGAGTCAGAATCCAAGCTGACACTGTCAGTCAGTCAGGGTGTTGGCAACAGTGCCATTCAATGGTGGCTGCATCCTCCTGCAGTGGCAGATGTGGTTCAGCTGGAGCAGTGCTCCTGGAGAAGGTGCAGTTTTCCTCTGAAGGTGCAGGGATGATGTGGAAANGTCTGGTTTTCCTCTGGAATNCAGTGGAAAGAAGGTNCCTTGGTGTCCAAAATCTCAGTTTTTATCTGGGTAGGAAAGGCTTGGCTGCTCCCCTGGCTGGAGCATCTCCCAGTGGGATGATGGAATTTTATCAGNCATGCAGTGGGACTGAATGGGCCAGCAGCAGATGATATCTTCCTGGAGGGAGGATGGGCTGTGGGAAAGATAAAGATGATTGCCCCAGCTGGTTTAAAGCTGGCCCATGAGCAGATAATATGTGCCAGGAGATCAGGGTCACTGCCCCACCCTGCTCAACAGATGGGGACAGAATTCACATTTCTGGCCACACCCTGTATTGCAACCTAAGACACAGGCCAGGCTGGACAGGGCTTGGAGCAGCCTGGTCTAGTGGAAGGTGTCCCCTGCCCATGGCAGGGAGTGGAACAGGATGAGCTTTCAAACCTTCCTAACTCCACCTATACTGTGAATCTATGATTCCATGATTGTGATGACTGTGCTTGATTAGGAAGAAGTAGATGAGCCCCTCATTTTTACAGTATNTCCAACAGGAATCTCATTAAATTCAGCAGTGGGGAGTGCTAAGTCCTTCCAGTGGGGAGAACAAATCCATGCTCTAGTCCATGCTGAGGATGGCATGGCTGGAAGAGACCTTTGCTGCAGAGAGGGACCTGGGTGTCCTGGTGAACACCAAAGCTGAAAAAAGGTCTGTGTGCCAAAACTCTCAACTATTATTATCCAGACATTCTGCAATGTTATTCTCCTTTATGTTTGGTGGAAGCTGTCCCTTGTTGGAAATCAGTGGTTGGTGAGGTCACTTCTAACCAAACCACCTTGGAATTCTGAGATCAAAGTACTTTCCAAAGTAGCATCTGATGTGGAAAAAAACCCCTGAATATGCAAAATTTTATATGTGGAGCACCAAGCATTTTCTGATAAAAAAAACTATAAAATGCCAGGTAACAACCCTTTCAGGATAAAAGCATGTNAATGTTTTAAATATTTTGATGAAACCATCTGTGAACCTCCAGTGCTTCCATTACAGCAATTCTCTCAAGTATAATTAGTGGGAGGAATTACAATGAAATAAGCATCAAAGTGAGTGTTAATATAGGAGCATTTTTGACAACAAATGTTCTTTCAAGGGTGAGAGCTGTGGGTCCACAAACCATTAAATCAATGAAACTTTTAAGCAAAATTTTGGGATTATATCAGTTCAGCAGTGGGTACACCTCCAAAACATATTTTGCATTCAGCTCAGTAATTACCAGACATCCATCACTGCTGAATCTTCCCATCAATAAATTGCATAAAGTTCTCTATATTCTCCAGCCTGTATTATTGTACCAATATCTTATTTCTCTTGGAGATAATTTATGTTGCTTCTCTCAAGGATGTGTTGCCAAGCCATTATTCACACATTTTCCTGCTATAAAAACAACAATGTGCAGACAAGTACTGCACTTTCTGGAGGCAGCAAGACTGGGGCTAAATCTGAATTTATGGTGGTGCAAAGTTTATATTCTCATGCCAAAGGCTTTTAAAGCCTTGCACTTGGTCATCTCTGGAGCTGATGGAAATTCCAGTGTTTTTTGAAAAATTAGCTTTTAGTCATCACAATTAACAAGGTGAACGCCTATAAGGAACCAATAAATCATAAAGATTAATAAAGTCTTCTCCTCCAAAGGTTACAGTGTCAATAAAAAACCCAAAAGTGTAAAATGTATAAAGAGTCATAAAAATATCTGGTTCCAGCATAGAATTAATTTTCAGTTACAGTAATATAAAAGTTTTCTGAGTTATTGTAACACTACCCTTTCCAGCTGCATCTCTTGTATTTTCTTTTCAGAGTTAAAAACAGTAAGTAAAGCAAAAAAAAAGAGAGTAAATTCATGGAGCTGCCTAAATCCATCACAAAAAAAAAAAAAAAAATATATATATATATATATATATATATATAAAACCCATTCATGGCTGCAAAGCACTTGCTGTAGAAGCAAGAGAGATCACTTCTTAATCCTTATAAACTTTCCAAGAAGAATCAGGGACTGTCAAAGGATTGCAATTATTTACAAATCTGGGTGTCTTTCTCCTTTCTTACATAATAAAATTTATGTAAGAGTTCCAGGTGCTTTTTCACTTTGATTGTTTTTCCACTTTTAGATTTTATCCTCAAATAAAATGTTGTTAATTTTGTGANATGTGGAAATGAGCTGCACTTTTCAGGTTCAGGAAAATTAAAGATTACACTATGNTTTTTATTCCAATTTCTGTTATTTTATTATTACTACCTAGAAAGATAATGCACCTCCAAAATTTTATTAAAAGACTTGTAAAGACCTCTTATTATGGAAAATATATCCATGTCTACTGTTTTACCTTTTTCCTCTCTGCTGAAATTGGTAGATTTTCTATTTAATTTGTATTAGCAATAAGCTCTCCATTAAAATCTAAGTTAAGCAAAGAATAAAAAGGCTGCCATGTGTTCTGGTTTATAGAGAGGTTTTAACCCTAGCCCAATTTGTGTCAGATCAGCATAGTTTTACATAAGCAAATGCAAAATTAATAGTGTCCTCCAGTTGTAGAATGACTTAAACAAACACTTCTTTATTTAGATCAAAGAAAGCAATTAAAGATATTCCAGAATATTTTAATCANACAAAACATATTTGTATTCCTAACCCAAAGCCAATTCAATTGAACATTGTTTAAAAATGCATCACTCTTGTTCAGGGAGTATATTAATCTTACAAGTTCCTGAAAAGCTTTAAAAAAATTACTTTTCTTTTTGTTCCTAACTCACAAAACAGGGAACCCCAATGAAGTGACCTTGTGGCTGCTGCTTTCCTCATTTCTTAGCACTAAAGCCACCCACCACTGAGAGTACTCAGTGCTCTTAAAGGCACACAAATGGTCACCAGGAGCTCAGATAGANCTCTCAGAAAGTCCAGGTATTAGTTTCAATTATACACCCTGAGCAGTCATCAACCCAGCATTGATTTAGGACTCCAAAATCTCCTGAGCTTGATGTGTTTTATCCAAAGAGGACATTTCCCAAGGATGACTTGTGAGGTCCCTTCCAACCCAAACCCTTCTGTGACTTTTCATCTGTTTCTTGGCTTAGGATGGCATCCTTTGGCATGAATTCCAGCACTTTTTTGCCATTGTGTGTTTTCCACAGTATGTCCCATGGGCTGGCACTGGAACCATCACCTCACAGCCACCAGTCTGGGGAAGAGAGGAGTTCAGAGAGGATGTTGGAGCTGTCATCAGGACTTTGGCAGGACTAACATTTCCCTCTGAATCANATCTTGACTCCCTCCTATCTCCTGGAGTCTTTTTTAAAGTGGATTTTCCAAACTTTCATATCACCAGTGCAACCCTCTTTCTACCCAGCATTGATAAAGGCATCACCCAACCTTCCTTTCTTTTTCAAGAGCTTTATTGTGAGGAGTAGGAAAGGAAAGGTGTTCTGTGGCTGTCCCAAGGAGAGAAGCAAAAGAAAGTCTGCACAAAACAGCACAGAGGGAAAGGATTTCTGCTGGACATGGTGGGATTCAGGCAAGGGTCAGACCTGATGATCCTGAAGGTCTTTTCCAGCCTTACTCATCCTGTGATTGTGTATTTTTGCACAGGAGACTTAAGGCCCTGATTCCAGCAGGAACACCCAGCAATGCAAGCTCACAGCATTTTCAGAGAGCCAGTTTCAGGGCAAGGGTAAATTAATTTCTCTGTGTTTGGGGCTGTTCAGTGGTTCAGGCTTTGCTCAGTTCAACCCCAGTGAGTAGTCCTTTATTCAGGGTCAAATTCTAATTTCCCCAGGAATGGTGNATTATGTCTTTCCCTGTGATCTCTTAGCTTATGGAGTAAAATAAGGAATGAAATCCTGCTTGATATGAGGAAAGGTTTAGGAATTAACCAAGAGGTTGGAACTGGGAGATCTTGCAACAAACCATTCTGTATTCCATGATTATATCTATGTGCATAACGTTAAGGCATCTTCAAGGAAAAGTGACCCTGAAAGAATGCTCTAGGATAAAGACACAAAGTAATTAAATTAGGAAAAANCCCAACAAACTATGAAGGAACAGCCAGCAATTTGCAGTTGCAATGTACAGCAGGAATTGTCTCTTCAGATTTTGCTATTTTGGGTACTTGTACACGACTTAGATTGGATGGGTTTTTTTTCACTTCTGTAGATTTTAATCTGTATTAGTGTGAAACTAATGGATGAACCCAAAAGGCTCTGTCACAGAGAGACAAATAGATGTAACAACTTCCCATTTACCCAGAGCAGGCAGCTTGTGACTGAGGAGAGAACTGACTTTTATGCTATTTTGGCAAACACAGAGAGACATTTAAAAGGTATAACACCAGCTGCCCACAGAAATCCAGCACGAGGCAGCACTTTTTCATCTGGTGCTGTACATCTGTTTTCANTGGCTCATCCAGCACATCCTCCTGCAGAGATAACCACACAAAGAGACAGAAATGGAGCATTAGTGGCAGGCAGAGTTCATCCTACTGCTTCTGGGTAAGACACTGGCAATGAGCATTAATAGGCCAAACCATTGCAGTCTGAGCTGAAAATGCCATTAATATAATTGGTTGCTACACACTGTGAGAAATGGAGTTGCTGTAATAAAATAAAAAATGTCTTCTCCATGCTAGAGGGAAAAGCTGTTTCTTTTTAGTATCTGTTCTTAAAAAATAAAGAAGGACACCTTCAGGGAACTCCACCAACATCCCTGGGCAGCCTATTCCAATCCCTGACCACCCTTTCTGTGAGGAAATTCCTCCTGGTGTCCANCCTGAGCCTNCCCTGGTGCAAGCTGAGNCAATTTCCTCTTGTCCAATCCCTTGTTCCTTGGAAGTAAAGCCTGACCCTCACTCTGCTTTCACCATTAGTANAGCATAAATTCTATACAGAAAGAGCCCATACAATTTAATTCTTTATTTATAACACACTCTACTTGTTATGTCAAGTAACATAACAGCTCCATGGTGCTCACTTATAACTTCTGACATCCCTCAAAGTCTTTCCTTAAANCACTTTTTTTTTTTCTCTCTAAAAAGACTAAACATTTGAGACTGGGATTACATGACTGAGGAAGCAAACCTAACCAAACCTAAAGCAAAGCAGAAGTACAATAAGTCCTGAAATGTTAGTCAATTCTCTTTGTTGTACTTTTGCCACCAAAGATAAAAAAGGAAATGGTTTGNTGACAAGCAAGAATGATTTAGTTGAAATTTTAAAAAGGAATAGAAAAGTTCTTTAAGTATATCATACACTTGGCTAACATGTATCTCATTTTCANTTTCTTGAACAAAGCTGTTTTTCCCCATAAATAATTTGTTAATTTGNATAATTTGTTCTGTTGTGTTCTGCAGGAGTAGAGACACATGTTAACAATATATGACAAAACAATGCTAACAAACATTATGAGTTTATGGAAAAGGAAATATATTATCATGCTTCTGCAACTTTTACCTTTTGCAATAAACACACAGTCCAAATTTCACAGTGGGAACTCAGCCCATCCACAAAATGCTCAAGCACTTTCTCCTTTAGAGCATCAATCAATGTACTTAAATGTTTTTCAGAGCAAAAATGGATTAGAATGCAAATTAAATTGAGTGAGTTGGAGACACAATCCAAGTTAGCGGTCACATTACATTGGAGCAACAATTTAATATCATTTCTACTCCTTCCTGAGTGCTTTTTATTAAGCTGTGTGACAGCTGGCACAGCTGGCCAGAGCTGCTCCCTGGCTGTGCATCCTCTCTGCCAACCACTAAAGCAGCAAGGAAAAAAAAAAACCCTTTTCAGTGAATCCAAAAATACTGTAATATATACCATAATACACCATCTGAGCATTTCAGAGTTATTATTATATTTCTTTACCTTGGAATCAATATTGCCTCCTGTTTGAAAAGAAGAATAATGACAAAAAATAAAGCCTAGAGAGAAATTTTATCAATTATGAAACTCATTTTCAAGGGTGATGCTGGGACTTGAACAAATAAGCCCTAATGATCCTGTAGCCATACATGACAATAGGATTTACCTGGCTGTCTTGTTCAGGTGGNTTCAAAAGCTTTAGGATTCTTCAGAATCTCCAGGATGCTCAGGAAAAGAGAGGGAGGAGAGGGAGCTGAATGGTTGTTTAGAAGGCTGGAAGATTTTCTAGTGTAACACAGCACAAATAATCTTACAAAGCAAGAAACATTCTTATTTCTTCTGGGCTTTTTTCCTCATTTCTTTTTTTTTTTTTTTTTTTTTTTTCAGATAAATGTTCTAACTGCTGCAACATCCTTTTCCATTGTATTTGTAGCCCTTTTAAAATAAAAAAAAAAAAAATCAGTATCTTTTGCCAAGTACAGGTGAAGAAGTGGGGAAGTCTGAATNTATCCAGAATCACCTAAACTTGGCAAAACAAAAATAGCCTGAGATGAGGGGAGATGAGGAAAGGTCATTGGAACACTTTGTATTCAGAGCTGTTTTCCTCAGCTTCAAAGGAGCAGAAGCAATCAAAATAATTTAAGGGAAGTTTTGAAGTGTAAAATCTGATGATTTTTATTTTAATATCTAAATCTAAACTGTTTCATGCTGTACTCTCATCAGACNTGGGATTACTCTCAGTATTTAATTCATTGGAAAAGCTGATATTTCATTTGGAGTTCTAACAGCTTTCTTCNCCATCTTCCAATATTTAAATTAAAAGACTGATTTATTCAATCATCTGAACGTTTTTCCTGGTGTTTTCCAGCTTGCAGCATAGCACCATATATTCCATTTGAGTATTTTATTTTATTTTATTTTATTTTGTTTTATTTATTTTATTTTATTTTATTTTTATTATTTTTATTTTATTCTATTTTATTTTTCATTATTTTTATTTTTATTTTATTTTTTATTTTTATTTTATTTTTTATTATTTTATTTATTTTATTTTATTTTATTTTATTTTATTTTATTTTATTTTATTTTATTTTATTTTATTTTATTTTATTTTTTATTATTTTATTTTATTTTATTTTAATTTTCAGTATAGGAAGAACCTTGGTTTTTATAGGTGTTAGACTCAAGTTCAGCCACTTCCCTTGTGTCAACACCAATGATGTAACCACATATTCCCTGAATNNTTTGGGTTGGAAGGGACCTTAAANCCATTCCTTTTACCTGCCCTGGCATGGGCAGGGACTTCTCCCACTATTCCCATCCAGCCTGGCCATCAAACTCTTCCTTTGGTCCCTCACCACATGGCAAAGATGNTCCATTCCCCATCTGGCCTGGGAAAATAGATTTAAGTCCTTCATTTTGCCAATTTATCCAAAAATCTTCTTACCTCTGTTCTTTTCTGATTACAGACCTACAGCTCACAAGATTGAGAATTCAAAACCTGTGATGATTCCCACTGATGAATGAGAAACTAGACATTATTTTTGAAAGGAAATAATGAAAATTTTGATTGCTGTGGTTTTGGATTTTTTGCCTCAAAGAAAATATTTCTGNTTTAGAAGGATTAAGTCAAAAGTAAAATATTGGTATTATTTTCCTTTACCTCAATAAGCACATAATGAGATTACTTTTGTTTCCATGAGCTAAGGAATTACATGTGTCTTTTGCATATGTTCCTTGAGCTTCTATTTGCAAAGTAGATATTTTCCAACTCCATAAATTTATCTTTTTTTACTACAGGGTAAAGANAATCTTCTTTAAATATCTAAATGTCAAGAGGCTTACCCTGAGGAAGGTGAGTTCCCACCAAACTGACAGTGAAAACTAATCCATGTATTTGTNTTTTAANAGAACTTGAAGGAAGGTTTAGAATGAACTTATTTGACATGACAGGTGAGTTTTTTGAACTCATAAAAAACTTCAAAAATGTGGGNTTTGTGTATGTCTAGAAATTGATATGGATAACATGGGCATTGGTTTTACATCAGCTGAAGTATAACATAATTAGTTGCCTTTAAAACCCCTTCTGTAAGTCTCCTGCACTGATGAGCACTTGGAATCTTACCCTTTTCACATTTTTCCCTATTTATTTGGTACAAAGTACCTGAAAAACCTGCACAAAATATTCTGCAAATGCAGCCACTGACTAGAATGTAGCATGATAATTAATACCCATTAATTAGCTTTTTATTTGCTCTCTAGCCCCTTGCCAAGGAACGAGGAGTCCTCCTAATCCTCTTCCAACATCCATGTCCTACCAATCCATCTTCTGTGAGGTATGACAGTGCTGCATTTTATTTCAGTATTCTAAGCAAAATTAACTTAAAAATCATCCAGAAGAGATTTTTCTAGCCTGGAAACTCTGCCCAATATCCCTGTCTTTTATTCCTCTGACCATGCATAACTCTCAAAGCTCAAGAGATTAATGACTTGAAGTCTTGAAGTCTTGAAGTAACAAAACTTAATGTCCCAATCTTTTCCCATGTGCTTTCAAAAGATATCTATATCTATCTATATCTATAATCTATAATCTATAATCTATAATCTATAATCTATAATCTATCTATATCTATATCTATATCTATATCTATATCTATATCTATATCTATATCTATATCTATATCTATATCATCTATACCTATCTATATATATCTATATCTGCCTATAGATATGTATATATAATATTATATTTATATATATATATATATAACATAAAAAATTGACAAATTGAGATGTTCCAATTCTTGGTGTTGGATCACAATAATATCCCTAAAGCACAGAAAAAAAATCTGTTTTTTCATAGGCTTGNTTTCTTTAAAAACAGTGTTTATTAAAAACCTGCATCATAGGACTTAAGACTATAGTTTTCAAAATCTATGTTTATTGTCTTCAATGTATTATTATATTCAAGATATTAATATTTTCAGTATGGAATTTTTCAGTATTATTTTATTCAGTATTATTTTATTGTTTTATTATATTTAGTATTATTATAGTCAGCATGGGATAAAGAAAAGAAAAAGTTCCTGGTATAGCTTATGTCAACTCAACATAAAGACACAATTGAATATTGTTGGGATTTTTATTCCAAACTGGACATTATTTGTATAAAGTTACAAGGAGAAACAGGACAGTTCAACATGTTTTACATTGCTTTCCTGTGATAATCTCATTGGAAATGGTGTACCATCTACATCACCATAATCCCAATTTTTCCCCAACACAATCTTGTAAATCAATGTGGAGCATAAAACTCTGAAATAGCAGCAAGTTAAAATATTTGTCTGACTGCTAGAGGAAAATTAGAGTACAAAATTAAGAGTTCTGCTAGAGTTGAGAGGAATTTTTAATTACATTTCCTTGTGGAAAGATGCATCATGTGAATCTTGTGTTCTGCACGAAGTGGTGCCTGAACAGGCAGGATTAAGCACAGAATTCTTTGTCACTGCATCTGTTCAACTCCCCATTGCCCTCTGCTTGCAGAGCACTCTCCAGGTGCTGAGTGCAAAAATTCAGTGTTTCTGAAATCTCCAGTAAAGAGCCCAAACCTGTGAGGCTCTGGCTTAGTGTGATCCCTGGTTAGGAAATATAAACTTTGTGCTTTGGATGTTCCTTGGTCAGGGCTGTGGGACTGCAGGGCTGAACCCCATCAGAAAGAGTTTTTGGGGGGTCCAGTGAGACACTAACAGGGTAGACCCCAGTTCAGTTCAGAAAGTCAAAAAAAAAAAATGTTTTTAATTCCTAAGCTGACCTTATAAGGGTGTTGAGAAATGGAAACCTCTCTTCCCAAATCCAAGCTGGTTATTCCCTCTGTGAATAACTGTAATTGAGGAATTATCCAAACCTCTCCTCAGACTCACAGTACCTCAGCTTCCTAAAGGAAGGAAAGGTAGAAGTTCCTTTAAAGTCAGAAACTCTGTTTTTATTCTCCTTAAACTCAATAAGGACCTATGTTGAAAGGTTTTCTTGAAGCAAATTGAAAGAAGGCTCCTCCCAAGACCTCAGCAGTTCCACAGCCTAATCTTTGACCTTTTATTTCAAGAGCTTCAAGAGCTTTTCAGAAATAAATGAATCTCAAATTCACTGAGGTTTTTTTTGGGATCAGAAACTATTCCTGTGCTTTAACATAGGTGGCAATTTTCTTCTTGAGGAAAAAGCAAAGCAGATTACAAAACAACGACATTTTTGAAATTAAATTGTTTGGGGAATAACACATCATCTGTGCTCAGCAGCACATTTCTGCACTCTTGATAAGTATGTGTGAAGTCCTTTAATCAGTGTATTTCACACATACTTTTGTTCAACTCTACTTCAGATGGTTAAATAGGTAGTTTGGAATTTGGNTTGCTTGTTTTTTCTGCTTAGTGCATATTTTGTCATAATCATTGGTGCTGGAATCCACTAGAAATGAAAAAAATTTAAAAAATTGCACTATACAGAAAGCTTTTTCTATTGGAAATCTCAATTTATTTTACATAATAACTGTGCTTTTTATTCTGAACTCTATACATCTCTAGGGGGCAAAAAAAATGAATAACAGAAGGAGGGTGGTTTTGTGTTTTTTTAAAATATGAGGCTGTTGCTGCTTCTGGCTAACTCCAGGACATACACAGTTAGGTGAATTAGTAGATGTTGCCCTTTTCCATTGCAACTTTAAAGAAAATAATTGAGAATCACAGNAGGGGGAAGCCACAGTGGTTGGGCAGGTAAGGGCACCCCTCAGAGCTAAAAGAGGAGCTGATGCCTGGAACTGTGATCCACCAAAGCAGAGAACCATTGCACTAATAAACTTAAAAAGAATTAAAATATGAGCTCATCATAATAGCTGCTAAAATAACATCAAGGCACAAATACAGGAGAATTGGGGGATAAAATCTAGGGTTTTT
Source organism: Saxicola maurus maurus (assembly GCA_900205225.1). NCBI lineage: Eukaryota > Metazoa > Chordata > Aves > Passeriformes > Muscicapidae > Saxicola > Saxicola maurus. Next base: position 542,622 of record OAMK01000093.1, on the reverse strand, counting down.
TTTTTTAACTTAATGGCTTTAGAAGGTTTAGATTTGATATCAGGAAAAAATTCTTCACAGAATTGACATGGGCTGTCCAGGGTGGTGATGGAGTCACCATCCCTGGAAGAGTTAGAAAACNTGGATGTGATACCTGTGGCCATGGGTTAGTGGTGAACGTGGTGTTTGATGGCTGGACCTGATGATTAAAGTTCTTCCCCAACCTTAATGAATTTTTGGTTCCACTCTATGACTGAGAACTGCAAAAAAGCTCCTTTTTTATCATGCCAAGAAGGAGATAGAAGCAGCTAAGAGAAGGCAAACCAAGAGCCAAACAGCCCCTTGGTGCAGCTGCTCTGGACTGGCAAACTCATTCCCAGCAGGATTGGGCACTACAGGTCTGGGAAAGAGCAGCCAAGCCTTGAGAAACATCTAAAATGGATCTGACTGTTCACTCAACAAAAATGTTACACAGGGAGAGGTTTCCATGAATTTAGGGCCTCTTGCCATGAGCCTCAAATGTTCCCTCCTAAAAATTCCTGAGATTAAATCTCTCTCCTGCCTTTACTTTCATATTAGAAAGAATGAATCAAGTGCATGTTTTAAAATACAGAGTGCTGAAACTAAGCAAAGTGATTTGGTAATAGAAAGAGTTTTTGGTAATAGAAACATTTTCTCCAAAATCTGACACTCTATTACACAAGACAAAAAGTGGTAGATGTCTCAGAAAAAAGTTCATTTAAGTCTCCAAAAAATGCTGCTGTAATATAGGAGAGAATGAGGAAATTAGTATCTAAAATGCAAAACTTAAGCCTTTGNTTAAACATTTTTAATGATAAATTGATCTGAAAAATGTCCTGTGAAAAACAGTGAAATCTTTCAGTGACTTCCCTTGAAGTGTGATGAATCATTGAAAAGTGAAAAAAAAACCCATGGCGATGTAAGTACAAAAATAATTAATTAGTGCTGGGTATTTTGTAGGGATTTGTTCAGATGGAAGCAATGATTAAAAGTGAATGCATATGAAAATCTTTATATTTAGTATAAAGGAAGGGAGATGGGGATGACAGCGTTATCCAATGCTTAAATAAGTTAAAATAAGGCTCAAAACCATGTAAAGATGGAAAAGAAAGAATGAAAGTAATGAAATAGCAGTCATAGTCTGCAGTTGATTAGGAAAACCAAGTTCACAAATTAAGCATTATGACTTACAGGATCAAGAAGTTAAAAAATTGACTGTGATTGATGCAGTGCTTAATTAAGACAAATATTGTTCCATGTTAGAAAAAGCTTCAATTTCCTAAATAAAAGTCTTGCAGCCCTAGTGGAATAGAAGAATTTAAGAACCTGTAAATGACATTAAACTTTATCAAAATCAAATAGTTTATTAGATGGATGAAGCACCTCTGCTGTGAGAAAATTTGAATTGCTCAGCCTGGAGAGGGGAAGCTTCAGGGTGATCTCATTGTGGCCTTGCAGGATGAGAAGGAGGTGACAGGAAACATGGAGAGAGACTGTTTATAATGGTCTGAGTGACAGGACAAGGGGGAATTGTTCCCTGTGAGGGTGGTGAGGAGCTGGCACAGGGTGCNCAGAGAAGCTGTGGCTGCCCCTGGATCCCTGGCAGTGTCCNAGGCTGGTTTGGATGGGGCTTGGAACAACCTGGGATAGTGGAAGGTGTCCCTGCCCATGGCAGGGGTGGAACTGGATGGGCTTTAAGGTTCCTTCCAAGCCAAACCACTCTGGGATTCTCAGATTTTTTATTTACTTTTCCTCCTCTTCCAAACAATACACACAACTTCTGCTGTATCAGCACAACTTCCCAGACCCACATGGGTTTAGTTCAGGCTTAANTTCAAGCCTGTTTCTTGGTTTTAACACTGTTTTGGGAGTCTGAGGACAGTGGCAGTTTTGTTTTTTTTCCCAAGAGGCACAAAATGATGACATTTACCTCTACCTCCTGTAATCAGAATAAAAAACTCCCTTTTTTCTGTTTGTNCCTGTTGTCCCTTGTCCTGTCACTGGACAATTTCAGCTTCATGGAAAGAAATTGATCTGGGCTCAGAATTAGGAGCCCTTTTATAAAAACAAGTCAAACTCCTCACAAAAATACCTGATGATGTTTTATTATCAAAAAAAATTAAGCCACACTTGGCTTAAATCTGAATTCATGGAACCATGTTTGGAGGGGGTAGAGAGGAATAGTTAAAACAATAATGAGGAACATTATGAGTTTATTCAGCTGTTTCAGTTTCTTAATTAGATGTCATAGTTGATTGCAGTAGGTTCAGGATGTTCTGTGTTCTCCACACTAAAACTTCTGATGAAACAATCATTTTAATTATCTTTTTCTGCATTGCTGCTCTGATTTCTTTGCAAAGTTATTGGACATAAATTTAAGAAACAGAGATAACTCTATTAATTTGTGGATGTGTGTGTGAAGAATTGATCTGATTTTTNAAATAAGTAGTTTCAGAAAGATGTCCTGATGAATACCCCAAAGTCTCAGTGTGTCTNGAATACAGCCAAAATTTCTTTCACCCTCTCCCCATGAAACTTAAATTGCACAGACTCTTCTTCTATATCTAAATCATTTCACCTTTTGGGAAGAAGCAAAGCNTTGTTTGTAATGACCAACAGTATCTTTAAACTTCTTGATTTCTCCCACTGTAGCTATTTACAAGAAGAAGGGAGTGAATTCTTTGTCCTCTGCTACTAGTCCTGAAAATTGTAAAGGAGTTCTTTTCTTTTCACCCTCTTCCCATGACCATGATGTGCAGCTGTCAGGAATGCAATACCTTAGGAGACAGAGCTCCTGCAAGGTTTGAAATTCTCCCTGTGTTTATGATAATTGACATTTTCAGCCCAGTGAAAATAAAGCATCACATCATCTGATTTGCCTAATGTGTCAGTTCTGCCCTTAAAGGGAATTAACAGGAGGTTCCTCACCCCCCAGCAATCCAAATTGGAGAAAGGGTAAAGGGGATTTGATTCCAGACATTCCAGAGAAGAATATTTCATTTCTCTTTCATATAAAAGTGATGCTCCCCTACCTGAACCCAGAATTCAAAACGGAAATCAAACATATAAATTTAACCAATCCTGAAAAACTGAACTAGCAAAACTTGTATGGCAACAAAATAGGATGGAAATTGAAGAGATGTTTGGGACTCAAAAAATTATGCATAAAAAGCCATTTAGAAAACAAATTACATTNCATGTGAAACACTGTAATTTAAGATTTCTGGAAAACAAAATCTGATTTTTTTTCAAAATTCACTGAATTGATTCAGTGCCATTGAAAAATCTCATTACATAAAATAATAAATATGGCTTTATAAATATTTCAGCTTTTTCATGTACACTTTTAAATGTCAAAATTTTTTGTACATATACAGTTTTTAGACATGAAGTTTTTTTAGAAACTAATTTTTATGCATATAAAATGTCAAAATTTTAATAGTGCCATATATCATCTGCCATCAGTCTAATAAAATCTNGCTTTTTATACTGATGAACAATCAAAAAGAAAGATGAGCCAAACAATTTATTGCCAAATTCATGAAAAAAAAGAAAGGAAACCACATTTTTGAACAATTCCTTTGTACTTGTTAAAGCAGTTTTAGTTCCTAAAAACTTTTTGGTTTTCATGAAATTCAATTTTTAACTAAATGTTTTGGGGTTTTTTTTCANATATACTTTGGTTATCAGAATGTACATTGCCACCATGGACAAGGTATTCCAAACAAATCCTGTATATTCATTTAAATCAGCAAATATCACTGTCAGATTGCTCCAGTCAACTAACTAACTAACTAACTAACTAACTAACTAACTAACTAACTAAATAAATAAATAAATAAATAAAATAAAATAAAATAAATAAACAAATAAACAAATAAATAAATAAATAAATAAATAAATAAATAAAGTTGTAATCTGATTTAGCCTTGAATGATAAAGAACTGAAGTAAATAAAATATGTGTTGAGTCAGGGTTCTTTTCAATGCTTCAGATTTATCTAATTACCCTCCTGTAGTGCAATTAGTGATTGAAGTGGGTTTTTTTTTTTTTTATTATCTTAAAACAAAAATAGTGAAACATTTAACTACAGGAACATCAAACTGAGCCTGTGAAGTTGAGCATGTGGAACTTCAGAAACAGAGCATGTGTGGCATGGAACAGAGAATAATTTTGATATTTGATATTGCAAGGTTTTACAAGACTTAAAACAACTAATCAATTTGCTAAAACTCCTGAACAAGATGTTTTTGGGGGAGATTCTCAAAGCCAGTGAAAGTCAAACCCTTCTCAGCACCAGTTGGGTTTCAGTTCCATCTTCTACTCATTCCTATTTTTCACTCAAAATAACTGTATTCCTTTAATACAGTGTGATCTCTCAGGCTAAGATCAATTGAAAATTTAACATAGAAAAATGGGAAAACTATTGCATTGAAAATTTTCATAGAAAAAATAAAAGGGAAGCAAAAATTTGGGGATGAGGCTTCAGTCCATGTGATACTTGAGGAAAATGCCCCATTGGTCTGCACATCCACAGCTTTTAATAATAATATAATCATAATGCCCTTCTCACTGAGAAAAATGAGCTGCAACTTCTTCTGCAAAAATAATCTTCTCAAAGAAAATCTGCTTTCTGTGTTCAATGATTGTGATGATGATTTGGTGATTTGTTTTTCCCAATTATCAGTCATTCCTGTTTAGAAAGAGAGATGAAACCCTTTCAGGGCAATTAGAATTTCAGTCTGCTCTGTGGAGAAAATNTTTCTCTTTTTCAGCTTGTAATTTAACTAGCAGCTTTGTAAGAGGGTCTTTTTATTATATTAACCATTGCACATTTTCATTTTACATATATATATTTATATAGTCATATTGCTGAATTATTGTATTCTGTGAGATCTCGTGATGAGGACCATTATCACTTTCTGCTACACTTCACAATTTCTTTTTTTAAAAAAGAAATTATTTTTCTTTTTCCTCATCTCATTGAAAATCTTCTGTGACAAACTTACAGTCAATTATTTTTTGTTTGTCCTCATCTTCTTACCTGCTAAACACTCTGCAAAAAGAGCATGGCACAGAGATCCTTCAAAATGCCAAATAGGGAGTTTGTGAAAATAAATAAATTCCTTACAATTGTGATATTTTCCTGTCATGCAAGCCCACAGGGTTGCTCATTGTCCAAAAGGAATTTACCTTGAGGAGTAAAGGAATAAATTGTTAACCAATGATGTTAATTAAGGTTTTACTAATAAGCTAAACCAAACCAAAAGCAGTGCCTCAAATATTGTGTGGCTCTACATAAGGAACACATGATATATAGAACATACTCTTGTAGAATTTCTGTAAGAAATATTAAAATTAATGGATTCACAGGGATGTTTTTCAAGCTGTTGTAGCCAAAATATGTGCCTCTAGTCAGTGCCACAGNGTTTTACCTACATACATATTTATCTGGAAAGCTAATCTGCTTTGATTTATCATTTTAAGCAGTTTAAAATATTGCCTCCTAAAGCTTTTAACATTTCTGTGAATAAAAGCATTAACTTTCCCTCTAAAGCTGTAATGATTTATCATGTAAGTCTGCTTGTGACTCTATTATCCCCTTGATATATGAAGGAGGTTCACCTTAAAATCCCATTAATACCCTGTGCCATTGATAAAATAGAGTCTTTCAGCTTACAAATCACTGCAAGTGAAAACAATCGTGCTCCACATGATTTCACTCTGGGAAATCTTATTGTGATGTTGAACTACCAAAAGTGCTGAGCCAACAAGAAGCAATCCCAGTTTTTGCACTGAAACTCCTGGAAGTGTAGGAAAGGGCAGAAATGACTGTCTACACTGGTTAACAGGATTTTCCTCTTGGAATCCAATCCTGCAGCACAAACTCTGCTATGTGATACTGACTGAGATGAATTTGCTATTTTATTCATTAGCAATTGTTTTGATCCAATTCTCCAAAGATAAAATAACAGCAAGGCTGTTTCTGGAGATGTGCAGGCAACTCTGACCCAGCAATAATTCTCTGCTCTTGGGTATCTGTGAAGAAAAGTCCTGTGAAAGGACTTCTGAAAAACAGAGATGAACTTTTCTGAATAAATGAGCCAGCACAAGGCAGTGGATGAATGGAGCATTTAAGTAAAGAAAAACAAACACATAAAGGGGCAGGGTTGAAGAAACCTGGGCTAATAGAAACTGGGTTTTTTAAAATCATTGCTACCAATTTATGATTGATTACCAATCATCCAGGAAAAAAAGGAGTTGCCTCTATTTTCTCATTGGCATCCCAGAAGTACAGTTTCATTTTCCACCCTCTCCAGAGGTTTTTCTGCTCCTGGCAGAATAACCCCTCAGCCCACCCCAGGAGCAGCTCCATGGCTGTGCTGGGCTTTACCCTTGCTGGACACCAGCTGATGCCCTGTCACTTACCTCCTCTCCAGCACAGGTGAAGTGGGAATAAGACTTGGAAAAAACCCTCTGGGTCAAGATAAAGACAGCTGAACAAAGCAAAGCCTGTGAGAGGTGACAAAGAGTGATGGCAGTTGCCATGACAGCAGCCATCCTTCTCTTGGTGCTTCAGTGCAGCCCATCTGGAGCTTCTGAAAAGATCCCTCCTCTCCCACTGCTGGAAGCTCCTCTCCTCCTGAACTCTGTCTCCAGGCACAAAAGGCTGGGAGACCTTGGAAGCAAGCCCCAGAGCTTAGAAGGCATTTATTTTNTCTGTCCTCTGGCACTAAATCACTCTCCCTGTTCCCAGCAAGGCAATATTTCCCTTGTTCACTCTTCTACTGATGATGGAGCGGTATCAGTTTTTCCTGCTCTTGAAACCCTTACAAATNTCAGGTTCAGCTGATCCTTGGCTTTTCTACCATTTTCCATTTATATCTATGGATTTCTCACTCTCCTCTGTCATCTGTCCTCACATCCATCTCTTGTACATCTGCCTTCCATCAGAGCTCAGCCTGCACTCCCTGCTCCCCCAAGCCAGACTTGGGACACAGACATTTAATTGGGGTGCAGCAAAATTCCCAGGTTTTTTGTTAAACAATTTTCTAAGGTGTCTAAAATTGCAAAAAAAANTTTCATTGGAGGAATAAATTCTTCAACCCCTTCCTTGCCATGCAAAAATGATTCACTTCATGAAGGACCAAAATCCACAAGTTAAATTTCAGTCCATGGTGGAACTTTTCTATTCCACTGAATATTTTTGAATCCTGTTAATTTTGCAATAGCTATTTCCAAAGGTCAGTGTAGTTAACAGCTGAAACCTTGGCCATCCATGAGGTGGAAGGAGCAACTCTAACCAAGGGATGCAGAGAAGGGGTTGAGGTTTTGCAATCCCCTTTTTCTTCAAATATGACCCAAACCAAGAAGGTTTTGTTTTGGTTTACAATTGGGTGGTTCATGTTTATAACAGCATTGCACTTCAGCATTTTTCATTAAATTTGGAACACTGACTTCATTTGGAGACCTTTCAAGCTTTTCACTCAGTTATCCATCAAGCTGTACTACATCAAGCTCTCAGGCAAAGCATGTAATGACTAAACTTTTCAAAAAAGCAGATGTTAATGGCTCTTGACAGGGAAATATTTTCTTATCACAAAATTATGAGATGCCTTTAGGGCTGCTACTGAGACATAAACAGCATTCATCAAACTTAATTCCTTTCTCATCTGATGCAGGTTGCTCCCTTTCTCTCCTTAGAGCAGATGTATCTTAATGCAAGCTGCTGGTAATGATATGAAATAAGGGGGGGAAAAGGAATTTTAATAATTAAAATTAAGACTAAACTGGATTTTGGTTGGAGGGAGANTGTGGGGTTTTTTGGTTAGATTTTTTTTGTGGCAAATATTTTGTTGTTTNTTCTTTACCGCTGGAATATCTCACCTAATGAAATTTAAGTGTAGTGGAGCTTTTAAATGAAGAATGGATTTTTTTCCTTACAGACTTGCTCTTGCTTCNCCACAGTTTATCATTCTTAGTATTGCTCCCTTGCATAGCTGAAAAAAAAATGCAAATCCCTTTACTCTAAAAAATCTTAGAACTACTTATTATGCAGGTAGTCAGATGAGAAAGTCAGAGGTTGAGTCAGTTTAAAAGTGAGAAAACAGAATTTTATAACTACACAGGAGTTTCCCTAAATAAACATTGATTCTCTTTTTAAAGGGAAAAAAATGGGATTTTACAAAGAAAGAACAAAGGATATTTTTTTTTTTTACCTCTAGTATCAGGACTACTACATTCCTGGGAACAGCTTAGTGAAATGTATTAATCTGTGATTTGGAGAAAATCAAGTTAGATTNTTTTTAACTGATTGCTACCAATTAATGATTGACCATGACTGAGCAAGTGCTGTGTCTCAGTTTTGCCAGCTGAACAGACCAAATGGGCAATCCATTCTAGCACACTCCTACTGAAATATTAAAGCTTCTTCAGGTGGTTTGAGAATTATTTTGTTTATTATGTGCAAGGCAGGAGTGATGTATAAACTTANTTAAGGTCCAGGCAATTGGTTGAGGTGTGGAACACCCTGGGACAGTGGAANTGTCCCTGCATAGGGCAGGGGTGGCACTGGATGGGCTGTAAGGTCCCTTCCAAACCAAACCATTCCATGAAGATTCTATGAACCTGAAACAGCAACTTTTTGAACTGAAACGTTCCAATCTCCTTTTTCTGATGCAGTATAATTTCACTTCTGAATGGNATAAATGTGTTTCAACAAAAGCTTTCATTTCTTCCAATCAAAACAGGCTGTGCTAATTAGCTGCCATAATGAACAGAGGCAAGCACAAAGTCACAGCATCCCTGAGGAAAATGTGAGATCCCCAGTCCATTCCCATCTATCTTTCCATAAGATAAATGAGTGACATATTTTCGAGGTAGTCATTGTAATCCTAATAATAACTTAATGTATTTTGTCTTCTTCATAATACCTATAGGTATATTTGAACAGAAATGTCATATCAAAAGTGCTTTTTCAGTTTTTAATCCTCTCACAAGAAGTGCCCTTTGTTACAAGCCTACTTTTGGAATTTCAGTTCTGACTGTAAAGAATTTCAATGTATTCCACCTCTGCTCCTTTTTACAGGCACAATTCCCTTTCAAGCAGTTGTGGAAGGAAGGTATTTTCAAGATCTAAGCTGACAGAGAAAGTGGATTCTTCTTCACTGCCACTCCATTGTGCTTTAAGGAAAACATTAATTACTGAAATGNTCCCCTGTGCATGAAGGTGAGAAAAGTCCTCAATCCCAGAGCAACAGGATCCAGATGTAATTTAGTGTGATATGGATTCTACCATTAATATCCAAATTCCTGCCCCAGCTTCTCTTCCAGGATGTTTTAGAGCATCAGTGGGCAATCCACAAAGTTTCTATCAGTTTTATCCTCTGAGCCTTGGGCAGATCTTGGTTTTAGATCTGAGCTTAACATTACTTAGTTCTTTGCAGTAACTTGACCAAGGCAAAGCTGGGGCTCAGAATCTCCATTTTATTCAAGCATCCATTCCTCATCATTTGAGAATTAAAAACACCAAAATATGATATAATAACCCCCTACCACCACTGGTTTCATTTTCTCTGAAATTATTTTTATTATTGGCCATAGAACAGCACAAGTTGATAAAAGAGGACAGTATTTCCCAAAGAGAACCAGGCTTTTGAGAACTTTCTATGGCACCTTCCTGGATGAGTAATAAATGGAATGTGTTCACACAAGGCTCANAAAATGGTCACACAGAGCTGAATTTGAGGCAGGGTGTGAGTAATGACAGGCCCACATCAGCAGCAGTAAACAACTATAATCTAGAACAGCATATGGAGAATTAATTGAAATTCAATTATCTNCATTAAAATGCCTCCTAGGAACAATGAAGAAAGGCATGATATTTAAAAAATAATAAAATTATCCTTATGTGGTTTNTGGAAACCAAGGAGGCAGCATAAATAATGAAAAATGGGGAGTAAATCATTATACAACTGTTCTTCACTGAGAGGTTTCTTCTGGTAGGATTTTGTCTTTGCTAACCCCCCTTAGAGGAAAAAATCCTGTCTCTTCTGATTTGATAGATACTGTCATCTTTAGTAAAAGAAATTATCAGAATTTTATTGACTATTACACAGTGTGAAGAATTTAATGGGTTTTCCTACATATTCGTGTACAAAATTGTTCATCAGTATTTATGTGGTTAAATTCAGGACTTCTGTATTGTGCCAGTATTTATATTTATTTATATTTAT
>OAMK01000093.1:508359-532237 GCA_900205225.1 Saxicola maurus maurus | reverse complement strand
TATATATATTTCTATATATGTTTCTATAAACAACATTTAAAGATTTCCCAAATGCCAATGACCAATGAGACCCAAAGGCTAAAGGCAAATGGGAAAGGTGGATGACAAAATTAATATTTTGGGGGAATCTTTCTGGCAGCATATCCATAAGTGTTTGAGATATTTAGGAACGTTTCTTTAGCAGTTTCACACAGTTGGATTAAAAACTACATCCAAATCTGCACTGGATGAGAAAATATGGATTGTGTACNTCTACTGTGGGGTCTGGGGTCCTTTCACTGTATAAACAGGTTGCATAACTCAATCTACATTCCATTTATTTCTAGATAAGAAGAATCAGTTTGGTCCAAAGAGAAAAGGTTTACTGACAGAAGTGTGGCTGTCTGGTATTTCTTGGAAAATGAGTCCCATACCCATTTCCTAAATGACTGTCCTGGTTTAGGGCAAATTTGGGAGGAAATCCAGATAACATAAACAGCTTCTTCATATGCAAACTTAGAAAAGGAGAAGCAAAATGCTGTTCATAAAGTGATCCAAAATGCTTTGAAATTAATTTAATATTTCAATTTTTCAGGGTTTGAACCCCTCCTCTGTGCAGGAGGACAATATATTTTACATATACATATACATATATATATATATATATATATATATATATTTATGCCTGTGTGTACACACTTGCATCTGTATATACCAGGGATTTTCCATTATCCAAAGCAGATGCACAAGTTAAATGTTCCATGTTTACAAGAATTCTACAAAATAAAATCCTCCTGCAGCAGCAGGAGGTCTTTTAANTACACATTCTAAAAGGCATGCACAGTTAATTTTAGGCAGAAACATTAAACCTTCTTATGGAAACAGAATTAGTAATTAGTAGGAAACAGTGAAGACTGAGATTCTTTGTATCTTTCTATTCAAAATCCATTAAAAGCTTCAGCTTATTTTCTAAATTCAAAGTAATGCAAATATTTCAATAAGCAATGAAGTCTGAACACATTAAAGCATAATCACATCTGCTTTCTACAAATCTTAGTGAATAGACTTTACCCAAATGGACAACAAATAGAAATAAAGAAAAAAAAAGGGAAGAGAACTTGCTGAATTGTCTTTTCCAATTAATGCAAGTNCAGAAGATAATGGTTTGTGTTTTAAGCAAGGCCTCAATTTTTATGTTGCTGATTTGTATAACACATGTACTGATTTGAAAAATAAGCCTCAACCTCCAATCTGTTATTCCTGAAGGACACTGACAGAAAAACAGGAATAGTTTTGGAAAAGAGCATCAACCAGGTTGTACAACAAATATATCCAGAAGCTCAACTGGTCATGTAAAGGCTCTGTTTTATAAAAATCTAAAAAGTTCTTATGACTTCCTGTTTGCAGCTGACAACATAAGTGAATATCAGCTTTGTAGCTGTAAGTTTAAGAGAGAAACTTAAAAAAAATCCAAGAATTTAAGTGCTTTTTCTCTCTCTTTGTTTAATGCAACTCCTGTTTGTTTTGTTTGAGAAATTTTTAAAATATACTTCATGGAAAACATAGGGACACCTGAAATTGGAATTTTTGCAATTTTACTTAGAGACACAGAAAATAATGCTTTCCAGAGCAGGTTTGTGAACTTTTTAAGTTGGAGTGATTTAGGAAATGTACAAATGCAGCTATTTTTGAAAATATTTTATATTTTAACTTTATAAAATATTTTATAGTTTATTAAGCAAACAGTGCCTGAAGATGCTGGAAGAAACACTTCTTCATGAGAAGTGCCTCTTGAATTTATACTTATCAGAAAGGTCTATGGGAGCTCATAATTAAATCACAATTACTGGAATTGGTCAATTATTGGCCACAAGGACAGTTTCTTTGTGAAGCCTCAGACTGTGAGGGCTTAGGAAATCACCCACACCAAANTCTTTTCCAATGAAACACACATTTCCCTTATAGTCTAATAATAGATGGGGGACCTGGAAGAGTTCTGAAGGAGTTGTGAAGGAAGAACAAGGTGCAGAGTGTCAGCAGACACAGAAGTGATGTCTGATTTTGGATGTGGCAAAAAAGCACAGTGTATAAAAGTGAACTTGGATAAAGGGATCAGTGTGTGTGGCCCTGAAGTGCAAAGTTATTGGGTTTTATTTCTGNGTACAGCTAATATTTAATAAAATAAGTCATCTGACAAACCAAACAATAAGAGGCTTCTCAGCAAGTTCTGCTGGCTGCCAGGAAGATGTGGAGAATTTCCATTCCTTCTGTCTGGCACATTTGTTGAAATACAAATATAATTGCTTCAATATCCAGATGGAATCCTGCTGTCCTAATCTGTGGAATTGCTTTCCCATATAGCCCTTGCCTATTTTAATCAGTGCAGCAGAAACATATTGATACTATTTCTAATTTTTTTCGAGTCTGTTTTCTCTTATTGATGAAAAATTAATTAGGAAAAGCACGGGAGAGAAGAGAGACAGCCTTTTCTGCACTGCCATTGCCTTAAAGCCTGCTTTGAAATGGAAGAGATGTTCCCTGGGAGGTTTTTGTCCCGATTCAAAAGGTATTTGTAGNAGCATGACTCACTACTCCAGCCCCTGGCTGTCACTAATCCCTTTCCTGAGGATGCCCAAGAAGGCTGACAGCTAATCGATTATTTACTTAGTCCTTAACTTGTTGTGCTCTGAGGAATTTAGCACTTCAATCAGTGAAAGATGATGCACTCCCAGCCTCCACTTGCCCAGCTCAGCATCCTCAGAACCTTCAGTCTGAAAACCCTGGTCACACATCTTGACGGGTTTTGAGGGGGAAAGAAGTGGTTTATGAGTCTGAACACATGTGAAGTGTAAATCCAGAAAGTTTATAACATGTGATTTTATTTTTCATTTTCCTTTATGCCATGTTTCCTTCCTTGTGAAAATACATGAAAGCAATTAGCCTGTAATTGCTAAACAGCAAATTTATACCAGATATGTCCAGGCTGACCCTCTTCTCCTTTCAGGGTTTCTTTTATTCATGCAATTCACACTGAAGTAATGCTCCAAACAGTTATGTTAAAAAACACAGAGAGCTTTTCTTAAAACATGCTTAACATCTGTATTTACTCTAAATAAAATTATTTTCTGTAAGTTTGCAACCACCCCTGGGAAAGCTGTGGGCTCACAGGATTCACCATGGCTGCAGTGATTAAGAGACATCTGGCTCTGGCACTTCTTGTTTAAAGTTCCTTCTTGTTTAAAACCACTGTGCTACTTGAGGTGTTTTTACACTCCTTTCTGTATTTTAAATTAACTAACTCCAAAGTTGTGCACACAGAGTTGCACAGTTCTCTGGGCACTGTAATTGTCAGTTGTGGTTTTAAAGAAGAAGGAACTCTAAAGCTTTAGAAACTTCCAGGGAGTTCTTAAATTGCACTGAGATTTGCTATCTCTTTCTAAATTTTTGTGATTAGCTTTTAGCTGGACCTTTGTTGAAAAAAAAAAATACAGTTTATTGAATTTTTTAGGCATGNACTCAAAACATTCTGAGACAAAATCTGTGGGACCTGATGAGANGCATCCCAAAGTCCTGAGGGAATTGTTCTTTACTGTCTCTCCTCATCAGTACAAATCCAAACCATCTCCTACCCAGTCAGAGAACAGGACAGGATTATGACCAATTCAAGTGCTTAATTTCACTGGAAGTCTTTGCTGCTTTNGAAGAAGAAAATGCCAATATTTTACACTCATTCAGATTTGAGAAACAGGCTTTGATAGCAATTAACATCTTTCTGCTGTCAGGTTATGAGAAGTTAATCCTTTGGTGATGCAGTGAGGTACAAGTGCTCATCAATTAAGTTTCATTGCCTCACTGACTGTCTGAGGTGTGTTTTGTTTGCTCTTCTCACTGCAAAATAAACAGCCAAACAACCAAATAAATCCCAGCCCAATGTGTGAGAGGCATGCAACTGAAAGGAAAAAAATTCAGTTAAAACTTCAAATAAATGTAATTTTTTTTCCTCTACTTAGTAATATCAGTGTTTTTTTCTGCTTGGTGTTTTCAGTGAATTGATTCTTACTATTTTTAGGGAACAACAGATAGGATAGCTTGGGACTGACCTCATGTCAGTGCTGCTGTACTAATGNTCATAATTAAGAGGAAGATATAATAATCAGTAAAATTTTGAAACCTAACAAAAAAAAAAAAAATAACAATGACACCAGCAGCCATGAGAAGTGGTGATGGAAAATAATGGCAAAATATGACTTTATCTGCATAAGTTACTCACTGATGTACATCATACTTAATGATTTCTGGGCTAGTGGAAGGAGTCCCTGCCCATGGTGGGAGGGTGGAAAGGGATGATCCTTAANGTTCCTTCCAACCCAACCCATTCTGGGNTTCTTCCCAGGAATTCCAGATGAATCATACAAGAGATGGGGATAGTTACATGTATAGAGAAGCTTGATCCATGGGAGGGAGATAAATCTTCCCTGCTAACCCCAAGGTCTTTGGCATTGGCAGGTAAAGATCAGAAAACATTTTGATCCAGCTCATACCCCCTCTGGAAGTGTTCANCAGATGTGTGAGTGTGGCACTTAAGGGCATAGGTCAGTGGTGGTTGGACTGGATGGTCTCAGAGGTGTTTTCCATCCTCAGTGATTCTGTGATTCCATGATTCCCTCAGAGATGAAACACAGAATGTGGAAGTGTAGCAGACACCTGAATGAATTTCAAACAACTTGCCCTAATCTGACAGGTTTCAGAACACAGANGTTCTTATCTTTATGATGATCCCAGGAATTCTGGGGGATTCTGTTGTTTTAAGGTACTTTCTACCTCCCTCAAAGCTGTCTGGTGTGGAGCAGCTGGAAGTGAGATAAAGCATGAGCAACAGGACNCTGGAGATGGATCCAGGTGCTGCCTGGTGTGCCTGGAATCACTGCAGGTTTTCTCCAGATTTTAGGGCTCTGCAATGAGAAACACTTGATCAGACATGAGAAATTCTCATTGTTTGTGCAGCAAGAGATTTGAGACCCAGGCAAGGTGTCACAACCAGGAGCATCTTCCTTCCACATCATGGCCAGCAGCTCTTAGATGTGGATATTTTCTGTCTGNACATGTGTGTCTGTGGCTGTGTGTTCATCATACATGTAGACATCAGATGTCATCCAGAATTATTCCAGACTTTGGTACTTGTGTGAACCTCAGCACTTCTCTGTTCCCATAGCAACAGGACATTGCACTGAGGTAGGAGCAGTCTTCCCTTGATATGATTTTGATCAGCTCTTTCTGTTGCAAATTAATATCAAATTGGAAGNCAATAATAAATGAAAATACATTTCAAAGCAGCAGCCAGGGCTGTGAACAGTGTGAGGGGCAGGAAGAATTAAACCATTCAGCTGTCAGCTGCTTCCCAGAACACAGAACTAATGCAGAAAAAATTAGTGATTTTTATGGAAAAAAATGTAAAACAGTTTTCAGTGCAGAACCAGTCATTTAAACTGCATGCAGAATGCTAAACTGTAGTCTCCTCTTTGCATCTTCATCCTCACCTTGCAATTGTTTAACTCATCTTTATCTAAAGGAGCTGATGATTAGAGGTGACCTGCTATNAATCCCTACTCACACTGTCACCTCCTGGAGGCAAAGCCATGCTTACAGACTCTGTTCCCAAAAAATCCCAACAACCTGNAAGAAAAACTGGAAGGGAAATTACAATGGAAACTCTGGAGGACTCACACAAATAAATATTGTTCTTGATCATGAATCACAAAATCCCAGAGTGAGGGACCTTGTAGATCATCTTGTTCCAAGCCCCTGCTGTGTGCAGGGACATATTTCTTGGTTGCTCCAAGCCCCCAAGATGATGGCACCATCTGCCTGTTTATAAATGGTTCAGAACATGTTAATTGTGTTAAGATTGTAAAACTATGTGGAAGAAGTTAATTTCATTTAATCTGGGAGAAAAAAAAAAATGCTTCTCTGACTTTGAACCAGCGTGCCTAAGTACTGAAATAGAAACCAGGGAAATTTAACCTGGAAATTCATATTTGTCATGAAAGATTACATCTGAATAGACCAGGAATAAACAACTCCACAAACCCCATTTTCACAAGGCCTCCCTNAACCAATCTTCTTTTTCTTTTGGAAATTCTGACTACCCAGTAGACAAAGCTTTTGCCCACATGCTGCTGTTCTGATTACAAANCTCCCAGTGCACCATGCACATCCAGACATTAAATACAACTTATGCCTCTCCACAGCTCTTTTTCTTAGCATGAATCCCCAGTGATTTCAACACAACAGCTCCAATGGAAATAAAAGCAGTGATCTCAATTTAGCCTTAAATTTCAGGGATATGTGTGGTTGTATGTGTTACTTCTATAAATATCAATGAGCTCTCTGTGAAAATTCCAACTTAGACAAACACTCTTTCCTTTTGAATATAGAATCATTCATTTTTCTACCAGATAGATTTTAACCTCTGATTTTTAAAGTTCAGGGCTTCTGTTCTTGAACAGAGCTGTTAAAATGTATTCTCCAAAAAGCCAGCACTCTACCCTGATAATGGAAGAAAGACAGCACATACCTAAAGATCTATATGCTGACTCTCCCTGAGTCATCCAATAAAATAATAAGAAGAAACCTAAGAAAATTTTAAAAAATACACAATTCTGAGTTGGGTTTTTTACATTGGAGGCAGCCTACTCATGGAAAACTCCAGAGCATGGCAGTCACTGTCTCTAGGCAGTGGAAGATGTCTCACACCAGATGTAGCTTGTGAGCCACTTTTATTGGCTCCTTGCAATGTGCTTTGTAAAGAAATGTGAGACTCAAAGAGCTCTGCAAATTCATTAATCTCATAGAGCAATTAGTGTAAAATCTAGTGAGTGCTAAATGATTGCAAATGAATTAGTTGCAACATAACATTTAATTTGCAGTAGTGTGCTCATTTATTTATGTGACATTGGAATCTTCACAAGGCAAATACAAATATTTAGANCTTGATCCTGCAACTGCCATGACAGAAAATAGATTTTCCTCACTTTTCTACCAAAAATGAAAGTTTCTGATTGACCAGGCAAGAGCAACATGGAAGAAGAATGGGTTACTACCCTAGAGTGGCTGGGTTTGATGATCAGAGGGATGGAGCAGAGGAAAAGATGGGATAATTGGGAATGCTCAGCTTGGAGAAGCTTTGGGGTGACCCAATCATGACATTCCAGTGCCTGAAGGAACTGGCAGGAAACAAGGGAAAACAAGTAGGAGCCCCTTTTAATTGAGAAAGTACCTTCAATTATTGGTCAAATATGTTAGTTTTACCTAATAACTCATTCATTAGGGACACCATGCCAAATTAATTGCAAAGAAGGAATGAAGCAGTAACATTTAAACACTATTAGACTATCCTTAAAATNTTTTAAGTGGCTATATTAAAACAATATAGCAATGCTTATATCAACAATTCCTGTCTTTTAATTTCAGCTGGCTCCATCCATCCTACCAGCAAAATAATTAAGAAGTGGTACTTTTGCCTTTTGGCTACTAATAGATNAGAATGAACAGCAAATGCAATCAGAGAAATGGCTCAATACATTCTTTCAATAGGTATATTTAACAACTGAACAGGAAATTAGAGGGATATACTTGAGAAAAAAAATCCTTAAAAAAATATTCTTCCTAAAAATGTGGCACAAAATGTAGGTTCTGTTCCTATGTTTTATTTATTTATTTATTTATTTATTTATTTATTTTTCTCTTTTTGGTCATACCAAGCTTTCCCTGGGGTTGCTTCAAGTACTTGTATTATCTTAAATCTATTAAAGTAAAGCTGAAATGCCCTGGGATTTTTTTTTCCCCTTTACATTCTTTTGAAGAACCCATTTCTTGTCTTGCAGCTATTGAATTGAATGAAAAGACTACATTATGTACCAATCATGTTTTAACATCTAAAAGTGCAGTTTACATTTACTCCTAAGCCTGGGAAGGTAGAGAAGAACAAAGCCTACATGCTCAGATTTTAAAATCTATGTGCTTCTGATTTACTGTTTGAGAAATCGTTTCTGGCACTGTTTAAATGAACACTTTGCATTCACTCACTACAGTGATGTGTTTCCCCCCCCACTACCCCCAAAAAAAGGGAAAAAGAAAAAAGAAACAAGAAAAGAAGACATAAAGGTTACCCAGGTTCATAAGCAGCTTTAAATATTGCAGCCTCTGTAGTTTTCTGTAAGAAAACATAAATAGTTCTCTGCCCTTGTACCACTCTAACAAGAAAATCCAGAGTAAAACACTTGAGTAGCTGTATGAAATTTTCACTTCCAATTTGAATTCCAATTCTTCATTTTGAATAAGGAAAACTGCTGGAAAGAGAGGGACAGTGACAGAATTGAATTAGGTGTCACCCACNGGCCACAGCACCATAAAATCTCTCAGTGATTGGAATTAGAAAATGTTCAATTCAGAATGTCAAGTGATTTGGCAGAGACTCAGCTCTGGGAGCTGGGGTCAGACTGAGGGGTAACACAGACAGCAATTCCTGGAGAANTCTTAGAAGGCACAAGGATATTGTGGGTTTATAAAGCCAATGAAAACAAAATATCAGCAATAAAGTGAAGGCTTAATATTTCAGGGAACTATTTCTTCACAAACTATCAGGCAAATAGGTTAGTTCCTTGGGGGCTATGTCTTTTCTTTCCCTTTCCTTTCCCTTTCCTTCTTTTCTCCCAGAAGTATACAGCAGAAATCTTTTGCAGGGACCAAGTTTTGTTTTCTCCTTTTATTTCACCTGAAATGCCTGTCCAATTTTTAGCTGTGCTGCCAGACACCCACCCAGCTGCNCTTTCACTCCTTCTCTCAGCTTTGAGAAGAAAATAAGATGAAAAACCCCTGGGTCAAGATGAAAGTGGGGAGATCACTTCCCAATTACCTACATGGGCAAAACTGACTTATCTAGGGGAAGCTNATACAACTAATTGCCAATTAAAACAGGGTTGGGCAGTGAGAAGTCAATTAAAAGCCCACCTTCATTCCCAGCTCCTCTGCACCTTCTCCAAACAGCGCAGAAGAGATGGAGAATGTGGAGCTCTGGTTGATCCATGATGTTTCACCTCTGTCCCTCCTTTCTCCTCCCATTTTCCTCCTGTTTGTGCCCATGAGCTGCAATCCTGCAGGATAACCCTGCTCACTTCTCAGGGTGGGGCTCAGTCCTTGCCAGGGTGCTCTTCACANACACTGGGGTCTCTTCCAAAACATGCCCCAGCACCTGGAAAATCTTCTCCCCCTCCTTTTTTTCATGTCTGCATTTTGTATCTCACTTTCTTCCCTTCACTCCTCTCTGCCTGTGCAAATGTTTTCCCCCTTCTTAAATATATTTTCACAGCAGAGCAGCCCTGTACACTTCCCCCCATCCTCTAAAAACCCTGGCAGCTGACATCACTGACTGGAGCTCTCTATCCCATTGCAGTCCCTGATGGGAGCTTCTTTATCTTCACCCACTTCTTAAGACAGGAATTAGCCAAACAATTAGCAATTTAGATGGTAAGAATTGGAGGTTATAGCCATNATGAAGTTCTGGGGCCTGAGAGAGCAGCTAAAGGAATAAATCCAGATTATTTGTANCTGGCAGAGTAGGCACACCTAGCAGCATGGCAAAAAAAAAAATTCTTACAGATCAATTTAAATAATTCTGGACAGGTTTCTCCACCTGCTTTTGTCTGGGTAGCAAAGTGATTGTTTTAGAAAGAATAAATAATGAAAATAACTTCTGGGACTTATAAATACTGCAAATGGTGAATTAAAATTTCACTTTTTATTTCTGGATGGTAAAGAAGTATTTCATTAGATTGGTAGTCAGTACTGTTAATGGAAGGAGAATTGCAAGCTTTGTGTCTGTTAAGCTGTGTCTGCATTAACAAGATCCCTCATCACTNGGAATTTTTCCTGTATCCACACACAAAAGTGTTTCATGTGGTTGATAGAGAGGCCAAAACTGGCTCAGGTTATGCTCACAACTTCCAGAGTTGGCTNTGGTAGCTCTGAGTGTCAGTTTTTATGCTGGAAATCTGCCTTAGGNGGTTTCTGGCACAAATATGATTCATTTTATGCTGTGAACTTAAACTGCTCCAGTGGATCATTTCAGNATGGTCTCTGCAACAAACAGCAGCACCTGTAGAAGTCATTCTCCATGCAGGCAAAGCAGAGGCATGTGACACCTATAAATTGTTATTAGACAATATAATTAATATATTTTGGCTCAGAACAAACTAATAAGTGTAGTAACAGAGTGTAAGCAGGGGCTGTAAACAGGGCTGGCAGATCCAGACACGCTGGCACAGAAGAATGAGCAATGTGACCACTGAGACAGCAACAAATGGGAGACAGGCAAGGGATAAAAATTGCCAGGCCAAGGAAAAGATGAGCACAAGGGGCTGCAAAAGGGCAGAACCTCCCCCTCAAGAGACAACAAGGATGTTTAGTCAAGCCAGAGAACCAAATTAATATTAGGAACATTGTAAGAACAAACAACTGGTTAGGAAATGTATTGCCCATGAAGGAATTTAATGAAGTTTATTTTTTTTTTTTAAATTTTAAAACTAGTTTTACTATCAGTTTTCTAAACATCTCCATCATGACTATTTCAAATTCCCTAATCAATAGGTAATGCATTCATACAAGCACATATAGATTGCTCTGCAACATTAACATGGATTTTGCTGTAGGTAAGGGCTTTGAGCTCTGACAGGGCCACTTTTTACAAAATACATGGATTTCTCTTGGTCAAGATGGATTGCTGAGCTTTCTTGGGTAAAAGCAGGAATAATTACTCTAAGCTGAATGGTGATGGAGCCTTACTGCAATAAATGCTGCTCTACAGAATAAATTGAAGAGTTTCACACTGAAACTCCCTAACAAGCACCAGGGTAGCTGCAGTGCAGCAGCTCAGTGGTCATTTAGACAGAATCTTTTTTTTTTTTTCAGAAGTGGGTAAAAGCAGGTTCAGAGGGGAAAACACAAGAAAAAGGCAATGGTCCACACTCCCCTGAATATATTGCTGTCCCAGTCTGTGACCAAAGATGTTCAGGAGAGAAAACATGTCATTAAACACCTCTCCTAACCCTCCAGCACTTTGCTGTCTGATATTCCTGCTCAGTTTTCTCTTACTGTTCTGTGATAAAAGGTCCCACAGCTCCCATAAATCCATTGCCAAAGCTGGGCTTTGTTAGCCTTGAGCTGCCTGTGTCACCATCCCCAGGGACCATCCTGGGAGAAATGATTCCTTATGATTCCTTTCCCTTCTGCCACATCATTGCCCAGCTCAGTTTCTTTTCTGCACAGCAGGACAAGCCTGGCATCCACATCTCAACTCTNCCATCCACCTGATCTTTCACAGAAACATTACAAATCCTGTCTCCTCTTCTAATGAGGCAGTTTTGTAGAGCAGATAAATTAAGTAAATTGTATATAAATACAAATAAAGTGATGGATGTTGACAGCCAGCAAATGTGTCATGGTTTAGTGAGAATGGGGAATTTGGGCAAAGGTGGGATTTACTGATCTTTTCTAATCTTGTCAACTAAATGATTCCTTGNTTGTGTGAATCTAAGGATGTTTTGCCATTTAGCAGGTTTATTAATTTGGGCTGAAGTAATTAACTGCCCAATAACTTCCCAGGAAGAAAAAGGTACCACTGTCCTGCAAGAAAATGCTGTGCATTATCAGACTGCTTTGTTTGGATGATGGCAGAAATAATTTCAAAAGATTATCCACCAATTAGGGACATATTTCAATGGATTGAAATATAATTGGNTGCACACCATAATTTCTATGGATTAATACTTATTCCAGTCTGGTAGGATTTGNTCAGATTGAATATGAGTATTGCAGATTTTGGGAATTATCTGTAGAGAGTGAGCAGGAGCAAAACCCACTTCACAGTTCCTGAAACCAATCCAATTTGTACAAAGTAATCTGCATTAGTTTCTGTACAAGCACAATACTTATTAGAGATGAATGAATTTGGGTTTTTTTTTATGTATTTTCCATCTGTCTAAACATAAATAATGCAGATTTATCAACAAACACTCTTTAGAAATCAGTGTCAGAAATGCATTTCATAGAATGATGAAATCAGGGAANATCCCCAGCTGGAAGGGACCCACAAGGACCATGGAATCCAACTCCTGGCTCTGCAAATATTTGTTACCAACAGCTCAGAAGATCTGTGCCAGTGGACTTTCATAACTTGGGCTGATTCTTTAATAATAAACAATAAAAAGAATAAACAACAATAAACAGTTTCAAATCTCACTTTGTTGATAAATANCTTCTCCTCACCACCAAACAATAAAATACATTGGATAAAAATGTTCAGTTTCCCATGTGGCTCCTACTAATTAATTAATAAATAAATAGTTATCAACGTCACACACACTTTTACTCCAACTTTTAGAAGCAAGAAATAAATACACTTTCCTGTAGGTGGACTTGGTACTGTGCTCAGAAACAGGCTAATTTTAGATTATTAATTTCGAGAGTAATTTTAATCTTGGAGNTCTGGTAGCAGAGTTGTTTTTTATGTGTGAAATTCAGAAGTAGTGAGTGACATAAACAAACTTTAACTCACTTACTTCCCAGGACTTGGCTCTGGAAGTTTGAAGACTGTTTGAACTTCATGCATTAGGCAAACATTTTAATTTTGAAGAGGACTATATATTGGGAATTACATAACTTAGCCTGTGAGAATGACTTCTTGAAANTAACACAGCCAGATTGTTTCACCATATGTTTCTCCTAAATTTCCCCAAGCATTCCAGGAGCAAACCAAACTTTAGCATATTTTACCTTGTTTATCTTTAGCTGCAGAACTGATCTGGCCAGCAAGAGATGTGTATTGTTTAATTACCCAAACACTAGGCAGTTCTTGCATGAAGTGTGCAGTACTTTCTAGGAGGGTAGTTGATATCTCTTCCTTGGGAAGGCTTTTTATCTGGAATATATTGTTTACAGATGATGCCNAAGAGCATATAGTTCATGACTGCTTCCCATATAAACTCCCTGTCAACCTGAGATTTTTTAAATTGTCCATTTTCAATGGACACTGACAATGGAAAGGCACTCAATAAGTTTAAATTTCCCACTCAGAGGGAAATCCATGAAGAGAATTAATTTAACCAGCCCCTTAAACAACCACCCCTGAAAATAACTGAGCTGCAAGGTGCCAACACCAAGCTTGCACAACACTTTTAATTTAGCTGCACAGCAGCAATTATTGTCTTTTAACTCCCAGGANCTGGGGAATGGAGAGGTGCAGTAATAATTAATGGCAGTTTCTTCTCCCTGGTAGAGAGGCAGGATTTGTGCTGTGGGGTAATACAACAGGGTTTTGAGGTTCATTGCTTTTCAGAACAAGGTTGCACTTCAGCAAAGTCTGATTGCAGTCAAGCTTCATGAAAATGAGTAGAAATGNATGTAATGCATGAATATGCCTAATTTCAGGTTTTTTTGGATACAGGCAGGAGACATAAAGGGGGAAAAACCGATTTTTGGATATTTAAAAAGTAGCTGACACTTGCAAAATTATGCTCCACATTACCTAGCAATAATCATTAATTTGCCTGTTACTCCTCAATCAAAACAGTACCTCTACATCATATCAGCCCTTGCAATTTCATCAATATTGCTCTAAATAAATAAATAAAATGGAAAACAAGCACAATCTAACTTATTTGACAGCCTAGCTGACTACACTGAATAGCAAGTTCATGCAAACCTCTGCTTCTTTGCTCCAATTAAAGTGATTGATAGAGATGGAACAACTGAAAATGCACAAGACCTGGCAAAATCTAATTAGCTAAAACCAGAAAAAAGTATTACTTTGTGAGCAGATCTGGGCAAATAATTGATTTAAAGGAAAAACTGTGTGCTGGGTGGAAGAATGAGGACAGGCTTTGATCAGTCACAGAAATTTTAAATCATCTATTTTGATAATTGTGGTGGAAGAAAATATAAGAAGTTGATTCCTAGGAGGCTGAAAACAATCTGGCATTCCCCAAGGTAATTTTTAAAAAGTTATTTTTACTTGCTCAAATAGAAATTAAAAGGTGGGATTACAGATATAGTGACATATTGGGAGAGCCCTTACAGAGACCAGCCATACAATTTCTTTTAGAAGGCTGTTTTATTTGTTCATAAGAGAGCTAAAACTGAAAACCTTCAAGGTTTTCAGGCTTCAGCAATTAATTTTAGTAGTTGCATTNCTAATACCCCAAAGGGGTTGCCAGTTTGAGGATGTAGGGGTGGGGTTAGAAAAGCTAAAGCCCAGATTTTGGATTTGGAAATGGATGTGAAGGGCAACAAAAAGGGCTTCTAAAGGGATGTGAGCAGCAAAAGGAAGATTAGGAAAAAAGTGGTCAGTGGTCAGTTGTGCAAGGAATCATCCAGTGATTCTTAAAAAAACCCCAAAGACATAAAATTCAGATGATAACCATATTAGGATCATTTCCTACTGTCTTCCAAATGCTCAGTTTTTGTTTAAGCTGCTGCAAACTAAATAAGCATGAAATTTAGCAGGTTTTTATCTTCAGGTGGTGGTGCTAGTTTGTTTTTTCCTTTCCCAAGTATCAGCAGTGAAAAGAGAAGGATGGAGAAATGAGTGGAGTAAGAGGAATAACAAGGACTTGCATCACTTTGGCTGTTACAGTGTTTTTCTATCCCCTTTTTTTTTTTCCTTTTATGTAGATTGGTATTTCACATGCCTATAATAGATTCAGAAATTCAGCTGCAATAGCAACCCATATTGCAGGTCCTTCAGAATTGAACTGGAGGTGTTGTAAGGATGATGTTTCCCCTGGAATTCCTGCTAAGCAGCTCTGTCTCATCAGCTAGTGAGCAGAGCAAAACCTGTGCAGTGCATTGATGTGCCCATTCCTGTCTGTCTGGGTCAAATACCTGTAAAAGTTTCTCACTGGTGTTACCTAAGGTTCAAGAAATCATTAAAAAGTTGTTTTGCTTCCCCCAGTGCTTGCTGTGTGTGCTTATCCCTCCCCTGGTGGAAGGACACAAGTCCTGCTTTGTGAAGATAGGGATGAGCATGTGTTCCATGTTCCTAGCAGGATCCTATCCCTGCACCAAAGATACCAAACAGGTGTTTTCTTGCACAAATTTGGCTATTTTTACATGCACAAGTTGTTTACTTGCAAGAGCAAACCTTCACCACCCCTCCTCTCATTTTTTTCTAAGTTCTTTGCACCCTGGTGCTTCCTTCCCTCCATGTTTGGCTCTTTTCTATAAGAGGTTTTACCAATTCCCACAATCCCCTTGAAACATCCTTCANGTTTGTCTTTTTCCATGGAACTTATGATGGTCTTGTTTCCTTTCTTTTAGGAGAAAATTCTGAGTGAAACCCTCAAGGATCCTGCATGAGCAGCTCCTTCCCTGGNCCATCCACCAGTGTCCTCTCTTGAGTCCTGATTGCCACAGGATCACAGAATCCTGGTTTGGGTTGGAAGGGATTTTNGGATCNTCCAGTTCCACCANGGACACCTTCCACTATCCCAGGTGGCTCCAAGGCACATCCAACCTGGCCTTGGACACTGCCAGGGATTTTGGGTGTGTCACAGNGAAAAATTCCTTCCCAATATCCCATCTAAAACTGCCCTGTGGCAACGGGAATCCATTCCCCCTTCTCCTGGCATTCCATCCCCAAATCTCCCTAAATGTATGGATGATATAGAAGCCCTGTAGCAATCAATAGCAATACAATTCTCCTCTTTTTTTTTTTTTTTTTTTTCTCAGTTGAGAAATCTCTGGGGTGTGAATTTTTAGATGAGTATATTTAGGTCTGATACACATTTCCAGTTCTTTCCACTCTGTTGCTCTCTTTGAATATCTAATGAATAATGCAATGTGAATTAAATTGATGACTGGATGTTGCAGTGGGGCTTGACAAGTGTTTCTTGAAGTTTACAGACACTTGCATATCTTGACTCCTCAGCAGCAGCAGCTCTGAGTGGTGTTAGAGGAAGATGAAGAGAAAAATTAGCTGTATTAAAAAAAAATGAAGCAAACTTTTCAAGTCTAGTTTAAAAAGCAATTTTGACACCCTGTCAGCTCAATATTAATTTCTCACCTTCTCTTTCTATCATATGCAGTTTGCTCTACTCCCTTCTGCACAAGGGAATCTGGGTTTTCTTTAAACTGATGCTGATTTATGTTAAAAATATTTTATTAATTTGGTAATCTTCATGCCAGCCTTTCAAAATGCAAACAGTGCTGTCCTCTGGGAAATCCACTCAGCTGCCTTGGGGCTGAAATGCACTGCTTTATAATGTCAAACTGTGGCATGAGGGTGAATTCCTTCCTGAGCTGAGATGCACTGCTTGGGAGTATCATACCTACAGCCATAATTTTAATGATAATTTATTGTTCCTGAGAAGGGGAAAAGGAGGTCAGATGTGTATATTGGTTCAGCAAGCACGTGCTGTTGCTCATTCCCTTGCTCAGCCTCTGCAGAGATGATGGAGAGGAAAAATGAAGCATAATGCATTCTCAAGGTTGCCAGGAGCAACTAATGCTTCCAAATTGGTATTCATGTTTTATTACATCTTAAATTTCAGCACCTTAAAAACAATAAAGGAAATTGCATTTTCACAAAGAGTGTTCCTTCAGGGAATGTACTTCAAGTTTACTGTATTTTTTCTGATGTCTTTGTCCCTGTCTTATGAACTTCTTGTTTCAGAGAGAATATCTATATATCTATATATCTATATCTATCTCCAACCTGCCCTTGGACACTTCCAGGGATGGGACAGCACTAGAATTGACCTGAAATCTGCTTTTTTTTGGAGGCATAACCAAATACTTTCCACCAGAGCAAGAGCCAGAGGGAAGGAAGAAAAAAAGCATTTGTCCATCATTGTTATTATACAACTACAGAAGTGTTTTTAATGAAAAAATGTCATTAGTAATGAATGGATCTAATACAGATCCTCTCAAATGAAAATATTACAGGGCAAACTCCTAAAGTCTAATTTGTTCCTACTGAACATGGAACTGTCACACTGACATGAAGAATATTGGACTGAGTAAAAAAAAAACATGGCAATGAATGGCTGGAGAAAAAAAGAAGTAATATCTTTGAAGTTCAGAATTTCTTATCATTCCAGGGAGTTAATACAATTTACATTGACTGTGGTAGGTTATTAATAAAAAAAAAAATACATTGATCAGAAAACCTTTGTGTATTATGAATATTCGAATAATTTTTCTTCACTGAGGTAACAACTTATTCAAAGGAAAGAGATTGTCAGATGAAGGCTAAAGAAACCATCCTTATCCTCTTACTACATGTTCTTACATCTTTCTGTATTAAAAAAAAAAAAAAAAAAGAAATAATAACAGTGAAGTGTTGCCAAACTGGTATTTGGTAGCTGCAGGAAAATAAGAGTTCTGGCATCCACCTGCACCACAGTGTGAGATTTCATGGTACTATCACAGAAGTGAAGTGCAAAAAACCCAAACTTAAGGCCAAAAATCTGATAGATTATTTCTGCCCACTTTGTTACCATAAATCCAAATAATGTCCATTAGTTCCCCTCTGAGTTACCACCACTCCCTATTCCCTTTCCAATAAAATTTGATGAAATGAATCCAAGTAATTATTTCTAATTATTTCCAACANTGATACTTCCATTTGTGACACTGGAAATGATGTTTTGATTTGGTGATTCACAAAAAAAAAAAATCTTTTTTCTCTACCTGAAGATCACTTCATGCATTGTTTCCATCCACTAGGTAATGCAATTTTCTAGGATTATTTTAAATTTAATTGTATTTTAGTNAGTATGTTATAAAAATAATAATTCTTAAAATTGGTTTAAAATCAAGAATAAAACCTAAAATGTCTTAAAATATAAAGAGTTCTATAAGGAAAGAATAAAATATTATTTTCCTGTTATAACATATTATTTGAGAACACTGAGATGCCATTAATCATCTTTCAGACTGTTAAAAATGCATAAAACCCTACAGAACAGTGGCTTTAAAAGAAACCTTATCTAGTTTTTGTCACCTGTGCAGATTTTTGCATTAGTTGCTGAAAGGTCTATAAAGCTAAAGGCTGAGGATTGTAAATGTTTTATTAGAAAATGATATAAAGTGATGCCTGTGATTTCACAACTTCTGTTATAGAAAAATTTAGTTTCAGAATGTTTGAACTTTTGCTATCAATACCACTCAATACACCTTAAAAACTTGAAAAGTTTTTATTTTCTCCTTTTCCTGTTGCTTCTTGCTGTGTTCCCAGTGCACATTTCCTCTGTACCCTAAGCTGTAATCTGCCTTTCATTTTCCAAACACCACTTACATTTCAGGTGGCTTCTACACAAAGCCACANATACCCCAAATTCAGCAACACCCCTGTTCTCCCAAGCTGCAGATCTTCCNCTGGTTGTCATTTTTTTAATGCTGATTATATTTTTATATTTGCATTATTGCATTCAAAGGAAGCATTTCAGTGCTAACCTTCACACACTGCTTTGGAAAGCCTCAGGTTCTGCTCAGTGGAATTATTTCAATGGGTTTTTTCCCTCCTGATACTTCTGATGCTCCACTTTTCTGTTGTCTCCCATTTCTCCTCTTGCTTTGCTCTGAGCATCTTTTCCCTGCACTGTTTCCTCTCTGCCCTTCCCTTCCTGTTTGCAGATTCCCTGTGCAGGATATTTCTATTCCTTCCCCCAGCAGAGCCTCCTGGCTTTTTCCTCACAGCAGGTTTTATATTCTATTGTTTGCATCCCAGATGTCCTGAGATCAGGAAGTCTCAGCATAACCATGAACTTTCTCTGTGACTTTAAACAGCTTTTGGTTCCTTTCTTCTTAATTTTCTAAGTAGCTGAGATCATTTCATATTTCTCCCTTCCACTCTGTTTAGCTGTTTGCACTGACAGTTCTTTTTTATTATTATTTATATTATTATTGCTGCAGCTTGATTTGAAAAACAAAAGTGCAGTATCAGTGGAACAAAGAAAGCAGGTTTGCCCTGTTATTTGAAATGCAATTTCAAGAAATAAACATCATGATAAGCACTGGTAGGTGAGGGTGGTGTGTANAAGGCAGTTCTGTCTCACCAGGTGAGCAAGGTCACCTGGGCAATGCCCTCTGCCAATGTCACTGCAGAACTCTCCTGCAGGTCAGCTCTGACAGAGATCTTCCAGATGAAATGCAAAGCCCAAGTANTGATGGGGCACAGTAGCTAAATACCCCTTGGAGGAATTAGCTTATTAACCTTGTGTCCTGGCTGAGTCCCAATTCCACCAATTAAAATATTTGCCCTCTGAAGTTCTCTCTGCAGATTTGATGCAGCACATGATTAATAAGTTCCTGCTATAAACTCAGTTTCTGGCTTAACTGAGAAATGTTTAAGGGCAGTTGTGTTCCACTCCAGGGATGAAGAAATGGGTTCAGAGTTTTTGTAGGAGGCACAGCATCTGCTGTTTAAATAGAAAACACTAACATGAACATCACCTTCACTCACAGGAAAAATCAGAGAGGCTGGAAAAACTTTAAAAACACTTTTACCATATAAACTTACAGGAAAAACAACAGAGGCAATTTAGAAGCAACTGTTTAATTAAAACATATTGGAGTTTAAACTAAAAAATTAATTTGTATTTCAAAAATAATAATTTTTAAAAATCTCAAAACCATAAAAATCAGAANAATCAAAAGAGCAGCTTGGGAATAAATAGCCAGATTCACAGACTAGAAGGGACCCACAGGGATCTTCCAGTCCAACCCCTGGCCCTGCCCAGGACACCCCAACAATCTCACCCTGTGCTGATTTGGTCCTTGACATAATATAATCCTGATTATGTTTTCTTTCTTTACACCTACTGTTTTATTTAAACATAATTAAAGGAAAGAGAGACAGGAGATCAGAGCAGCTATGTCCCAGGCTGATCATTATGAAGTTATTTGAAAATCATATTGGAACATTCTTATTTATGAAATTATGACATTTCTATTTATACACCAGTTTTACTGCAGGAAAGGGTTTCAGGTTATGTGAATGTCATATTTCATTAAGTACTACACTCTGAATTTATTTCTCATTCCTCTCTCCATTAAATTAAACAGGGCACATGGTTATAACTTTAATTTCTTAATTTTATGAGAATTACCCAAGCAACATCTGGGCTCTGAAACAATTTATTAATTCAGTGGTTTATTACAAAGTGCCAACAGATTCCTCAAATTTGGGGCAATTTTTTTTCAAACTTGCTCCATCCTCATCTAGAANGTTTGGTAAAAAAATAGGAATTTTGAATTTATTCTTTCAAACTTTCTTAGCATACTTGCCTACTTCTTATTAAGCATCCTCAGAATACTTAAAAACCTTAGGAGAAAAAAAACATAAATCTGTATTCTGGGTTACAAAAACTGTGGTGGATTGGCTGATCTTTCAAGAAGAGCATTAAGGGACTGCTAATCAAATGTGCCTCAAGGCAGGAAACTCTAAAATATTAAAGCTGGTTTATTCAGGGTGTCTCAACTCTTTAATTTTACTTTGGCTGGTGCTATCTATAAAATTTATTTGACCAAAGCATTAACAAAAAAAAATCTATTATGATATGGGTTTATAAAATTAAATTATATTTGATATTTTGGAAAAAGATTTGAAGTTTTGGGGAGAAATCATAAGTAATTTATTTAATCTAATCTGCACAGTGGTGGAATAAAGATGTGAATATGTCTGTTGTGTGCTGCTGTCAGGTTTGCAGCTCTGTGTGTGGTTAACTCACCTTTCTTTTCAAAATATCGAGCAAGGTTTTGGCTAAGGAGGTTCACATCAATAAATGTCATCTCCAGGCACCAACATAATCTTGAAATTTGATTCTTAAATAGTTGTAAATGCTGAGATTCTGCCATGTAACATCTCCTTTGAGCTTCAAACTCCTTCCAGAACACATTTTCATTTCTCTGCTCCTTTCTACCCAACNCTCACTGCTCAGGAATTAATTTTTGGGAGACTCCACTGTGCCCCACAGCTCTGGTTCATTTTGCCCATCTTCATGCCCTANACTTTGCTAATGACTGTACTGACAAGAGATTTTTTTTTTTTTCCCAGTCATCAGTTTCTCTTGGAGGGATCTGTGCATAAAACCTTTGTTTTCTCTTGGTCAGACTTCCCCAGGTGTTTTTACTGTGGCACATTTTCCAGAAATGCTCTTTCCAGGTGATTTTTCCACTCTGTTGCTGAACTGTAAAGACCAGAGAGCTCAGGACACAGTTTGTGTACCCAAAATTGCCATCTCAGTCCTGCCCCTGCCATTACCCTGTGCAGACTCCAAAACTGTCTCAAGTCTTGTGCTCAGCCAGTTATCCATCACATTTTACATTTACATACCATTGCCTACATCACAGGGCAGTTTCCCTTTCTCCCTCTGCTCCATTCCCACACTTTCCCTCTCTCTGATGTGCAATATTCTGCTGCCTCTGGCAGCCAGGAAAGTCCCTGGAGCCCCTGCTTAACAGAGAGATCCCCATCCCCATTCTCCTGAGCACCAATAACTGTGCATTTTGCACACACTGCTGCCATCAGATGTTTGAATTATCCTGTTTGGAGCAGCCTGCTCCTTGAACAGCCTCTAATGTAAAGATGTAATGGAGGTGGCTGTGCTAAAAACATCTGAGAACTCNTCTTGTGACTGCCAGTTGCTAACCCTCTAAGCACTCATGAGCATAATATTATCTCCTCATCCCAGTCAATCTTCTCCCTGAATATTTACTGAATACTGAATTCATACCCAAGTCAGTGATTGAGAAAGTAAAGCAAGAAGCTGGACATTATTTCCATATTTTCTTCCTCCTTGTCATTGATTGCTATGTTACAGAGACAACTGCAAACCTCACCTAAGAACTGGGTTGACAGAAATTGCATGTCTTCTTCTAAGTGATATCCTCAGGGTAAATTTTCCATTGATTTTGGGGCACTTTGCACAGGAAACACACAGTGATTAGGTATTTGAAACTCTCCAGCTATTTCTTGGCATTTTGGATCACCAGGTGAAGCCTTCATTACATTTTTTCTAGGTTTCATAAACAACCTGTAATGACCCACCTATCAATTGTCCCAGGCTTTCCTTGGCAAAATATGTAGGTTGAATGAACCATAATAATTAATAATACTTGATTATTGCAGGTGAAGAAGGCAGCTTTTCTGTTTGCATAATTACACTGCTGATGATTAGCAGTAATGTAGTTTAGGTAAAATATTCTAAATTTTACTGGTAAAGCAGTCTAACCTAAAACATTTGTAATTCTAGGGGTCATAAATATTGCTGCTGTCACATCTAAATATCTGCACAAGCTTATTGGAGATAGATGACCTAAAGGTCCCTCCCAACCCAAGCCACTCTGATTCTATGAAATAAATTATCCTCCTCTGTTATTTTTGAGCTTAAATTGTGTTTGAGATGAGGAAACATGTCTCAATCCAAAGAATCAGCATGAAAAAGAAAGCAGTAGCTGAAGAGATAATAGAAGACAGACAGACAGACAGACAGACAGACATTATCCTTCAACCTATATACTGAATATCAATAATTTTTCCCAAAAGTATCAATAAAATATATTGAGGGATGTATGAGCTGTTGTTTCAGCTCTTTACCCCCAAATTTAATTTATCTTCTGCAGTATCCAGCTCATCTCATTTTAGTGTGCTTTGTAGCATATTTAAAATTTCTTGGATTCCTCCCATCACCAAATGGATGAGGAATATTCCCCAGGACTTTTAACAGAGTAGCTCCCAATGTGGAGGCTATGGAATAAAAATAGGGGTGATATAATTAGCCATTCTATTTTAATAGAAAACCTGTCAAACTTGTAAGAGGAAACTCATTTAGCAAAGCCATCCTTAAATTGTTTCCTTTCTTGGTAATTTTTCTGATGCCAGCCTCTCTCTCCTGTTTGTAAGAAGTTTCTGTCTCTGAGAGTTTAGCTGTGGTCCCTGAGTCTTGATATCAGTGGCACCTCTCACTAATTTCTGACCACAATCACTGTTTTCTAAGCAACCCTTCAGTTTAATAACTTCTAAACTATTTTTTTGGTCACATTTATTTCAGTGTACCTTGAATATACAGAAAAATGTACCTTCCTTACAGTCTATACATCAGCATAGAAAAACAGATATAGCACAATACCTGACCAGGTTTATTTGTAATTGTTCTCTGAAACCAAACAGGGTTAATTAAACACCTTGGGATGCCANCTGGCTGAGACTGAGTGATTCTCATAATTTTATTAATTCATGCTTCTAAATTATTCATTTATTTATACANATATATATAAATTTACACTTCTATATGCTTGNTGTATATGTTCATAGCCACAGTTGAACAGGAATGTTTTATGCATAACTGTGTTTCCTTCTGCATTGCATATTAACTTTTCTCAGCTCTCCCCTCTCTCATTCCCTCACTGGTGCCATTTAATCTACAGGATGTCTGGAACATGGAAATTTTCTTCATTATACACCTGTGGAAAGAACATTTCAGTTGTATTAGCAACAAATGATGAGAATTTCAGTCCTTGCAACACAAACTACTCCTTCACTGCTTCATTTTCCCTTTCTACAGATTCTAAGTTGAAGAATGAGACTTAACTGCTGGAAAGAATATAAAAAAGTCTCTGAAATGTAATAAAGAATATATAACTCTATATCATAAAGACAATATAGCCAAGCTGAGAAGGTATCTGCCTCACTGGTACTGCTTGGTGTAGCTCTCTCACAGTACTCCTCTAAGAGTAGAGGTCCTGTAATTTTCTTTAATTTTTATTTAAAATCTTTGGTATTATCAGAAAGCAAATAATCCTCTTACAGGTCAGAAATTTATTATTGGTGTATATGAAATTGTTA
>OAMK01000093.1:490809-503999 GCA_900205225.1 Saxicola maurus maurus | reverse complement strand
AGAGAAGAGAAGAGAAGAGAAGAGAAGAGAAGAGAAGAGAAGAGAAGAGAAGAGAAGAGAAGAGAAGAGAAGAGAAGAGAAGAGAAGAGAAGGCAATGAGTGAACAAGCCCTGTGTGATTGCTGCAGAATCCTCAGTGGCACAGGCACAGGCTGCCTAATGCAGCAGGGATTCTTCATTTATTCATTTTTAATAAATGACTCAGCAGTGTTTACAATGCAACGAGCATTTTGAGGTGGCAGCTGCAATATTTATCAAGGTGACATGGAACACCACTGAGAAGCCTCACGTGGCTTTTGCATCACCCACTTGTGACTCTTCTAAGCAGCTGACTGACTATTAATTGGAGAACAGTTAACATGGCTCAAATAATGAGATTTGCTAACAAAATTCCTTGCAATTTTTTTCCAGGTGCTGGATTGTCTCTGTTAAATGCAGACAAAGAAATTTGGGACACTAATTTTTTTGCTCTGCAAGTGGGAGTTTCTTTCCTCTTACTTTCCCCTCTGTATCAGCAACAATCTGCATAATCAGTACAATTTGCTGGACTGGTAAAAAAATAAAACCTGACCTGGCAAAATTAAATCATTGGGTTATCAAAGTGAATCAGCTCCAAGCAAAAGGTCAGAGAGGGAAGTGGCAGCCAAGAGATGAAGGTGAAAGGACTGTCCATTCTGGAGGGGGAATGTGCTGGATTAGCACAAGTGGNTTTTTACTGGAATGTCTATTTTATGTAAGTCAGAGCAGGAGACTCCANACTCTGATAATACATGAACTCTTGAATTTGCAGTTCCTGAATTCCTAAGTAGGACACTACTTCTGCAAACTTTCTGGGAGAGTCAATTGACAAAAAAATAATCCAGGTTTTGTAAAACTCCTTGAAAGTTTGGATTGTACTGTTATTTTTCTGCTTTAATTCTGTTCTTGAAACACATCAGGAATTCCAGAGTGCAGTGATATCCAAGGAGAATTAAATGTGGTGTGAGAGGATTTAGTAACAGAGGACACAGATGTGNTGCTCAGAACTTCCTTTACCTTCAGCCAGGGCTGGAGAGGTCTCAGATCCCTGAGTTTGGTGACAAAGTTTGGGGGAGGATTTAGCAGCAATAGATGTAGAGAGACTCAGGGTTTACTTGAGACATCTTAACCATGGAAGTCTGGAAATTCTCCTTTTGATACCATTCATTGTCACCTTTGATAGACTGGGAAGATCAGGGGAGGTGCTTTGCCAGTGAAGAGAAGGAAGAGCCAGAGTTACCTTTAAAACAGCTCAAAAGGACATTCAGGGAGCTGTGGGAGGGTCAGCCCCNCCTTGGTCCCTGGGAAATCAAGGAGCAAATCCTCATGGAAACGTTTCTGGACACCAGGCAGAGAAGACTGTGACTGGGAGCAGCCAACATGGACTTGCCAAGCTTGCCAAAGAGAAATCAGCCTGATCAACCTGATTGCTTTATAGGATAAAAACATTTGGTCATAAGAAGAGGGAAGATCAGTGAGGAATTGGAGCACTATGGTGCTGAGANAACCACGAGCTCTAAAATTTAAAACTGAACATTTTAAAATTCGATGACTTACAGCACCTGAAGTGACTTACTCTCCTGAAGTGATGAATTTCCTTTCACTGCTTATTTTATATTTGCTTTTGGTAGCTCAGTCTCTTGGCTGCTGGGTGGGATGTTCTGCCTCTTTGCTCACCTTTTCCTTTATCTCACAGTGGTTTGTTTTCCAGCTGTGCCTTGGGCACACCTGCACACACCTTTGCTCCTCTGGTTGCTCCACTACTCACACGGGTATTTGAAATATTCCCACATTTTGTCTGGCTTTGCCATAACATTTACAAAGTGCTGCTACACTGTAATAAATTAGGATGCTAATATTTGGCTCCAAGGCAAAGTAGTATTAATTATATCCTGATTGATGAACTTCTAATTTATATGTGGCTGCTGCTCTCTGTGCAATGCAGGGTTTGAAAATTATTGTGTGGAAGCCCATCAGTGCAGAACAATTCCACTTTATTCTAAAAACAGAGATGATTATTCCCAAAATATTCTGAGACAAATACCAAAGAGGGTGTGTTCAGATCCCTGTGTTTTGGCCAATACCTTGAATTACAGATGATTTTGGGTAACAGAATCTACAGTCCTGCTGCCTTTATTGACTGAAATGTTACCAAGTCTCATTATTTTATCACCAATTTTCAGCTCTGTTGTTTTATCCTTAAGTCACCAAATACTGCATTAGATGACTATGTGGATGGTTCCTCNCTTTTAAAATTAAAAATAAGAATGTCCAGCATTCACTGTTATAAAAATCAACCTGGAGGGAGATAAAAGGGTTTCCATACCTCCTCAAATCTTGTTTTGGTTCCTTAGGCTCCCAGAAGTGGTCATAGAGTGTGATATTCTTCATCCTGGCAGTTGGTCTTGGAATCCCAACATGAGAATTACATCTCTTATAGATTAGTCCATCATTAGTCCTGTCACTCCAGGCCCTTGAAGAAAGTTTCTCTCTGTCTTTCTCCTAGGCTGAATAAAAACTACCATGAATATTATTCTAAAAGAACATTATTTGAAGAAAACATAAATATTTCCCCTCTTCAAGGGTTTCTTCATTAACTTGATTGAACTGGCAGAAGGTCACTTTGGAGGGGCTTTGGAGCAACCTGGTCTAGTAGAAAGTTTCTCTGTCCATGGCAGGGGTGGAGTGAGAGGGCAGTGGTGGAATTAGAGGAGTTTTAAGGTCCCTTCCAACAAAACCATTCTGGGATTCTCTGATTCTATAGTGTTATATATATACATATGGTTTAAAAATTGAGATTTCCAGGGTANATCTGCAGACAGAGAAAGCTTTCATTTTCTTCATATAATGCAGACAAAGGGATGAGATGAAAAATTTTCCCATCTTCAGAGGAAAAGAAAATGCCTCTTCTTCCTTTCATGGCTTTTTTGGTACTCATTTTAAAAGCATTCATGGGAAACAAGTGAAGAGGTGAAAGATTACTAACTGTATATCCATTTTATTGCAACTTCTGAAAGGCATTATTGCCTCCTGAATTGTGGAATAACAGGCAACCAGAAGAAGGAAAAAAAAAAAAAAAAGGGGGGGAAATCCAGCAAGGAAAAGACATTCTGTTTTAAAATATTAGTGTAAGATATATTGGAGAGCCTCCAGTTATAAAGGGAATGAAGATTTTGCAGAGCTGTTTCAGTCCTGTTTCCACATTTGTAGAAAAAGTGTTTCTGTGTCCTCAAAGCTCAGCATGGTGATGAAGGAGCCCTAAAGCAGCAGGAAATTGGAGCTGCCCAGGCCCCAGGGGGATGCACACAGTCACTTTGCTCAAATTTGACAATTACTGCTGTGCCCAAGCACCCAGATTTCAGGGATGTAGAAAAGTGCTTGTTTCATCAACAGGAAAGGCACTAATAAACCCAGAACTGCACAAACTCTGGATTTAAGAGGAAGAGGTTAACCAAGTAGATATTTAATAGTCTTGTGGTATGAAGGAGATATGTCTTACCTAGGTGNTATAAAATAATATCTCATGCATTTTTACATGGAAAGAAGTGGAAGGTCCTAACAGGTTTTTCTGGGAATTGCTGTCACCTCTGGGTTATTAATCACCTTCATAAAGCAGCACTCAGATAACTGTTTGGATGAAGTTAAACAAGTCCATTTAAGAAGTACATTGACAGTATCAGTTAAAAATATTATCAGCTGCCGAGGCTGGTGATATCTGCAGTGCCAAGCCAGGTTCTATTTAACACTGGGAGCTGAAAGGATCTTATTCAGATGGGAATCCACCATACTAAAAAACACAGGAACTTGGAGTGTGAGAAGGATGATACTCTCCATGTTGAGCTGAAATTTTAAATATAAAATTTGAAATATAAAATACAAAATTAGTTAAGGGGGTGTTTTGNACAGGTGTTTGTTGAGAAAGGTGGAGCCTCTCTTGAAATGGAAAATGTAAACCCCCTTACCCCAAATTATTATTATAATTTTGAAATTAAGGGGCTCTCAGGCAAAGATATGGGAATTAGGAATAACACCTCTTTACTAAGAAAATGATTGCCCAGCTGGTTTAACAGATGGTGATAGAATACATACCTTTGGCTACATCCTTCTTTGCAAGCCAAGACAGGTGGAAAAGACAATTTTTCTTCCTTTTTCTTTATTTCTCTTTTTTTTCTTTGTAATTTTTCTTTTTCCCCTTCCCCTTCCCCTTCCCATTCCCCTTCCCCTTCCCCTTGATCATTAATTTCAAAAATTAAGTCATTTTTATTAATTCACTTGTATAAATACATACTTATGTGTAAAATAGCAATCTACATCCATATGTATATGTCAAAAACATTTTATGAGCATTTATAACCTTTAAACATAAATATATAGGGAAAGATATTTTCTGGGAGTTCCTTGAAGTCCTTGTGAGCTCTGGAATGTGTCAGTCCCAGAGAGTTTTGGGAGCACCTGGAGCAAATCCATGGCCCATAGCAGGGCTGGGATGATGTTCCCTTGGGGTCATTGTTGTCTTCCTCTGTCTCTTTAATCTTCAAGTAATTAAACATTGTGGTTATTCTCCTCAGCTCTTTATTTGTGCCTGCAGCCAACAATGAAAGTCAGAAAAAATTAATCACAAGAGATGTTTAACTGACTTCTTTAGTCCTTTTCCCAATGAGAAATTAATTGGGCAGACAATTCTTTAAAGGGCAAGATCAAAGATGCTGAGTGCTGCANTCATGAAATCCATTCAATAACATAATTGATAAAGAGCCAAAATGTTTCTTGCCATACCAATCACACACTCACACCTTCCAAACTGATCTGAAGAGTCAAATAGGAAAAATCAAAATCAAACAAACACAGGAAAAAAAAAAAAAGCAGAAAAACCCCAAACCTAATTCAGATTATGGAAATGCAAAATAGTAAAATATTGCCAAGGATTCTTCTGATAGGAATCTTTCTAAAAACAAATGAAACCATCCATGTCAAAATTTGAACCGTTCAAAAATAATAATGGAATATCAGGGAAGGAAAAACAGAAAAGGGTTTTGGGAATGANCTCATTCATATGTCCATAGTAATTGCACAGGTATGGAAAAATACAAGCATACCTCATCCTAAGTGGGAAAAAAATGGGTCCAAAATGTTGAAAATATGAGGATNCAGTGGCATAGCTAGCTGATAGAACAATACAGGAAATACAAAAGATTTAAAAGGGCTTAAGGAGAATAGTTGGTTCTATCAGTGGAAGGCAGTTTCTTGTTCTCCAAAGTACAAATTTATATTTTATGCCTATTCAAATCCTTCATTGATAATATTAGAGCCACCTTGCATTTGCTTGGAGATGGAAACACACAATCTTTTTGTGCATCTATCTCAAATGAAAAATAGGGTTTAAATCTACAACATCTATGAAAATAATGTAAATCGAGTTCAATCATTAAATCTATGAAAAATGGGTATTTTCAAAATGTACTTCAGTGTTTAGCCAAAAAAAAATCAATAATATGCTAAGAGTTTCTGGTTCTGGGTAAAGGTATATTTGAAATTGCTATTTGGTTAAAATTGCAATAAGATCAGTATAAACANTGAAGTTCTTTACCCTGTATTTTCCTGAAGTTCCTGATTAATACATTTTTCCACAAATTATTTTTTTCCTAGAAACAAAATCTCACTTTGGTAATTTCTTGTTTTACTTCCAAATGTGAATTGTGTCATTTGCTCCACAATGTGTATTGGAAACCTTGTCTGGCAGTGTGTTACTAAATCAAAGTTGATTCATAATTAAAATAAGTATTAACAACTGCTGCCACATAACTCAGCCTGTTACATTCCTTCCCTGAAAGAAAATAAAAGTCATGTCATGCATTGTTTATTCTTGAAAGGGAAAAATTTATTACACTCACAGTCTTCCCTTGTAATAGCTTTTAGAGCAAATAACTTTATTTTCATCTCATTTTTGTAGTGGAAACTGAAGTTCCATATGCATTTTCAGTGACAGCAATATAAAATATCCTGAGGCATTTTTCCACTCCTGCTTTGTGGTGCAGTTCTGTTGGAGTTTAAATGCATGGACCAGGTTTTGCCTAGTTTAGAATCAACACAAAAAAAGTAAATAAAATNCCAAGATTCTATTAAGAATTTGTTTTTTGCTTAAACAATTAATCCTTGCTTATAATTTGAGAGCTAAATTAATCAGAAAATAATTTGAGAGTAAAAACAGTCAGAAAATAATGCTTTTATAATCACAACCTGAGCTTTGTACCACTAATTGGCTAGTAGGAAATTTTTTTGTAGTACATAAATTATACAAATACATCACATTAAAAAAATACTCATGCTCTCCTCCAAAATATTTGGATATATTTCCTTTTTTTTTGTAACCTATAAAGTTTATTCAGGATATTTAACCTCAATGATTTTACCTCTTCATTTTAAAATAGAGTTTAAATTCATAGTCTATGAATTTTAGGTCTGTGGTTCCCAGTTTTTGATTATACTTCTGTGTATATGAAGAAATNATGGAATCAAAGAATATCCTGAGCTGGAANACTGAAACTCCTGCACAGGACACCCCAAAAATCCCACCCTGTGTAGAATTATCTCAATTCTGCATAGAATTAATTTCCATATAAAGCAGTCCATTTGAAATCCCAAAATGAGGAATTTGCTGGCAGGGGATGAGTTAAAAATATTCTGAATGGAATATCTCCTGAACTGTGGCTGTGTTAAACCTCACCAAAGCACAAGCTTCTGTATCCCTGGTCATTTTGAACNTCAGTTCACATTACAAAAAACNANATTTGTTTNTTNTNATTTTATAGCTGAGTTAGGTTTTTAAGAATAATATTTAATATATATTTAATAATATTCAATAATGTTTAATATATATTATCTTTATCATCCTTCTCTTTGTTTAAAAAATTAATATTTCCTGAAGTATATCTGTATGAGCTCCCAAAGGCAGTTCTGGTGCTGCTGTTCAGAAATATGACTNTAAAATGCAGAGTGATCACTCAAGTACAGAATGAGAACTTAAAAACTCTCAGCCTAAATGAGGGAAGATGGAATGAGCTGAGTTAAAATCTGAGCTTCTACCTGGATAAACAGGAATCAAATTAAAGAGAACAGCACTTACAAGGACCTGTTGTGTTTAAGTTCAGTGAAAATCACACTGACCTTAACTAATGGGCTTTATCCTCTCATAAAATACTCTNCTCAAATTAAAAATAGGGAAAAGAGTAGCCAGCACAGCAATTTCTCCAAATCAGAAAATCTCTTTACTGGGAATTCTCATACTGATGTTCTCCTGTCTTTGAAGATAAACACTGAAGATTTATTATTAAATAAACAGTNATAAATAAT
This sequence comes from Saxicola maurus maurus, assembly GCA_900205225.1. NCBI lineage: Eukaryota > Metazoa > Chordata > Aves > Passeriformes > Muscicapidae > Saxicola > Saxicola maurus. The sequence goes on along the minus strand of OAMK01000093.1, from coordinate 496,632 downwards.
ATTAATAAATTAATAATTTGCTACTGGACATTCAGCAAATNCAGAAGCAGAGAGAGTGATCATTAAAGACACATAACAATTTTAGTTGTCTTTGTAAAATTAGGAATTATTGGGTTAAATTGTGCTTTGCCTGCCAGACTTTGTAAAAAGTCCTGTTTGCTTGTTAGTGTTTTAATTTAACCTTGGTTACCAGTTAATAAATAGCACCTATTTCTTGTGAAGAAAATCTACAGAGTTTTTCAGCCTATTTTTTTTTTTTTTTTGCTAAAATAGGTCTTCTAATGCCTTATTCTTCCCAGGTCTGCACTTGCTGAGAAAGACAATGTCCTTTAATAGTTTAGCCATAAAATCCCCTCTCTAGGTGATGCTTGTAAACCCTGGAGATTATCCACATGAAACAGCTGAGCAGCCACCAACAGATTTGAAACCTTTAAATCTGTGTCAAACCCTGTTCTTTGGACGATTTCTGGGCTGATATTTTTCCCAGATCTTCTAAGGAATTTTCCTGACACCATCTCTCCTGGACTTAACTCTTTTTTTTTTTTTCCTGCCTCTTATAAAACAGAAGGACTTAGTCTAGTTTTTAAGAAGCTGCTGGAGGTGAGAAATATCAAATCCTCTGGGGCAGAAAAAGAAATAAATTTTGACAGTTTTAAAAGAATATATTTGGTCCAGATTACAAGACTTTATCCTGGGGTAAAGAAGCCACAAAGATCAAGCCCTTAAATTTGCTGAAAGTGGCAAAATTTAGTGGTTATTTTCAAACACTGGTTCTGTATCTGATGTGTCACCTCTACCACATCCACAGCTCAGTTACAAAACCTAATTCCTACACAATTGACCAGGCTAAGATCTAGATGATCATCCTTGAATCTGTGTCCTCCTACAAAGCTGTTCTCAACAACATTCCTGTGTATCCTCTTGTCCTTACATCCTGGGACAGGAATAATATAACATTGGTTATTTAACCAGTTATTTATGATCTCCATTAAAAATTTGGATTAGTAAAGCTGTTAAGGGTTGCTACCACACAAGCAAGAGGCTCAGGAAGGGAAAGTGATATCTTCCTGTNGATGCTTTGCTAAATTCCTGGTATCTAAGGGAAAAAGATGTTCAACTTTAAATGAGGAAAAAGAAAATGTATTGAGCAAACAGATGCAACAGGCACAGGGCTGGTAGGAGATCTGGTTTAGGAGGCATTAGTACATCCCAGGTATCTGCAGTTCAACCCCACAGCCTTGGGATCATNAGGAATTCTATGGCACTGCCTATCTCCACACACCAGTAAGCAAATAACAGCAAAATCACATTTCAGGCTGAGATGTTTGGAAATGTATTCCAAAATTTAGGTGNTGGTGATGTGGTGTGATGGAGTGGTTAAGAGATAGCAAGCTTTAAAGTTTTTCTCAAGCCTAGAAGTACTTTAAATGTAATTTTAAACTTTTTAATTGATTTTTGAAGATTGAAATTAAATCTCAATGTGAAGATATGCATGGAATTATAATGAGAAATTGTAGAATATACTGAAAACTGTAACTAGAAAGGAATTTATTTAATTTACTTTGATTTTATAAAGCATTTCATAAATATAATACATTAGGCTTGGTTCAAAAACATTTGCAAGCTGATTGTGCCTGAAGATTTATAGTGCTCTNCTCCTCTGGTATTGAGTGATTGTGATGGAAAGCAAAATAAATACATTCTAAGTGATTCTGTAACTAAGGAGAACTTCCTCCCCTTCACCTGTGGAAAATAAAAACTGAGTCTGTTTTATTTTAATACAGCAATGTCATATGTCAGGTGTGTGCAGTCATACAGAAAACAGCAGAGAATCAAAAAAATCATGGCATGGTTTTGTTGGAAGGGACCTTAAATCCCAACCAGTGCAACCCATGCCATGGGCAGGAACACTTTTTGCTACCCNAGGCTGCTCCAAGCCCCATCCATGAAAGTAAAAATATTTATTTAAGGAATTACCCTCTGCTGAGTGACTATGATGAGTTGATCTTGCATCTCAAGTAGCTGCAGTTTTAAAATTTAAATATTTTAAATATTTAAATATTTTAAAACATTAAAAACTTTCATATAAAAAAAATAGAAAAGTAAGGTTTTGTTTATGGGGTTTGTAATACTTTATACATCAAATCAAATTTGTGAGTGCCACCAGAAGAAATAAAGGTGCTTTATTACATTCATAAGAGTATTAAGGTGGGCAAGGCTGACAGCNAGCCAAAACTAATTCTGTGAGCACTGCTGATAACTGAGCCTGGCATTAGCTCACAGCTGTCATGGAAGAACAGAATTTCCATGATTTAGAGCTGCAATAAATANAATTGTGCTCTAACAGATATGCCAGGGTTAACATAGAATCATGGAATGGACAGAAAATCATCTCATTGCACNCCTGCCATGGGCAGGGACACCTTCCACTGTCCCAGGTTGTTCCAAGCTCCATCCAACCCAACCTTGGACATTTCCAGGGATCCAGGGGCAGCCACAGCTTCTCTGGGCACCCTGTGCCACCCTTGCAGGCAGAAATTCCATCCTAACAGCCCATCTAACCTGCAATAAACCCCCCAGAGCCTGTGAGAATGGGCAGATTCCAGTGCTAGTGCCTTGAGAAATTTGGAATTTCTTGTCCCAGACTCATTTATATGTTTGCACAAGGGTACTGTGCTTACATTTTAAATAGAAGCAATTTTGCTGGAACAAACTGGAAAGGCCAGATTGGCCATGACATTTCAAACCTTGGTGGAAACAAGTTTTCAAAGAGTGTTTTGTGTAAGACTCTCTCAAGAACTTTCCTTCTAGTGCAAGGTGTCCCTGCCCATGGAATGAGATGANCTTTGAGGTCCTTTCCAGCCCAAAACATTCTGCAATTCTCTGACCACACTGGTGGGTTTCANTCCCAGCTAACCAGAGAAAACATGCCTGTCAGAGGAGGAGAAAATATCTCTAGCAGAAATAAATCTGTTGATGCAAAAGGCTTATTTTTTCCAACCCTCAAACTGGCATTTTTGAAGAATTGATAAAATAAATTAATTTCCCTGTTATTAGATTTTTTGTCATTACTGTAGGGAAACTTGACTTCCAGTGGGAGGATTTTGGGGTTTTCCTCTGCTCCCTCAGCATCCTGTGGGTGTTGAGCAGTCAAAAACCAATGTAAATATTGTCTTGCATTGTAAACCAGTATTTACTTGCACTGAAGCTCTGTGTGCATGGGGGATTTATTTCCAGGTGCCACTCCACAGGGTTTGCTGTGCATCATTGTTCTGTCTGCCCTGAGAATCACACAAGGGACATTTTCTTATGTTCTTAAGTTTTATGGTGTGATTGAAACTCTCCCAGCTTTCTAAAACACAGCCAAGGACAAGGCTTGCAATGCTGTGCTCCTGGAGGTCAGGTTTGTGAATGAGACAAGGGTTAATTTGGCTTTTTGGAGCTCTTCCAGCACAATCTGCTATTTTCTGCCTTCTGCATGACACAGCAGGTGGCAAGGCTTGTGTTCACCTTTGGTATCACACCTTGTAAGTGTGGAAGGAGCTTTATTTTTAACTGTGTCAGCTGCACAGCCCAATCAGTAACTCACTGGGACACATCAGACTCACACACAGGATTTCTTTATCACATGCCTTGGTTNTACATGTGCAGAAATTTCTGCATCCCGTTTCTAGAAGTGACCAATTAGAGCTTCATCTTTACAACAAATCAATCCTGTTTCTCCCCCCCAAAAAAACTGCAATAAGCAAAATCTTGTCTCTCCAACAGTAGCCACAGAAAAGAGACCATTTTTGGCCTAGAAATGCTGAAATTCAGCTTGAGTTGCTCCATCTGTTTCTGACAGGAGNTGAGATTTGATTTCATGGAATTCAGGATTAACCCCTCCTTATTAACAGTCTTATAAAGAAGGTTAAAGTGGTTTAAATATTGTGCTTCTTTATTTTGCCCTATGTAAATCACAATTATTAAAAAAAAAAAACACATTGTATATAGATATGTTTAACTTACCCCAGCCAGAGAAAGTCAACTTTGATCTTGCCCCATTCTCCACAGACTAATNCAGAGAGAGGGAATAAAAAGCACTCTGAAATAATACATGTGATCCCAGCAACTAAAGTTCAAACTAAAGGGTTTGAAACCAGTATCTATTCCATATATTTTATGGTTAAATCCATATTAGTGTCAGACTTCAATATAGAGCTCCAAAAGCAAGAAAGAATGGGCTCCTTTGTGAATTTTACATCAGCTAAATAAGTAAAAATGATGGTTAGGGAGATGAGGATTGCTTAGGTCTTGATCTTCTATTAAAATATTAATTTTCTAAATTAATAAGTCAATCAAAGCATTTCTGTTTGTCATATTTAAAGATACTAATTACAGACTCTCATTTTTTTACACAGAATACAATGTTTTTTTACAGTATGAAGGATGTTCCAGGAAGTGAAGAGATGTAAACAGGGTGAGAGCAGGAAGCAACTCATATAAATATGCTTGATCTTTCTCCATGGAAAACAGAGAAAACAAAAGAAGTTATGTAATATATTATCAGTTGAAATAATCAGATTATACAGTCAGTATTAACCAAGACAATGGACAGTTAAGAAATGATCTCATATTAAATCTATTTTTGGAGCCTTGCTGCAACAAGCTCATTTCTCTACAAAATACAAGAACTGCCACTGCTTTGTATTTAAATCTGTCTGATCTACCAAAATAAATCCATTTCCAACCAGTCAAGCAAGCTGAATCCCTGTGTAGTAATCCATTCAAGCATGCAGATAACATCCATTATTTGATAGTAGCTTCTGGAACATTTGCTCCCAAAAAAAGACATGCACTGGCAAGATAAATGAAGTACAAACTCACCAGTTTAATTCACTAAAAAAGAAAAATGCAGGAAAGTGCTAATTTTCCCAATGGTGACAAAAAATGTTTCACCTTGTATTAGAAACTACAGGTGAGTGTAAAGAGACAAGAATGCAAAATCCTACAAATAATTTTCAAAGTCAGCTCTTCAAGCTGAATCACACAATTTTGGATCTTAATTTTGCTTGTAGGTGCCTGTTGGTTTCTTGTCCCACAGGATCAGGTGNTTCTGGCAAGCTGCTGGATTTCAAAACTGTGTCTCTGGTGTTACAAATGCATGTAAATATCCTAATTACTAAACTATTAATGAGAAATGCCAGTTTGTGTTTCATCAGCATGTGCAATAAGATGATTATCTGGGAGTGCTGCCACCAGTTACTAGTGATAAACAGGATAAAAATGGGGTTTGAGTGTCACATTGCTCCCCAAACACCTCCTTTAGATTAAACAACACGAGCCCTCTCTGTCAATAGCTCCTCCACATCTTAACTGAACGAGTCTCTGTTGTGTGCTCACCTCTGCTGGAGGATTTTTGGGGAAGCAAAGGCAAAACATTTAATGATTTCAAGGTGCAGAAGATGAATAGGTTTGTCATTATCTATTGACTGAACACATATCTGTGAACTATTCAAATGTTAATTTCATGACTATGAAATTAGGAAAAGCTCAGCAAAAATCCATTTTAAGATGCTGGTGTGGAAAATGCCAATATCTGCAAAAAATGACTTATATCCTATATGTTTTTATATTTGGATGGGTGTACAAGAAGTAAGGAATTTGTGTCTTCAGTTCAACTGTTTTCCTTGGTATAATATAGTATAATGTGTAATGTATATAATATAATATATCTATTCTACTGTTTGAGGAGCATATTCAGTAACAAAACACGNACTGACTATGGATGGTAAAGAATATCTTTCACAAAACTTAAGCATAAAAGAACAAGTAAAATAAAAT
>OAMK01000093.1:409785-465569 GCA_900205225.1 Saxicola maurus maurus | reverse complement strand
ATCTATATCTATATCTATATATCTATTATCTATTAAAAGGGGAAAGAGGTAAATATTTAATTATCCTCTGTTGACTATTGTTTGCTTATAGCAAAGTTCTTCCTCTCCAGCACTCTTGACAATAATAAATCATTAAAAATTACCAGGTTTTCTGTTTTAACTTAGGGCAGGGAACATGGGAACTTGGGATATCCAGCAAACAACTAAGGTGGCATTAATGGGATAAGTTTGAGTCAGAANTTTATTTACAGATGTATCTAAAGCCCTGAGGTACTCTAGAGCTGGAAGAACCTTCTAGGCCTGCAGAACACAACCAGCTGTTTATTTCAGCCCCATAAAAGCAGGAGTTTTCTTTCTTTTTTCCTTTTTCCTCCTGTCTTTTATAACCTAAGTGCTTTNCTGTGTTACAAACCCAGGTTCATTTGTAGTAAAACACTCACTAGACATTTGTAAGACTCTTGCCACTGATTTCCTGGGAACAAGGTTGATTTCCAAGCTCTTTTATCACNAGAACATAGGCTGTAAAGCCCCAATAATTTTAGAAAGCTCCTTAAGTAACTAGTTTAAATTGCTACTAAATTCTTTATTTAAGAGTTTGTCTTACAGAGAAATTTGGAATGCACTACTGAATTCAAGGGCATTGAACTCAGCTAGATCAGCTAGATTGTCCAAATTATATATATATATATATATATATATATATATATATATATGTGTACAAATTTTGGGAACTCACCTTTCATTTTGCTTCTACATCTGTTTTTTTAAGTATTTTCAAATTTGCTTTTTAAAAAGAAGGACTTTGCCAACACTGGTTTTAAGTGAAGATGTTTTTAGTAATAAATCTTTTTCCTTAGATGTGTGTGGAGTGCTTTGCTGGAAGGAACTGTACTCCTGACTGAAGCTTATTATGGGGGTCAAAGAAAGAGTAAACAAGTGGAAAAATGAGCAGAGAACTCCATTACTCCATCCTTAATTTAAAATTTTTAATTTCTANTTTTTTTTTCCATTGACTGGTTGTAGATCCCTCCATTTACTATCTCAAAAAACATTTTCAACTGTTTCCTGTTGGCTACAACTTGAATTTCACAATTAAACTTAGTGAAATATGAAGATCCTGAGCAGCCTTTTTTCAGAAGTGATGAATACAAGATATTGGGAATACAGGGAAACTCTATATTACTGTTGATGCAGCCTTTTAATATTAATCCAGATCTGCCCAGACATTAGAAACAGGTAATTGTGAGTGAAATGTTTGCTTATTAAAGATGTGTTTGAAAGTACATTTTAATATACTGATTTAAGAGAGATTGTCCTGTTCCCACAGAACCTTAGGATCATATAAATTGGGAAAAAAACCTCTAAGATCATCCAGTCCCAGCTTTGGTGCCCACTAAACCCATCAAACCAGAAAACAGAATAGCCAAAATGAGACTTTACACCCTGGACAAAGGTTCCCAAATAGTTTTAATGTTTTACTGCTTGCCCGGCTGTCACTGAACATGTTCAACCTCAAAAAGAAAATTGCAAGAAGAAAATCAGAAACAATAATAAAAGCCTCCCCTTCCTAATTCAGAAGAATACCAATNAACAGACAAAGTAGTTCTGTTTCTTTCAAGAGCACAGAAAAGGAAGTTTCAGCCAAGGAAATGCATTGGAAATTAGGAATTTGCATGAAGTTCCCTGTCTGAAAAACAAAACATCNCAGCTAAAATGTTGTTAGCAGAGTCTGTGAAAACTCTGCCTTCCAAGCCCTGGGAGAGCCCTTCCCAGTCTCCCTGTCAGGGGAATGCTGGCACACCAGCCAAACAACCAAAACAGCAAACAGCTTCTGGGAACACCTCCTTTCACTCTTCCAAAACAAACTCACTGAAAACAAACACAATCCAAAGCACTTGTGCATCTCCAAAGATACATTCTGCTGGGGAAATACCATCAGAGAGGGAAAAGCAAAGTGAACACCAATGCATCCTGCAGAAAAACCCTGGCTCACATATTTCCATAGCATTACTGAGAAAGCTTCACTTTTGAAGTGTTAAGAGGGTTTTGGTTTGTTTTTGTTTTTTTTTTCCAATCAACAGGGTTAAGAGGTTAAAACACTGAGCCAGCAGTGGTCTCACATGGAAGTGTTGTCACCAAGTGTGGCTTCAGAGGGGTGTCCAAAACACACAATTTAAAGGCTTCATGGCCATCATGCTTTAACATTCATCATCACTAACTGCCTTCATTTTTGGAGGTGTTTTGAAACCTAAACCTGAACAAATGATGGAGCAGCATAACTTCTTTTAGGGGACTGAGGTGTTGCCAAGTGAGCCAGAGCAGTGGAGCAGAGCTGGAGCACAGACCTATTTCCTGCAAAAAGCAGTGGCAGCCTAAGCAAAAGGTAGTGGATGTTTGCCTGCCTTGCACCAAGGCATGAGCACAATGACATAGTGACACAAAATGCCTTTGGCAACGCTTTTTGTGACAGGAGGGCACTCTGAGCACAGCTCTATACATTTACATAAATATCTGCAAGCACAGAGGGGTCAACAGAGACTCGTGGTATAGTTGCACAGAAAGAACAAGGGAAAAACACTTGGAAACAGTGGAATCAGCAAGATAAAAATAGGGAATTGAGAAACAGGGGAGCTGTGTGCTGGGACCAGGTAATTCTACACAATAAGCAAGAAAGGAGTCTGGTGAAACCAGAAAAAGTCTTGGTCTCAAAAATAATTTAAACTCTGTCAAGGGCAGATGAGCTTAAACCCCTTTCTTTTGGGAGAAAGGTATAAAACACCAGCAATGGGAAAGGAAATCTGGGGAGGAAACAGGACTTGGATTGCAGCTCCTGCTCTCCAGAAAACTGCCAGGGGCATTCTGGCAATACCTTCTGCTGGGACAGAAATCTCCAAATTGATGTCAAAATCTGCTGCTTTGTCCTGTTCCTGGGTCTGTGTTTCATGTTCTTTATTGGTTGGTATTGCTTAGGGCCAGACTGGATGGGGNTTGGAGCAATCTGGTAAGGTGGAAGACACCTCTCCCTCAAGCAAGCAGAGTGATGCCTGTGTTCAAGGAAAGCACTNATCATATAAAGATAGATTTTCACTCAATTGCTCAAAGTGCCCAAAGAAAGTGAACTGGCCTCAGGCAACCAGGAGTCCCTTGGTTTACCTTTGCAGTCACCACAGGAAAATCACTCTTGTATTTTAGAAATGTAAAAATATTGCATTTGGATTAAAGAAATAGTCCTGACAGCAAAAGAGAAATCATGTTTNTTTGGCCCATATAATTAGGACAGTGAGGAATGAGCTATTTACACTGATAATCTCAGNCTGTTATCAGTAGGATTAATTTGTCTGCAGAGACATTCCCAGGTGACCCCAAGATCCTGTATTATATTTATGCTACATTTTGGAGATTNATTAATTGAGAGGGGTAAGAAGAATATTTCATTGGAACAAAAGAAAAGGACAAAAATTAAATTTAAGGATTTTATTGTAAATTTGTGTTGTAAATTTGTATTGTAAATTTGTTCCCTACAGTCCAGAGTGAACTTTGGGAATTTGGCTCTGTGANTCAAAGAAACATTCCCTGGATCTTACTGCAATTTCCCATTCAGCAGCCTCCCCCTGAAATGCTGTAACTTGCATTCCCAGAAAAGCCTCCAGAGCAGAACCAGGCTCAAGAATGCATTTAGCAGCTGATGCAATAATAGCAAATTTATTGCCCTGAGGAGGCAGCTCTTGCAGATTATATATATATTTTTTTGGACACTGACTTCTGAATTATTTGGTAATCACTTTATTTGTTGGCCTTATGANACACAGAGAAGAGCTGCAACTCTTTACCAACTGTTTGCCTCCAATTTTCTTGTTGTCATTTCAAGACTTGGAGCATTTGCTCAGGGCTAATTGGCTAATGCTTGNTCAAACTGACTCCTGCTTTAAATCCCCTCACAAAGGAAGAACTCAGGGCAGCTATTAGAGAAATGGTGATGTTGGTTTTCTTTCCTACAGGATTCTCACAAAGGATTCTCAAAGATTTTTTTGTCCCCCATTTCCTTCTCTTGCTGATGCTGTTTCTGCACCTTCTTTCTTTTATTTATCAATGTCAGGAAATTTATAAGAGAAAAATNAAATAAAACAACAACAAAAAAATCCCTGCTATGTGTTGTCCACAGAATCCCTTCTACCAGGATTAAAATACACTATTAAAATATTTTCACTATAAATACACCCTCCTGTATGATGAGGTGATTACTGCTTTGTGGGACCTTTAATTTGTCTGCTCTGGGTGACAATTATCAAGCAGAAATCACAGCTATTATTCTTTTAATCTAATCAGCTATGGTCTAGTTTACTTCCAGATGTATCCTATTGACTAAAAAAGAAAACTCTAATAATTCACAGTTTCTCTGGGATCAGTTTGTCATAATTTGATTAATTCCCTCCTCATCTTCTTCTTGCTTTCTAATGATATAAATCAGCCTAATCAAATTATTGTCATTTTCTCTGTACAGGCAGAAAAAAGACAGATTGTCTTTGCTGTCAGCAGTTGGCAGAAGTCTGAAATACAGAGTTTGTTAAAACTTAGGAATAAGCAAAAAGTACAGACTCAAAAAACTGTAGATTCCTTTCAGTGCTGCATAGACAGGGGATATATTAATCATTCATACAATTTCACCTCCTTCTTATGCTCTGTCTTAAATGCAGGAGTTTTGAATCAAATTTATCACTGTAAATAACCAGAGTGAGGGGAGAGTGGGGGAAGAATAGGAGATTTCTGCAAAAGCAGTGATTCATGAGAGAAACTTTGCTTTTGCTTGATATGTCTTGTCTGAATTTCTTTTAAATTGCTCAGCCTGGAGGCCATATTTCATTTTTGTTTGTTATCCAGTCTGGAACAGCCCATAGTGCTACAAAAGAGGAAACATGGGATGCCAGTGTTCTTCCCCAAATCAAAGCTGTGCTTCCTTGGGAAATTATTCTCTTTGGAAGTGCCTTTGGCTCCCATAATATTCCATGTGCAGTTTTTGCTAAGAATTCACATCTTCCCTCATTTTATAACCTCAAGCTACTCTAGTGATTAATCTAGTTAATTTNAGTGTTGAGAACATGCTTAGGTCGAACTTTTGATTTTACTGACTTTTCTAAAAACTTTTCTAAAGAGCAAGTACAGCTAATTAAGAATCTTCTTGCTGCCAATATTGCATAATGAAACTAAATCACAGAATTATATAGTAACTGGGAATAATCTGATTCTGAGAATGTCATGATTTATTTCCTCCAAAATGAGAGGAGTACTAGGGAATAAGGGACAGAAACCTCACCTGGAGTAGTTTTCTAACTTATGACTCATTTTGAAAATGGCAAAATAAGATTGGAACAGGTTGTACAAATGAGAAGGAAAATAATTTAGTTTTATGTAGGTGTCATTAGGTTTAAAGCTCACAAAGAGCAAAAATGAAAGGAATGGCAGTTAAGTCTATAATACCATTAAATGAAGAAAACAGAATGATGCAANGTTCCTGATGAAAGCTCAGGATTGATGTGTGGTGGGAAGTTTTTTCATAGGATGAGAAGAAAGTCTGTGTACATAGGAATAAAATACTGGAAACTTACACAAAACATGTTGATTCACTCACAAGAACATCTCTGTCTTTTCCTCTAGCTGTAGCTCTTGCACACTGGTATTTCACAGCTCTGGGCAGGCATTAAGAAAACTGTCACACTTGCCAAACCATTAGACTGTAAAACTTTTATTCTCCCATTAAAGCTGTGGAAGATGAGCCTGGACCAGACTGTCCAATACAGCTGCTCTAGAAAGGGAAAAATCCTGGTAAAAAAGAGTTGATCCAACACAACTGCAGCTTTAATGCAGTTCTGTTCTGCTGAGTGACAAAGGGACCAGNAAGGGGGATTTAATCTCTTCTGGTTTTTGTGATATCAGGTAAATTCACATTGTCAGTGCAGCCCTGGGAAGCAAAAGGCTTTCCAAATGATCAACACTGGGAATTTATCAACCCCTTGTCCTCACCAGACACACCTTCTGCTGTGACTGGTGCAGAATTCCCAATCAATGGAAGAATTCACAGGTATTGGGAGTCTCCCTCTTCTTCATGGAGAGAGAACAGAAATTCTGAGTGAACTTCCCTGGTCAGTTTTTCTTCCCTAATCACTCCAGAGCTGTATCTATCTGGATTTCTTCATTGTGAATTCCATAAAAAAAAAAAAAAACAATTGTGTGAGGGATTCCAAAGGTTTGTTCATGTTGAGTAACTCCAGCTATTCACAGATGTAAATGTTTCAAACAAATGTTCTGGAAAAAATCCCCAATAGCAACAGAAAACGCTGGAAATTGAGCTGGGTGAAACTTAAGACTGGCACCTGAACTCTGTTCCCTGTGGCAAATGTTTCCTCCATCACAGTCCCCATAAATATATATTTTTTACAAGATGCTTCTAAAAAAAATGAGAAATTAGTAACATATAACCAGATTTTTTGAGCTCTGACACTTAGAAAACCAAACCCATCTAGTCTAAGCCAGAGAAAAGGTGACATAGGTAATGAAGGTCTGCTCATGAAATGAGACTCAGGGTGCCTAATTAATGCTCCACAAAATCAAAGGAGGAATGTAAAAAAAAGCACCAATTATTACTAAAATCATGAAACATTTGTGGGCAAAATGAAATGAAATGAAATGAAGGTAGCACCAGGATTTGTGCTCCTAGGATGAGCTCAGACAGGTGATCATTTCCAGCACATCAGTGAAAAACAGTGGGGAGCAGCAGTCTCATTTGCAGGCCTTTCAGATGTCAAGCATGACTTTAATCAGAAATTTCCCCTTCTAATAGTCTTTGTGCTTCACAAGTGAGGAGGAGCTGCTCCTGAGCTTCTATCACCAAGGGAATTAGAGGTGGCTGTGAGGGGAGGATTTAAAAGAATGACTGATTGGGCTGATTTCCAGCTCCAAACTTCCCTGGGTTCATTCACTTCCTGCTAACAGTTAAATGTTAATTAAAATTAGGACTACAAGTGCAAAACCAACCCCCACTAATTCTAACCCAGCTCTGAGTACACATTATTTTGGGGGTTATACTGAATTGTTGGTGACATGAGAGAGAAAGAAAACTCAAGAAAAACAANTGATGAAAAAGAAAATAGTTGCTCACCTCCAAAGAGCCCCTGAGTGATGGCAGCACCCACCACCAGCACAATTTCTTTAGTTTATGCTAAAATTACAGTCTGGCCAAAGTTTTAAATGTTTCCTTGTTCCTCTCTTATGTACAGTGAGCAATTTTTTGGCTGAGAAATACTCCCAAAACTTGACTCAGAGATAAAAATGAATGACAGCTCTAATAAGTTGTTGACATGCAATCAGTTCTTCAGCTACACTGTATTGTTTACCATAATAATTAAATACATAACCTATTTTTAACTTGGCCTGAATGGCCTAGAAATTAAGCAGGACCTGCTGGAACCTACATCTCTCTGTGACCCAGAACACCTTATAAAAAAAAAAAAACCAAATTAAGTGTATTGAAAACTGTGAAGAAATTTCCTCTTACCCTAGAATTCAGAGGGTGATAACAATAATGTTCATTTCCCTAACATGAATAAACCTTAATTTTGTCTATNATAGCTGAAGATGAACAAACAAAACTATCAAACTGAAATTAAACCTTCTCCCTCTACTGTTATAAGGGAGATAATTGGGATATGAGACAGGGAAGAATAATATACTCAAATATCAAGTATTGAAGCCTCTACCAGTTATTATTTTCCAGACTTTTCACTCATTTACACTTTTTGTCTCACTTAAGCTAATTTAATGCACTCTGCATTGAAACTAAGCTTCCCTGCTCCCCATCTGCTCTGTTCTTCTGATTTGTTCCCTCTTTCAGCCCCAAGAATTTAATTCCCACCAGGAGCTCCCAAAGCACAACCTCACAAACATTTTCATCAGATGGAAAACTAAGCAAACAAATTAATGAGGGCCACAATACCTTAAATCCATGGGTAAGAGATCTTTAGAAAGTCATAAAATGTTTCCTGTGTAGCTTCTTAAAGTAACAACTTTCTGAGAGAGAAAATGAAATTGTGTGTTTGTCATATCCCCACATGTTTAGCAGAACCTGAAGGATATTTATGCAGGTGGTTTGAAAAGGGAATGGTTAAATTAGGCTCAGATTTGAGTCTGACAGGGAGCAAATATAAAATATAGGAGTTTGAAGTTCATGGAAATACACAAATTGTTGCAGACAGAGGAGCATCTGCAGGGATGCTCAATGTATTATATAAAATCAGGGAGTGGTTTGGGTTGGAAGGGACTTTAAAGATTATTTTGTTCCACCTCCTGCCATGGGCAGGGACACCTTCCACTAGCCCAGGTTGCTCCAAGCCCCATCCAACCNNNCCTTGGACANTNCCAGGGATCCAGGNGCAGCCACAGCTTCTCTGGGCACCCTNTGCCANGGCNTCCCCANCCTCACAGGAAAAAATTAAAGCAGTGCAAACATATTTTATCCACTTTTCTCAAGGTCTCTGTAAGAACTGCTGCAAGCTTTTGCTCCAGNAGGTAATATTTTCACTTCAACCAAGAGAGACCTGGGAAATGAAATAAAGCATCAATNTAGTTTGTTCCTGAAATAGTCACAAAATTGTCATCTTTCTAACTTGNCAGAAACTGCACTTTCTAGTCCATAGACTATTTCAATCTTTCAAAAAGTTTCTTCAATTTAGGAGAAACATTTGTGGCAAAGGANTCCTCAGGAACTGCACATTTGAAGTAGTGATGAGTAATCTTCGACATTTGGACTCCGAGTTCTCCAAACTCCCTTTTCCTGGAGGGAGCCAGGAGTGGGGAAAGGACAGCTCAATGAAAATGTCAGAGGCTGTGTTCTCCTGGAGGCCTGTCTGAATGCTGACAAAGTCCTTTTCCAATTTCTTTTAAAATGGGTTTGGGAAACGTTTATTAGTTCCTCCTGAAGTGCCTGTAATTACTTTGTCTGTGCTGCTCAGTCNAGGCCTGCAGGCTGCTTTGCACAGACATCTCTGTGCTGTGTGCTCTGACAGGAGGCATTAACTCAACAATAGAGAAAAAGTTCTGATGCAATTTGTGATCCTAATCCATGCAAAGTTGCTACAGCTGATGCTGAGAATTCCTTCAGAGCAGATTTTGCAGGAGCAGTAATGGATGTTCTGTGGTAATACAGCTTCACCTATAATTTTATAAATTTATAAATTTTATAAATTTAAATTTATAACACAGAACCAGTTAGGTTTGAGATCACTGTGCCCAATCCCACCTGTTCAGCCAGCCCTGAGCAATGAGTGCCACCTCCAGGGATGGGGACTCCAGCCCTCCCTGTGTGGCAGCACAAGCTGGCTTGTACTGGACCATGGGTTTGGTTATTAAATGAGACACCCAGCCAGGGGTGATAGGTTATATTGCAGTCCAAACAGGGATTTCACCCCATTGTGTCTGCAGACAGCACTGCTCAGGGAGCTGGAGGTACCTACCAAACCAGAGCAACCTGGATCAGGGGCTTCTGAATCCCCCATAAAAGAGAGAACCATACAATAAACCAGGCTGTTTGCTGCAAGAAACCCTGGGGACTGTGTCCCCTCTGTCCCCTGGCAATGTTTAACAGCCCTTTCCATGGAGAAATTCNTCCTGATGNCCAAGCTGAACCTCCCTGGCATGGCTTGGGACCATTTCCTCTCATCACTTGTCTCCTTAGGAGCAGAGCCCAAGCTCCACAGTCCTTGGGGTTTGGTAACCTTANAAACCCTGTGGAAGGGCTCCCAAAGAAAGCATCACTCCCCAGCAGTGTGGGTTTATGGAGTGGGGGTACACTGGCTTTGAACAACCCCTCATCATCCCCACTCAGCACTTTCTTTAAGTCTGGNAACACACATTCTGTTCCTTTTTAGAGAAATTCCTAACCAGAGGATGCTCTCCAGAGGGATTTCTTGGGCAATAACTGCAATTCAATTCACAGGATCAGATTACATCCACTCTAACCCTAAATCCTCCAAATTCTGAGTGTCCATCCCTGCTCTGCTCTTCAGATCTGTTCCTGATGCAGACACATCTGTCCATCCAAACTGCAGAAATATCTCTGCACCAGCCTGAAATAAAACTACACCATGGGGGGGGAGAAACCCCATCTGGCCTTGAGAAATTTTATCAGCATTTTTTCACTCTCCATGTTAAAGTAAAGATCACAGGCCAATTTTAGGAATANTCTCTGCAATGGGATTGATTTCCCTGATGATTTTGGGGTTTTCCATTTCTTTCCATGGCTGTAGGAACTATTCAGAAAATCTTCTTTTCAGGAAAATGCCTCATTTGTTGTGATGAATCAGCTTCATTCCAAATATTCATACATTTTAGAAGTCTTTNAGCCTCTCATTTGCATCATTAACATAAGAAAAATCTCCATAAAATGTTACATTATAATAAGTTCTCTTAGACACAAAAGGTATCACAAGAAATTTTCAAGTCCTGGGCTCTGCTAATTTTCTATCTGCAAATAAAATCTTTTTTTCAGTGGCAAATTTAATCAATATCCTATAATACTCTTTTGAGCTGTCTTTTAAATGTTTGTCACAAATTATCTCTGTGGAATGGCCCAGGAGATTACAGAGCAAGTATTTTACTACAGACCAATATCCTGAGAGGATAACCCAGAACAGCCTCAAGTTTTAAGCAAAAGCTGATTTACTTTGTAAATTTATTTTGTGAATTTCCCTTGTGGTTCTTTTTGGTGTCATTCCTGATATAAAAATGGATATTCTTTCTGGACACTAAGCATTAATTTATTTAAAAATGTAATGAAGGTCAGGATATTTAATCCNCTTTGTGATTTTATTAAGTAACCCCAACTTTCAGTTGACAGTCCAACCTGCATTGATTAGAAGAAATAGGAGTTATCTGAAGTCAACACTGCTTGAAAATTACTATTTCATTGTTCTGGATCTGTTTAATTGAGATAAATAAGAGAATGCATAATAAAAAAATCCAGCTTCAATTCTTCTTGACCACCTTAAGAAAAAAAAAACGCTGAAAGCACATAAAACTTTGCAATATTTTCATTTTCTATTCTACAATAACCCTGAATTATCTTCTGAAATGAAACTTGAAAGCACAGTGCTGATAATGTTTCAGAAATGAGACTTTCCCAGAATTATTAAATTGGAAACAAAAGCAAAAAGTATTTCAGCAGAGATCAGCTTTTCCATGGTTTTCAAACCCACTTCTACCTTGAGTTAAATGTTCATGAGNAGGAATGCAATGAAACAGTACAATTTTTCTATTTTTTTTAATAATTTTCTCATCATGCCTACTCCCAGCCTTTTGTCCATACTCATCTAATTACTGAGGCAGTTTGGCAATTAAAGGAAAGGCAGATTATCAAGAGATTATTTTGGCTGTGAGACTGCAGGATAAATATGATAAGAAAGGATAAAAAGAAGTGAGAGCTCAGAGAATGGAGTTTATTGTCTTCTCTCAAGGCATTCCCAGGAAAACACTGGAAGCACAGTTTACAAACCAGGCAACAGGACCAGCTGTTCCTTGTTTTGCCATTTGGTTTAAAACTGATTTTTGCACATCTCAGCCTAAGCTGAGAGAAGAAATGTTATTCTTTTTAAGAGGGCAATTTCCCACAAGCATAAAACTTACCTAAAATTATCCATATAAGCTTTGAAAGACCTCAGTGATTGAAATTTATCTGTTTACTTGACTGCTGTGCCTTAAAAATCTTTAATTCATTACCTATCCNTCAAAGAAAGGTGCTGCAATAGAGNAGTTTGANTTTGGGGCAATTTTTTTTTTTTTAGACCTCAAACACTTTAAATATTTTTGAGACTCCAGAAATGCACTGGCTCAAGGATCAGCATCTCCTGTCACTTCAGAATGATCAGAGAAAGCATTTTCTAGGAAGGAAAGGTCAAAAGGACAAATTATTGCTGCACACCCCTGAGCCAAGTTTTGAAAGTTTAGGAAATTGAGGAANACCTTTTGTGCATAAAGACTGGTTCTGTACACCAGAAAACATTAAAAGGAAGTGGTTTAGATGATCTGATTTTCAATCTGCATCTGGATTCTCCTTAAATTGATTTAATAAGGCTCTGTTTCATTAATAATTTCCAGACTGGTTTTTATTCCTCCTCAATTATAACATGAGAGGCCAATTATAAACAGGTTTGTGTGTCATAATCATTGCATCTTTCTAGTGGAGTGGTAGGAAATTATGTGGATTTAGAGTTTCCCAGAGGGATACATTGCTGTCAAACAACAATTGANTGTAAGAGCAGCAACCTAATTCCATTATTGGCAGAAGGGCTAATGTGGAATTTTATTTCATCCAATTCCACATCCCTTTTGCCTGATCAGAAAATCTGGATAACCACCTTTGTTCAGGTCAGGCATCTATTTATCTAATCTTGTGCCAATCTGACTCAGATCAGGAGTTCTGACTCTGCAGGATTTAGGAACATTTACTGTTGGCAAGTATTTACCAGGAGATGGCCTCAAAAATATCCTGAATTATGGAAGCAGCAAATTTAGCAGCAGGACAAGGAGGTACCAAAGACTTTTTTTTTTTCTTTTTTCATTTCAAATAGGTCTGGAAAAAACATGTTCAACTATTACTGAAACTAAAAAACCCACATGTACTGAAAAAAAAAANAAATTAAGAATTAGAGTTATTGAGGAACTTAAAGTGAAAGGTACCAGTTTAAAAAGTCTTAGCAATTAAAAGGAATAATTTGATCAATAATTACAATGTTTTGACTTGAATTTCCTGGAAATTTTGATCATAGCAATTCATTAACTTTGTTTCCCAGATTTCCAGAGCATTTATCTAGAATTTTTAATGAACCAGATGATCCTGTCACAAATTGAATATATAAGGAAAAGGAGGAAAAGTAAAGAATAATAAAGTCTGGGAAAGATTTTTATGATCAAGTACAACCATCAACCCAGCACTGTGTTAATCTCTGAACTATTTCCTCAAGTGCCACATCTATAGGGTTTTTGAGCTTAATAATAACAACTAAAATAAATAATAAACTTAATAAAAAACTTAAATAAATAATTCAATTCCAATTCTTGAAAAGACACCAGAATATTTTTTTCCAAAGGTCCCATAATACTCCATGATTATGTTGAGACTGTTNCAGACATATAGAGATACACAGAACCTTCTTTTGGTAGGAATCACACAGTGAGGTCTCTTAAAAATGCCCATTCCTTAGCTCAGAGTGGCCAAAGGAAAATTCTTGCTGCAGGAGTCTCCATGAATTTTTCTCCTGCACTGCAGATAACTATTACAGCAATTTCTGCAGCTCCAAGTATGACATGGACAGTTTCCTAATGCTTATCCTCTTCCACATAGTCAGATTTTCAGCTTGCAAAAGACCCTTTTGGGAAAAAAAAAAAAATTATTGCTTAAGAAAAAAAATTGACATTAGGTACAAAGTGAAAGTCAAAAAAATCAATAGAAAGTCCTAAATATAAAGAAAGGAAAATGATACTTTGGGGGGAAGCCTTCCTTCTGATCAAAGAGGCCATTTAAAATAATATGGCCTACAGTTATTTCTAATGAAGTTTTAAAGCATAAATGAGGCTTAGCATTATAGGAAGTAAAAGATTAGCACTGGATTAAGTAATATATTTTCTTTAAATTTGGGCATAAAATTCTTTGAAATGCCTGTGGCATCATGAGCATTTCTAATATAGGGCAGGTTTTGCCCTGCTGGTAAATGAANATCAGAGGGATTCCCATCAATTTTTAAATAACTGCATTTCAAATTGTCANATTTCTATTTTAAAGAAAACTGCCAGATTAATTTTATTTTCAAATATTACAGGAAGNCTAAAAATTAATTATGGAGGCCAAAGTATTAAAAGAGAAAATAATCAAGTCCAAATGAACTTTTAATGCTCAGCACATCAATTATTGTCTTTGTGCAATAATTAAAAGAGAGCTCATGAAAAAAAAATCTGTCCCAGCTTCATCTCAGATGGTTCAAAAATTGAGGGATTTTTTCATATTTATTTTATAAAAAATATAAAATTGTTATTTCCAAAGAATTTAAAGGACTTTTTTTTTTAATCTCTGCAAAAAAACCCCCAAACATGAACATGTAAACAGTGCCAGGGTATGGAAAAGTCCTGATCCTTGCCCTGGTCCCTAGAAAACCATTCAAATATTTTGTGACACAGCTGAGTGGCCACAGTGGGATTCTGGCAAAGGTTTGGCTTGATGGTCTTGGAGTTCTTTTCCAGCCTTAATGACTCTGTGATTCCATGAATAAATAAAAGTAGAAGATTGCAAAATATTCTTTTTCATATAAACCTTATTTGTAGCACATTTTTCAAATTAGTCTCCATTTAGTTGCACCATATTGGACAGAGGAAATTATGGACCTGTGCACTATATAAATGAGATTGGTGAACCAAAATAAGCCATGAATCCTTAAAATGCTGACACTCACCAGTGGCAGAGATGAAAACCCTTCAGGGAAATNGGAAAAAGTTCTTGAGCTCAAGTTTCTTTCTGTCTAAACTGAAACCCAACCAGAATTAGGGGAGATGATAATTTCCCTGCTGTTCATAATTCCAGTCTCATTTCTTACCATAAATTATTTATATGAGCATTTATTGATTAAAAACCCCAAATAAACAAAACTAAGGGACCTTTAGATATTTAGTATTCAGTTTAATGGACTTTTTTGGGTTTTTTTTTGCTTTTTCCTTTCCTTAAAAGTAAAACTCTCACTTAGCCACAAACATCTCTGCAAGTCCATGGGAATGAGCCTTGCATTCAACTTTCCTCTANTTCATAATTTCACAAGATTATCTCCTGGAATTCAGAGGGAAGGTAAATATTCCTGGTAAATGCCACATGGCACAAGTGTGGGAAGCTCTGTGCCACCTGGGGACACTGTAACAGGAGTTTTGGGAGCAATGCAAATGTCCAGAGCTTCCCCCATCCTCATAATGTCCATATTTAAATCAATTTAAATCTTTTTTTTTTTTTGGTTACCATCTCCATAACCTACAAATGTTTCTTCAAAACATAAGGAGCCACCTTCTGATATTTGTTGGCTGCTTCCCAAAAGAAGTTCTGCTTGACTTGGCACTTTTACATATCTGTTCTAATGATTTTAAAGACTACCTGTTTTTTAGAAAATTGATTCATGCAGGCATAATATGTTATTTCAATTCTTCCCAGAGTCCAATAATGTTATATTAAAGCTGTAAAAGCAGATGGCAAATTTTCATTTTAAAAAAAGGGAAAACATGGCTTTTTATGAGTTTAACCCTATTTCACTGTGAGCTATGTATGAAAAGAGCAGAAAAATAATTTTAGAGATTATTGGTTTGTCTTCTCATCCCAGCGTGGCTCTTTTTGAGGTACTTTTAAAAATACTGATGTGAGAGTTAACTCAAGAGCTGAAAACATAAATTAGAGCAAAATCCTCATTTAAGGATCAGCAAAAGCTCTTAATTTATTTAAAATGTGAAAATGAAAAACAAAATCTTAAAGTCAGTGTAATGTGAAATGAAAGACAAAGTGAATTAAAATGTAAGGAATTCCCACTTACATCACTCCACTTTTTTTTCTTTTTTAAATTGAATAAACTGGGATTGCTCAACACAAAAAAAAGGAAAAGGGGACTCTGGAATCTTCAAGCACATAAAGAAGAGGAATGGTTTAGAGTGAGTATGGGAATAATGGTGAAGTAGGAGAGATTCTGGGAAGTGGAGAGCTCTCTCTAAGCTAAGTTGGACCAATGGTCACTATGCAAAAATAATCACTTGGTGCATTACCTTCTAGCCCAAGATCTGCTTCCCAAGTTTTATTTCACTCATTCTTTTCACATGGAAATTTCACTAAATGTGACCTCCTGAAANGTCTTTAGTGTGACACACCACAGCAGGCAAGAATCTGCATTTTTTTACAGATTATTGTAGCACTAATGCTTCAATTGGAGAGGAAATTCCTGTATCCACTTAGGAATTGTTCTGAATAAAAGTCCAGTGATACATTATCTAGAGCTACAAGTTTCTTTTAAAAAGTCTCCATTCAGAAACATCCTTTTTTCACATCACTTCATATTANGCCAGATGAAGGACTTGAATTGCAGATGTTTTCTACCTTTCAGCTCAGAGAGCTGAATTCTTTCTCAGTGCTGAGAAGGCAAACATCCATGGAATTATAAAATTTTAAATAAAGCCATGGAATTATCTGCATTGTCCCTGGCAGTACCCAGGTTGTAAATACAGAAAAGCAGCAGCCCTCTAAACTCATTCAAACTGGTGAAACCAGACTGAATTTCTGCAGAGCTCTAGGACATCACTATAAAAATGAGCAGGAGGAAGCTTTTTAAATTATTATTTTCCTTCTGCAANTAATTTCTCTTCCTTATTACACCCTTTCTTCAGCAGAAATAGGAGTTAAAGAGTCCAATTACTAATTGACAGCTTTTGTCTGATNTTGTTGCAGTCATAATAAAGCACTCTTAATGTACACATTGGTTGTTCTCTGATTTAATTATATGCAAACATTTTCCACAAAAAGCATTTCAATTATCTGTTTTCTCTCAGTGTTTTACAGTTCAGAGAGCCTGCAGGGTCTTCCCTGCCTTCAACATGTTGCTCCTCAGGGGACAGGGAGCTACTGGTGGCTGTCCCTGGAAAACCAAGTTTTGTACATAACCATGTTGTAACACTAAATTACTAATAATTGTAACACTAAATTACTAATTGTAACACTAAATTACTGATTTTAACACTAAATTGCTAATTGTCAAATGTTTAAAACATGATGATGGTTCATCTCCCCTTGATTTTCAAAGTCAAGTGTATTTCTTCCCCAAATCTTCCTTCTACTTTGACCCAAATTGCCTGGCTTAGATGGCTAAGCAAAATTCAGACTAAGCTGCTTTTAAATTTCATTGTGGACCAGCGTTCTAAACCAGAGTGAAAACTTGTTTTTGTTTTCTCTATAGATATAATACACATGGGATTAGATTTGAGGCACCTGTCTCAGTGCTCCAGAGTTTGACACCAGTATTCTGAAAATGGATTCTGCCTTGGAATGGAAAAAGGCTTTGGAAGGAAGGCAGGCTCAGGAGAAAGGCTCAGGGAAAGGTTTCAGTACAACTTGGAGGTTTTTCTACATTGGGACACAGAGGGAATAACCAGATCTTTGGCTGGTGTTGCAACAGTCCCTAAAATGAGCAGGTGTTAAGAGCAGGATGTAAAGCCATTACCTTGAAATTAATTCTGCACCATTTTATTCTCAGAGACACCTGCAATTAAACAAAAGGTGGAAGCACCATCAGCCCCAGAAAAGGCAGAGCTGAAATCCTCTCAGTTTATTTGTAATACTTGTGCAAGCAAAAGGCTTGGGGNGAACATTCAAGAGCAGAGCCCTTGCAGAGCAATGTTCAGCTTTGGGANTCTGCTACAAGTCTGCCAGAACTTGAGGTGATTTTCCATCAGTCTCTTTTTCAAAGGTTCTACAAATCCCTTTCAGAGAACTTCTCCCCAAGGCTTTGTTTTCTAATAATCAGTATTTAACATATGGAATTGTTCTGTCTCAAGAAGTGTGTTCTAAACAACATCCTCTCAGGGTAAATACAACAGAAATTCTTCTCTCAAATTATCCAGCCAAAAAGCTTTTAATTTTAAATGCCAAAGATTGCAAGCNTTTTCTAAAATAATTAATCTATTGGGTCATATTTTATTCCTCAGGATCAGATAAATCTCCTGCCAAATACAGGAAATCACCTCCCTTGTGTGTGTCTGCTTTTATTCCAGGATCAGAGTTGTTTCTGCATAGCATAATTATTCCTTTCTGTTAATTAGGAATAGGTTCTACACCACACAACTGTGCAAAGCTAAAGTAAAGCTAGAGCTGGTTTCAGCCCTAGATGTGTTTGAAGCAAAAGGAATCAGGAACTGGAAGACTAAACAGATGAACTTCAGCCTAAAATCATAAGGAGCAGTTCTCCTGTACATGGCACTAGAAAAAGACAAACTAAGATTAAGCTGAGTGTGTTTTAGGAAGGTAGGGCAACATTCCAGCTGCCTTCCCAGGAATTTCCACTGCCAGGTAATCTGGGTGGGGCTGGGCTGGGCTGAACTGCTGACAAGACCCCTGGAAAATAATTATCATTCAGCAAAAGTAAGGAAAGAAATTCTTCTAAATTTTTTTTTTAATAGAAGGAACATAAGTGTGTATTATTGAGGGTGAGACTGCTGCTCATCCAGCACATCAGGATAAAGTGTAATGATCCATTTAAATGTAAGTGTGACTGGAAACACCAGTGTTTAATGGTGATTATGTCTCTGGGAAAGGTGGAGAGAAATGTAAGTCAGTCTGAAGCATTCTTCTACTCAGAAAGCCTTCAGGGATGTCTGTGATGTTCTTTTCCTGGAATGACACATAAATNTATCCTGGGAGTGNTCCAGGCCAGGTTGGATGGGNCTTGGANCAACCTGGGCTAGCAGAAGGTGTCCTGCCCNTGGCAGGGNTGGGACTGGGTGGGCTTTAAGACACCTTCCAGCCCAAACCATTCCATGATTNTATGATCCTGGAAAATCTACCAAAACTTTTTCTTTTTTTTTCACAAAATGATTTTGAAAAATAACTGATCCATACCCAAAATTTATTAAAATTAAATCTTAAAATCAAAAGATCACTCTTATGACACCTCTGTGGCTTCTTCTTCATGAGACCTTCTGGTTTGAGCAGCTCAGTTCTGGAACATGAAACAATTTACTGGTTTCAGTCAGCGTTGAACCCAGGAACTGCTCCCTGCAGTCAAAATGGTGATGGAGTCTCATTAAACACAGAGAATTTCTATTTTTCTGTCCATCTTCAAGTTCTGCAGGGCACCAGAAGCACAGATCCTACCAAAGTATTTAAATATCTGCTCACTCAGCTCAGCACACCAATGCATATTCCACTGTCCTTTGCCACAAGGCAGAACAAAAAGTCCCAAAGAAAGAAAAATGTCAGCAAGGATATAAACCTTCAATTTATGGACAGCCAAAGTAATACCTTAGAAACAACCTGCCAGAAATAATTAGGATATTGGTTTTAATAATGAGGAATAAGGACAACAGTAGATTTATCTTATCTGTTAAAACAGGGTCCACTGTAAATCCATCAGGGGCTTTAATCAGACAATGAGATGCTCTGGGAAGTCTCCTGAGCTCTGCTCTGCCTTGTATAAGCACATTTCAGTAATTGTTTCCAGTGCCCTTTGTACTGCCTAGATGAATGATGAATAGTTATTAAAAGCACGGCTCACAAGGGTTATTTATGCGACAGATTTCACAAAATGCATGTTTAATTAAAAATCAGCAGTGCAATTATGAGCATCATAAAGGAAATAACAAAAGCAATATTAAACTGTTAATTAGGAGTTTTTCCTCTGCAAAATGAAGTCAAGGCACTCCATGTGCATACATAAAATCCCTCATTGAGGGTATTTTACTTACTTCTGTTTGTATTAGCACGAATATTAATCAAAATGTGGAAGAAAAGCAGCTTTCACTGCACAGTCCTTTTGGGATCAAAGACTTTTAGTCAAAGAATCAGCTAATTTCTCTCTAATTTGATTTCATGTTTTATACCTGCTCTTTCCAGGTAGCAGGTAATTTTGGAATCACAGAATCATTGGATAGTTTGGGTGGGAATAAGGGCTTTAAAGCCCATCTATCCCACTCTGGGATGGGCAGAGACACCTTCCACTATCCCAGGGTGTTCCNAACCCATCTNGGACACTGCCAGGGATCCAGGGGCAGCCACAGCTTCTCTGGGCACCCTGCTGACTTCCCATTTTTATTTCTGTGTGGTGAAATCATTCATCATCTCTCTTTATGAGCTAGAAGAATAATTCTGAAATACCTTTCCATATAACCAATATTCTTTAGGTTTGTTTGCCTCCAAAAGCAAATCAAGAAGTATGAAAAAATGGATTTCAAAATTGGAAGATTCAGATAAATGCACTATAATTGATGAAGCAACAATTTTGATATTTAGCTGTGCTTCTGGCCACAAAACAACACAAATCAGGTGGTTGGACTTTACCAACTCCACAGCATCCAGTTATGATCTTTAAATTCTGCTTTATATGCTGTGCTTCTTCTTCTTCACCCATCACAATGATTCTGCAACCTCANTATTAAAGAGGAAAACAAGAAACCCCCTTATTTTTGAAATCAGGTTAAACATTCCTCATGAAAGCACACCTGTTCAAGTATTCATTCAGAGCTGATAAGCTTCATGCATTTTTGAAGAGCCATTTTCTGCACCAGTTACCAGCAATGTCACACTGTCAGTGCAGCAGTGATATTCCTACAGAAAGCACACATTAATCAGCAGCACAAAGAATGGATTTCTGTCGTTAAAAATGCAAACAAGACTCAATAGAAATCTGCCACAAGGCTGCAGGCTGATGTTACCCAAGCCACAAAAAAAAAAAATATTTATTAAAGCCACTGAAAAAATACCCTTGGCTGAAGATGGGCTGGGCAGGTAATGGCAGTGGCTCCTCATGAAGGAGTTTGTGATTCCCATTAACAGGGCTGTGGATTAAATCCACAACAATAACTGGAAGTGCTTTAATACCAAGTTACAACTTCTTATTAAAGAGCTTCATATCAGCTACAGGTCACTGTGATGGGAGGGTTGAAAAACCATAAATTCCATAAAAGTTAAAAATTAAAAGGGAGGGTTTGCATTAGAGGGGAATCTCAGGTNTCAGGTGTTCTGGGAAGTCTGTGCCTCTCAAGTACCTCAGCCAGTGGGGAAAGAGAGAGGGAAATGTGGATGGGAAATTGGGATAAAAAGGAGGCTGCATCCTCCAAAAATTGGAGAGATCCCAGGGGAATGCCCCATGGCCTCTCCCTTTATTCCAATAAAGTTACAGCACTCCTCTGTCTCCTTTGTGGACATAACCCTCTGGTGTTTGTGCCTTAATTTTCCAGAGCTGGTCTTTTTGTTGCAAAAGGAGGGTCAGGCTATGAATTCTCCCAAGAATTTTTATATCTGCACAACAGCTGAGAAATCCTTAGTGTGGTAAAAGTTTTAAAGCTTAGGTAAGGGGCTGTTTTGAGAGCAAGAGAAATGCAGAGCTCAGGTCACACCAGGACTGCTCAGGGCTGCCAGAGACATTTAGAAACAGAAACAAAACCTCCCCTGAGAAATATTTCATCCAGGCTGTGGCTGAGATCTCTGGCAAAGGCTTANTCAAGAGCTGGTGTGAGGCTTAAGGATGGGTTTATGGATCAGCTTGAGGGGAAAAAGCCCTTAAGCTGCAGATGAAGCACGATTGGAAGAGGAAAACCAGGCAACTTGTAAACTGCAAAAAGTATATTCCCTGTTAAAAGTTATTCCTTTGAGAGCCTTGTCTAAAGCTCAGCTGTGTATCAGGGTCAAGAGGAAAGAAAAGCCCCAGTGTCTCTGCAGGAGGGAATCTGGCAAGATCCCTTCCATTTCTCCTTCCAAAGCAGGCAATAATAACAAAATTGTCTATGCCAAGTTCATTCTTCTCAAAGTAAAGGATTCCCTTCTCTGCCAGTCCTGAAATTGCCATTTCCTCTCAGAAATGTTGTCCCTTTGCCATATATAGTGACAGAGCAGATTTAAAATCTGAGGCACAAGGAGGAATCTGTGCCATGGGATAAAAGAAAAACACACCTGTGAGATGGACAGCAGCAGTTCTACACTCTCACTGCATTCCTCCAGAGGTGCTCTGCTACACATCAATACTTGGGAGTGAAAAATTCAACAAATCTTTTTTGAAAAATGTACAGGAAAGCTTCAGCAGGACTTCAGGCTATGAAGTATAACAAGTATATACCCAGAAAAAAAAAAGAAAAAAAAAAAAAAAAAAAGAGGGAAAACTTATTCCCTCTGGAAAGAAAGAAGATTGGCAGTGACTGTAATTTTGCTGATTGAATTAGTCATAGTCTGCCTATATTTGCAATAGTTCCTTTCTGAACAAGAAACTTTCTGCCTTTTCAATAAATGATACATTTGAGACATTCCTCTGCTAATAACTGCATCTTTCACATTTGGGAGAAAATGGCACAATTATTTGGTAACTGAAGGTAATTTACTTTGTAATTTAGTTATTTTCCCTTGTGGTTCAAACTGTATCATAGTTCCTAAAACAAATCAGATTCATAAAAACTGCACAAATGTATCTGCAATGAATCTTACTCTTTATGTGTAAATAAGAGAGATTACCTAACTTGCTTAAGGACATGAAAATAGTAAAGGTTATGGTGAGAAAGTAAGTGATGAATCCCAAGTCAGGCTGATTCATTACACCACATTGTTATTTGCCAAAAAAATTGATTTNTTTTCTTCCACCAAAGAAAGATCAACAAGAAGGCTTCAGTGATGGACACCAAAAATATTTACAAGAGGACAAGAGCTGGAGAGTCCAGATGATTTTTCACTCCACTGTGTTTAATTAAAGAACAAGAGAACTCTTGTTAGACAGCTTAGGAAAAAAATTATCTTTTGATCAAACAATCAAAAGAGTCCTTGAAGACATCCAAGCAATCCTTGCAAATCTTTAAATATTTTCCCTACTGTGAGCCTGAGACACAAGAGATATCAAAATTTCAACTCATGTATTAGAGGTTGTTCTCTCATGAGTCTGGTGCAGCTTGCAGCAAATATTTCTATATTTCTTTCTCAGTNTTTTGGAATAAATTGTTTGGGATGAAACTGTGTCCTACATTGAAAGAAAAAAATTGTCAGAAGAAGCTGTTTATCCAAATGCTGAAAATTGGGAGCAGTTAGAGAACAGTGTTCCAACTTTTTCTGTTAGATCATCCCTGACACACTAAAAAATTAACTCCTTGAGGAGAATATGATCAGCTTGGGTAAAAAACTGCTGTTTCTTTGCTGCATTAACCATTATTATTGTAATTAAACCAGAATTTGAGAATTTGTAGTAAGATTGGTCCTAAGCTTGAATTATGTCTAGTTTTGAGAATAACTGTTAACACAATATTAGATTTAAAAAAAAAAAGCATATAAATTTAACAAAATGGAGGGAATTATATTTTCGTGTTTAAAATATTAATTTGCCCTNTGTGAAGAATATCAACATAAATATAAAATCACAGATTGGTTTGGGTGGGAAGAGACCTTGAAACTCATCTTGTTCCACCCCCTNCCATGGGCAGAGGCACTTTCCATTATCCCAGATTGCTCCAAGCCTATCTAACTGGAATATGGAGATATAAAATAAAATACACAGCTCTATAGCTCACCTGAGCATTCAGATGCCAATCCAGTGAGATCCTAGAGGATGAGTTTTTCTCCATTTCCTTCCTATTACAACAAAAGTTATTCACCTGCAAAATTTCCCCTAGAATGAAGATGTTGATGCTCCATGAAATCCATTTTCTATTCCACAGGAGGCTGTTTATAATTCCTTTCTTTAATAGCTAATCACATCCCAAATCTGTTACCTCACAAAGAATCTCCGAGCCCATTAGAGAAGATAATTCAGGAACAGACAAGAATAATCAAGAGGATGTTCAAGTATTCCTTCTTTTGTTTGCCAGACAGTATTATTATGGAAATTANTCTGAAAACATCAGGCTGAGAAGATCTCTGTTCTAATCACAGTAATTTGTCACATCAAAAAAGGCTCCTCAGTGGTGTTAGAGGGTGCCAAGCCCAGCAGTTCCAGGGAGCTACAGTCCTGCTGAGAGTCCCAGTTCTCCTCTCAGCTGAGCCCCCATTCCCAGCAGGATCCCACACACACCCACAGGATAAATTTGGGCATCACAGAGCCCTTCAGGCAGAAAGTGGTGCCTTTACCAGCCCCATCCACCACCCAACTTTTAGCCACTTACCAGCAGCATTTACCCACCCAAACACCCCACAAAAGCTTGNCCAGGATTCCCTGTTCTTGGTGGATCTGCAGCACTGGCTGTCTGTGGTCCCACTCCAGCTGCTGGCTCTCAGACTTGGCTGATTCAGCTGGAGGTTTTCCAGCTCAGCCCAGATCACTCCCCACAGCCACCCAGGCAGAGAGAGGGGTGAGTGAGGATATAGGATAAAGGATATAGGATATAGGATATAGGATATAGGATATAGGATATAGGATATAGGATGTAGGATGTAGGATATAGGGTTTAGTAAGAGAAGCAAATTCTCCAGTAACCTCCTCACCCTCAGATCATCCCTTGGAACCCCTCACCCCTCATTCTTCCCTCCTTTGGTCCTGCCAAACCACTTTGATCCCTCCCTTTCACCACCTTTGGCTCATTTTCTGAGAATTCCAGGCTGGTTTATATTGGATGGGGACTTACAGCTCACTCAGTCCCCCCCTGCCATGNGCAGGGACACCTTCCACTAGCCCANGTTGCTCCAAAACCCATCCAACCTGCCCTTGGACACTGCCAGGGATCCAGGGGCATCCATTTATACCATAAAACNTCAAAGTGAGTTTTACACACTGCCTAAACCTTCTTCCCTTGCACCTCAAACATTGCATGAGAAGCCCCAGGACCTGGACCTGACAATTCAGATTTCTCCTGTCTGTTTTTGGAGGAATCCTTCTCCTTGGATGGGCTAATCCAGCCCTTTTCTTGCAGGGGATCACTTGGGGATAGCTGGTTTTCCCTGGTCCCCAGCCTTCCCCCATTCATTCTTGTTCCTCTGATACTCCTGGTCTCCCATCCCATCCCATCCCATCCCATCCCATCCCATCCCATCCCATCCCATCCCATCCCATCCCTACAATGGTGAAAAATGTGACAACCCTCCTCACAAAAATAACTTTCAAAAAATAACCTACAACACATAACAGTTTTCTTTATTTAACAATCAGATTTCTAACACACTAATTGNTTTTTTTGTTGCAAATAATAGAAATAGTGAACTGAGACAAGAACATTTATAAAACTCCAAAGAACTATTTTTGTCTCAAGTTAAAACTCTATTAGCCTTCTCTGATAAATTAGCACAGGAGATTATTTTTTAAATGAATCTCTAATTAGACTTCATTAATGGCAATGTTATCTCTTGCAAATTCCTTTCTTTCATTAAGGTGATGTTTCCTACTTTTCATATGAAATATTCCAACCAATTATTTTAAGGTGAACACAACTTTAAAATTATACAGCCTGAAGATGGATGGTATTTTCAAAGACAGAGGAAGAACTGGGGTTGTACTTCCATTAACAAATGACCTGGCTGATTGTTTAGACTTTAGCAATAGTCTCCTTATCTCATTTAATATCTAGCTGTCCCTTGATTCTGTGGCTGTAATAAAGAGAGAGATTATGGGTGGTAGGAGGTTTGAAACTTCCAGTAACCAATAGAAAGAACAAAAACTTTGCAGTATTTTTTATTTATTGATTCATTTAGAAAAAAGAGATGGAGTGAGAGGGATAAGAAGAAAGAGAGGTATTGATGTTCTTTGTCTCCTAGTAATAATTCTTATGGAGANTAGAGCAAATATAATAGACACTTTCCTTTAAAAAAGCACATTTCTTCAGTTTGTTTTTCAGTCTTTAAATGCAACAAGATTTTGTATAATCTATCAAAATGATCTGAGCAAAATGCTGTCATTATGTGAAGGAATAAAGGTAGAGAGACAAAGGATTCTCTGCTGAATACACAATGAACATGAATGCAAAACCACAGAATGTGCTTTATTTTAGCTATCCTGAATATCCTTATTTGTACAGGAGTCTGTTCTTCTCCTTCTGACATAAAAGAATGTGCTGGTCAACTGCCAATTCTGGCACAGATTACTCTTTAAAGAAGATGTTATAGATGAAGGAGTAAAAATCTCTTTTGATTTTAGTTTCAGCCAGTCCTAGGTTTTGACATGTTATTATTTTTGGGTTGTCCCGTTGAATTTGTTTCCTGACTAATTCTATCTTTTTATAAGCAAAGTAAATTCTTTTTTTCCATTCATGTTTCNAGGACCTCTGTTTTATGTTGCTTTATCCAGCACTGAACCTAAGTCAGCTGATGTTCAGTAACAGAAGTTTAGGAAAAAAAAAATTAATATTAAAACATGATAAAAATGCAGAGACAACTAGCATTCCAACCAGGGCTAGATCATCCATCAAAAAGTTACTTTTTTCTCTCAAAGAANTAATTTTAGAAATCTGAATTCTTTTGTTCTCTCCAGTCCCAGTTGATGGTGAGTCTTGGGAAATGGAAACAAAGAGAGGAAGGGAGACTAAAATGGAAAAGGATGTCTTTATCCAGACCCCTACTCACAAATAAGTTGTCCTTCAGTGCTCCACATGCCTCAGGCATCCTTTCAAAACATCAGTTTTTCCTTATTTCCCCCATCATCAGTTTATAATCGTNGTTGTCCTCAAAGAGTTTATCAAAGAATTGCTCCAATTTATTTGTAGGTAATTCTGGTGCCTCTCAGTTTGGGAAGAAGAGCCTATTTTTCAGTAAAATGCTCAGTTCTGGCCATTATTTACCTCCAAGGGTGAGTATTTCTAGAACATTCACAGATGAAGATTTTTGAGCTAGAATTACATGGCATTNTATAGAAATGGCATCCAGGTTTGTTAAATTCTAGAACTCCTTTTGTGAGACAATATTTACTGCTTAGTAAAAATCTACTCATTTTTGCTCTAGAATTGGCACGTTCCTCATTGGCTGAAACAATGTGGAACAGTGGAGAGATTTTATTAAAATTGGAATTATTATTATTATTGGTAATAGCAATAGGTTTTGAGTGAGCTTCTCTCTTTTTTATGTGATTGTGGGGTTGGACACAAAGCATTTAATTCTCTATTGCAGGATTTATTCAGATGAGTTTAAAAAAATACTCTGCTATGATTTGTTTACAAACTGGAAGAAATAACAAACTGAGAGGAGAGTACAGAAGAAAATTTTTCTAGAGATGCTCTCTAGGAAGCAAATACTGTTCTATTAGCATCAGATAGAGATCTAGACACCACCTTTCTTAAAAAGATTTTAAAGGAGAGCCAGGAAACAACATTTGACATTTTTGACTGAACCAAGGGAAAAATATATTTTTTTTTCATCTCATGCTACATGTGAAGATTAAAAGAAGACAATAAATCTGTGCAAACATGAATGAGTAGAGCTAGTGTTGGTTCACATGTGTTGTGAACTGCATCCTGCATTTGTTTATAGCCATGTTAGGTGGGTTTAATGTGTTAAAATTTATGTGTTCTGATTTTGAATGAGAGTAGACTGCAAGAAATGAGATATCTGCAAAGACTGGGAGAGAGCTACCTGAAAAAGAAATAACTTCTGAAAATATTCCTAAAGTTTGAAGAGTTCCAGATCCTAATCATCAAAGATGGAAAATGCAATTTTTGTTCTTCTGAACTGATAATCTTCTGTTAAAAGAAGAAAAGAAGATCCTAGTTTTATTTCTTCCCCATAAGANCAACAAAACAGGACAAGATCATAAATATTGCCATTCTTTAATGCTGGGGTAGAGTTTTTAGAAATGATAAGGCATAAAAACATTAGCACACTATAAAATATCAAAGAGACTCATTCTTTTCTGCCCAAGTTTATTATGCTAATAAACAGAAACTATTTCAAAAAATAATTTTATGCAGGTAAACCAATCATAATAATCACCCTTTTATTCACAGCATGTAACCCACAAGAACTCTAATGTCAGGAATTTTCACATCTCTCAGTAAGCAATCCATTAGNTCTTGTGATAAATCTTCATTACATAACCCAGCTACTGTCCCAGCATTCTTCTGTGATTTTGAGAAATTCCATAATTTTTAAATGGGTAAATAAATAAATAAAGAACAGGGAAGCCCCAAGCCAAAAAAAAAAAAAAAAAAGAAAAAACAAACCAGTTTGGTTATTTGCTGTAGTGTAAAATTCTAAATTCATCACAGTCTGAGCTTTCTCAAGGTTAACTAGAACAGGATTTAACTCTAATCTGTCTCACAGAGTCAATTATGTGACCATTTCCACACTATGTATACTCCTTATTCCAAAATTTTGCCATCTTCATACTCACATGTCAGGTCTAAGGAAGGAAAATGCACAAGCAGTGCCTTAATACAGAATATTTAGATTTCTTCTGTTGTAATTCTTCATCCTACAAATACATGTTGGCCCAGCAAGTTAATTCATTAATATTTAAATAACTCTTATTTAGGGTGGCTATAAATAAGGATAAATTGTGGTTGCTGAGCAAATAACCACAAGAGGCAGATTTCTAAATACATGTAAATACTCACTGCCATACTCAGNCTTCAGTTCTGCTTCCCACCTCCCTCAACAAAAAATGTGACTCTCCTGGAGAAGTAGCTTCTTTCTAACATAAAAATTTGAAAATTTTTTTGTTCAAGCTGTAAATAATCACAGAGTTAAGATGGCTCCAAGTGAACCTGACTGCTCACAAACTGATATCTTGGATAAAACCTGAAGTTACAGTCACAGGGAAAAACATGTTTTGTATGTGTTAGTTGCTTGCAAGAACAACAATAAATGCACTTGAGTAATTTTTAAGATAGTTTTTAAAACAGGAACATTTCAGTGAAGAGGGAAGGAAAGGGAAAAGAGTAAATGGGAAGGAATTTTTTAAGTTACTGTAGGTGAATATGTCTTCATCACAGGGAGATGTTAGGGATCATCCCATTAAAGAAAAGAAATATGTCAAATTGATCAATAATTGAATTTGGAAAATAATACATGAAATGCTAATTTTAAATTGTACTTGCAAACTGTGTAAANTATTTATGCATATGAAGGGTTACATTTTATCCCTTAGAATGAAAAGGGAAAAACCCCACATCTCCTTATGCATTAAAAGAGAATATAAGTAATTCAAAGTGCATTTGTTAACATGAGGCTGTCCCTCTTNTTCCATCAGATATTCTTGATCTGTGGCAGATGCCTCATACAATTCAATGTCAGCAATAAGCCAGTGCAGAATAAAAGACTCAAGCAAAGTAGGACAGGTACAAAAACGAGCCCTGGTGTCATTTCCAGCCCAGAATTGCTGCCATCCTCTCAGCATATCCCATGGCTGCAGGGGATTTGCAGAAATCTTGGTTTTCTGAGCAGCTGAGTTTCTAACACCTTCTTTCCATGCCATGCCTGCAGCTTGTGTACAGCTTCAGCAGAAGGGAGATCTGTGGAGGTGAACCCAGGATTATGTTGTTCCNGCAGAAAACTGACCCTTTTGATTCCACATCTTTGCTGCATCACCTGGGACTTCAACTGAGCTCAGAAGGAAGATCTCCAAAGTGACTCCAGCTCTGCAAGGTCAGCTCTGACCTCACCACAGCTCAGTCAGCCTTTCATCTGCATCCCTGGGTTGTTGGATGGGGCTTGGAGCAACCTGGGCTAGTGGAGGGTGTCCCTGCCCGTGGCACTGCATGAGCTTCAGTCCCANATTTTTCTGGGATTCCATTCCCATGCTGTCCTCTGCACTGTGCTTCCTAGTCCTGAAGGATCACCATGTGGGTGTTTTTTCTTTCCTTTTTGAAAAGAGGCAAAATTAATGTCTCCTTTCTGAAAGACAGATGCCAGGGAACTTGGGAGCAAAAGCTCTGGGGTTTAATGGAACCACAGAGTCACAGGATGGTTTGGGTGGGAAGAGAGCATCAAGATCACCCAGCACCATGGGCAGGGACACCTTCCACTAGCCCAGGTTGTTCCAAGCCCTGTCCAGCCTGGCCTTGGACACTTCCAGGGGTGTGGCAGCCACAGCTCCTCTGGGCAACCTCTGCTCCTGAGGAGCTGATACACAAAATTTGCATCAGTGCAGCACAAATAAATAAATATAAAAAATCTGCCTCTATCCTCAATGACAATTTAAAGAGAAAAACTTCCCAGANGGTGAAGCTCAACAATAGAATGTGTTGTCAGTACTTGGATATTAGGAAGAAGTTGCTTGGTGTGACATCACATGGTAACAAGCTGTTTGCCAGAATCTGGAACTATTAAGGAAAAAAAATTGGTATTTTACTATTTCTGGTAATGCATGTGATATGCATGGAGTGGGAGATACAGCCCTGTACCTGCTCTGCATCCTGTATCATCTCACAGGAATTAAAAATNATATTTAGCTATTCTTTATCTTTGTAACCAAGTGAAAAATACAGCTGGGATCAAATGGAAACCTAATCCCCATTTCTCATCTGTGGAATCACAAAATGTGCATCTTAAACTAGCCCATTATATTTTTGTGCAAAAGTTTATTATGGAGTTGGAATTATTGTGTTATCCCTTTAAACAAAATGAACCATCATATATCAAATTGAAAAAGTTAGGAATGCAAAATTCATAATTTCCAAGCTTTCAGGTCCTATGACTTATCACTTTGTCACTGAGCAACTGTTGCCAAAAAAAAAAAAATCTGCATCTTAATCCACAATTCCAAGAAATATGACACCTGCTTTCTGTAAATGATCAAGGTTATAATGTATATTGCAAATCTTTTTGCTTCCTCTGGCTGAAAAATAACTCAAATAAATTTTTAGGGTCGTCTGTATATTTATTTTTCTCATTACCAATTGCCAACACCATCTAGAAATTAGATGTTTAAGNATGCTGTCTGCAAGCCACTGATGTTTGTTTGTGAAAGAGAAAAAAACAGGCTTTGTCTAAAACAAGGTAAAGTGTCAACAATTCATACTCACNTTTTTATACTTCAAAAAGTTTTCCAGAACTTTTCTGGATTACTCCCAATGTACTCTGTGTATTTTTAGGTATTTTTTTACTTATTTTGCTTCCCTGATTCCAGGGAAAATATACAGCACATAAAATTTGGGTTGACTCATGTTAAGAACTTATTCTATGAGGTTTTCACCAAATTTAAGGAGAACTTACAGCATGCACCATGTTACAGCCACACAGCACCAGCAGTAATCTGCAAAATTATGGGATTTATGGACTTGTGTTCTTGCTGTTCTCTTAAGTCCTTAACTACAATTTTGATAAACAGCAGAGGAAATATTTGAGCTGCTGGATTCTTTTTCCTGACACGATTCTTTTTCCATTCATGAGCTTATTCCCACTCACCCATTGCTTCTAGGGGGTGGCAGATCCAATGGAAAACCTTTGGAAAATCAATGCCCTGCTAAAGTGAGGAGCAACAGGAAGGTGGGATCCCTGAAGAAACCCCAAGGAAAACTTGAGCTCCTCCTGAGAGTGGTGTGATTAAACATATCACATGTCAGGCATTGCTGGATTGAAGTCTGGAGATAAAAAGCCATCTGGTAGATTTTCATTACTTATCATAACATCCTTGCTGGAAAAAACGCACAAAAACTCATTACAGAGTACAGGCTGTAATATTAAAATCTAAATTGCAGAAAACACAAGAAATTAAAAAGTGTAATGAATATAGCACATTGTGCAGTTTGAGATTAAATTAAATTCAAATCAGCTGTTAAAATTACTAAGTAATAGACCACATTGTTGCATTTAATTTTGGGGATAAAAGTTGCTGTAGAAATCATTGTATTAACCATATAATTATCTATAGATTGGACAAGTAGTGAAAATAATCAAAGTTTAATATTCTGTATTGCAGATCTACACAGCAGAATAATAAAACTGTTCTACAATGATGTACAAAAAAAGCCTAGTGAGATTACTTACAATTTTTTTACAGTTACTTTTAAGAACTTTCTATTAGATTCCCAATCATTTATCAAACAACCACCTGTTGCTAGAGAAATCAGGCTAAAAAAACATTTCTTGCAGCCATGGATTAATTTTTCATAATTTCTCTACTGTGTGCACAAAACCCCATACAAACAAACAATTTAAAAATTCCCAGGTTAAGTAATTCTTTAAGAAGATCAGTGACAAAGACATTAGTGATTTTTAATTTGTGCATTATTTATTTGTGTTGAATATAAGTTATTTNAATTTGAATGGAGGTTAATTGCTAATTCTATAAACCTTCAATGTTCCCACTGTCTTTAGAAGGTGAACCTTCTTATTGTCTCATCAGTGTCTGTGTATAATAATAATTAATATGGGAGAATATATTCTATCTTGTAAAATGTTACCAGAACTTCACCCCTATCCATGCTTAGATATTCCCTGTTTTCATTTTTAATTTACCTGAAAATATTCCATTGGATTCTGTGAGTTTTGGGAAACACATGATATAATTCCACAGGTTTAAGTTCAAAAAGCCTGAATGTAGAAAATTAAAATGTAACCTTGCAGGATATAATTATCAATGATATTTTCAGNGTATTAAAATCCAGCCTCAGAGGTTAATCAGCCAATTGAGAGTTGCAGATTCCTCNTTTTATGATGAGATAAGCTCTTGTATTTTGTGAAGTAGGGAGGATTGAGAATAAAAGTAAATGGTTCCTGTGAGGAAATTTTGAAGGAGTTGAAAATAATTTCTCAGGTTTTTTTGCACTTTGATGGAAGATTCAGAAAGGAAAGAAAATAAAATGAGTCAACTTAAAATAGTGCACTTTCCTTATTCTTCTTNCCATTTATATTTTCTAAGTGAGTAGAATAGCAATAAACTGTGAAATTATTTTGCTAAGAGCCATAAATAGTAGCATTTTATAAAGATTCCTAAACTGCAAATGTGAACATCTACNTGGAATCCCAGAATCCCAGAATGGTTTGGGATGGAAGGGACTTATTCCAATACACATTCATATTTTCTTTTAAAATTCTTGTGCATATTTGCACCTATATTGAAACACAAAAGTGTCCAGCACTTTAAACACTATTTTTGCTATAAAAAATAAACCAAGCACTCTTTATTATGCTGGGGAATTAAGCTGAAATTAGCTTCCCCCACTGATATCTTGGCTTGAACAATGCTAAAAAAGATCCATTCCTCCAGAAGTGCAATTCCCTGGCAAAATCCATTTTGTGTCATCAGAACAGTTACTGAGTGTCCCAAGCCTGATCTGCAAAGAGACCAAATGCCACAGTCAGACAATCAGGCTCCCAGGAAATATTGATCTATAGCTGGGAAAGGCACAAGAAATGCAGGGATTAGCACCATTCCAGTCTCATTAAGAGTTTGATCTTTATCTTGTTGTGCCAGGGGAGGTGAAGATTGTGTNTTAGGGAAAACTCAATCACAGTTAGAGTTGTCAGCCCTGGGCACAAGTGCCCATTGCAGTGGTGGAGTCCCCATCCCTGGGAGGATTTAAGAGATGTCTAGATGTGGCACTGGAGGATTGGATTAATGGTGGCTTTGGCAGTGCTGGGGAAATGGTGGGTTTTGGAGGGTTTTCCAACCTAAAACATTCTGAGGTTCTGNTTCTGTACCTGTGATTCTGTGTCTTTGTGTGGAAGGTACCATTTCTAAGGGAAGATGTTCTTGCAGCTGCCAGTCAGCTCAGAAATTATCATGTGCCTGCATGGACACTGTCCAGGTGATTAATTTGATATAATTTGAGTGAAGTATTGACAGAGGTTATTTCAAAACANGCAAAAAACTTTGGTGGTGTGGATCAGATTTATCTCCAACCTAAAATCAAATGGACTCACCAAGAACTATTAATCTTGAACACCTGGCTGTTAGAAAACCCACATTTATANGTGTTATATCAATGAATTTGGATGATTAATT
Source organism: Saxicola maurus maurus (assembly GCA_900205225.1). Classification (NCBI taxonomy): domain Eukaryota; kingdom Metazoa; phylum Chordata; class Aves; order Passeriformes; family Muscicapidae; genus Saxicola; species Saxicola maurus. The sequence continues at coordinate 431,970 of OAMK01000093.1, read as the reverse complement.
CTCCAAATCACAGAACCACCAGNAAAGACCTCCAAGACCATTGAACAACTGATCCCCACCTTGTCACCATCCCAGAGCACTGAGGGTCACATCCAGGTCTTCCTGGGACACCTCCAGGGATGGGGACTCCAGCATCTCCCTTTCCAATTCTAACACCTTCCATGGTGTTGGGGATAAATTCAGATGCTCAGTGTGCCTATTGCAAATAATTAGTGTAAGGCCTGNTTGGGAAATCCTCTCTGATCTTCTAGGCATGCCCTTAGATGTTTGGGTATCTTTTGAAATTATAGATGGTTCAAACCTAGGAGCAGCTCTTGAAATGTGTTTAGTTTTGTAGCTGCTCCAAGNAGCAGAGAATGCTTTACAATAATATCCACAGCTCTCTGCAGGCCACAAAAACTCTCCTGGAGGAGGCTGCAGGGACAGATAACTTTTCACTACTGACTTTAAATCAAGTTTTCAGAACAGCAGCAGAGCTCAAAGATATCAGGCAACTCCCATCCCAATGTGGTCCATAAAGGAATTACCTCAGCTCCAATATGGAATCCTTTTAAAGGTGGGTCTCAGCACCAAGCTCAAAGGGAAGAAAGTAAACAAATTTCATTCAAAGGATTTTAAAACTTTCTAAGCAAGCCAAATGTATTTGCTTGAAATGGAATCTAGGTTTGCATCTCTTTCTCTTGGAAAAATATTATGAATCTTTCATGATGGGAGATGATCAAAATGGAATGGCTTCAGTGAGAGGATTTGCCTGTAGTGAAGGAATTTTTCAAAATGATTATTTATTTCCTTTTCTCAGCTTGTAATTCTGCCAAAATTTTCAGGGAATGCAGAAAACTTGGAGAAGTGTCAACAGAAATCCTACAGTGAATTGCATGTGCCATCTACTGCAGAAAAGTAGTTAATACTTAATAAACCACCACAAGGAACGTGGGGGAAATGAATCTATCAAGTCTGAATAGTTAAAAAGGGCAGTGGGTACCAGTGTGCTTAAGAAGTACCAGAAAGAAAAGGTTGTTAAAATTATAGTCCCCTGGAAAAGTGAAAGGAATAGCTGNTGAAGAAAATAAACTAATATGGGATAGGGAAATGAAAGGGCAAAACCATGATGAAAAAATTGCAGGAGATTGCATGTAGGGATCAAGAGAATTTTTTTGCTATGGCATCAAGAAGCTCTCATCAAATCCTGAGGCAAAAAGAAGGAAGGCTCTGGATGCAGAATGGAATGAACTGATATTCTCAACGATTTTGCAGAATAATTAAGAGGATAAAGCTGCTTCCCTCTTAAGTCCAAGAAAAGCATTATAGAATACAAGGTATAAATTATTGATTCTAACTAATAGATGTGCTAGAAGGGCTAGTGCAAGTAATCAATTAATTCAATGGTCAGACTAAGCAGATAATTTTCTCTCTCCCTCTGTTCTTCCCACATTTTTTGCACATTTGACTGTAGATAAGTGGCAATGATAAATATTCTACTGAAAACAGTGAAGTCAAGGGAATGCATAGTTGGAGAAGAATTCAGGATTCTTTTTCTATGACTTTGAGTTGATCTGTGTGAAGAGCTTTAGACTTAAAAGGGAAAATGTGCTGGGCTTAGTTTTACCAGAAACTATCCTTGTGCCTCCTACAAAGTTTTATTTTGAGGATGCAGCTTTTACAAAAGAAAATATTAACCATTAATAGAGAAAAAATAACCCCTAATTCTTCCCTTCAGGTGACAAATCAGAGTTCATACAAGTTATTCCAAAGGCATAATTGTGACTATTGTTTTTTTTCTCACATTTTAATTAAAAATCTAATTNCTTCTTTTGTGTGTATCGGCTTTGTCAAAAATGTCATTTCTGGTGGATCAAATTATTTCCTAATTCATGTTCCATTCACCAAATTGCTTTAACAATAAAATAGCAAAGAAATCAAAAATCAGTTTGCTTGTTTTGATGCTGACATAATGTTCTAATAGAATTTCTACAAATTCACTAAAACTAAAGNGGATTTCAAGCAACAAAATTATTTAATTTTTGTTCTGTAAGAATAATTTAAACCATTGTTTTCTCACTGAATTGAATAATCAAATTTTGGACAGATTCCAAGAGGAGTGTTGGAATTTTTTTAAGCAGTTTCTAGGCCCTTGATTCATCTTTTATATTCCTGTGTCCAGTTGGCTTAAGATGATCCATAAAATTGTTCCATCCCCCCTGTCTTCACCCTCCATTAATAGTCTCAAGTTGTGCCAGGGGAGTTTAGATATTAGGAATATTTTTCCTGATCCTGAAGAAGTGACAAGTCTGGAGATGTCTTACCCCAAGGTGAGAGCTCCACTCTCCCTTGGACTGTCTGTACAAGCCCATCCTGAGAGCTGTGGGATGGAGTAAAAGTGATACTGCAGAAGAATGGGTGTTATCCTTCCCCACCTTCCTGGTGAGAGCATCCTGATGTTTTGTGCTCTGCTGGAGCACTCTGAATCTGCTTTCTCTGCTCAGACCAGCATTAAGTGAGAGCAGCTGTCAAGAGAAGNTTCAGCCAGGTCTGAGCCTCCTGTCCTTTCTCTCTGCACTCTGACCCTGGGAAATGAAAAGTTTTGTCTCTCCTGGACAAGTGTAAGTCTTAGAATCACTAAATTACTGAATCATGGAATCATCAAGGCTGGAAAAGAACTCTACAATAACCAAAATTTACCATCAAACCAGCACAACCACCNTCCTTCTAATACACACATCTTCCATTTTAATTCACTTAACAATAATTACTACAAATAGTTTTAAAGTAGGAGTTGTTTTTGAAGTGCCTTTAGCANCTCTGAAACCATTTTGAACTGTAATTGTGTGCTTTGGCTGGGATGAATAACATTTAAATCTGTCACTGCTAAATTATTTTTGTGGTATGTATTTTCCAGCTGAGCATCAATTTGTTGCTTACATTAAAAGTGATGAACTTACAGTGATGTATGTACATGTGCTGTTATCAATGTAATTCAATTAATGTATTAGTATAATTAATTATCTTAATGTATCAACAGATGCATTAATAACAAGCTTTTCTATTAATATCTTTCACAGGACAAACAAATCCACTAGTAAATGTTCTTATATTACTGACCTTAACAAATTAGTAGAGAAAACATATTTAAAGCCTTGAAAAAATTTTAAAGGAACCTTGAAATGTTTCTAACANCATCTCTCCACTGCTTAATGCCATTTTTGAGAAGAAATAGAGATGGCTTTTTTCAGCAAAGTCAACTGGCTACATGCCCCAGGGATAAAATAATTTGTTCTACTTGTCATTNTGACTGATTTCCTGGGCTAGTATAAAAATCCCAAGGAACAGATATTTTAATTCACTGGCAAGTGAAAGAAATAATGAGAAATAAGCTGATTTTTTTCTGAGCTATGCCTAATTTTCTTCTCAAACCAGGATGTAGTGGTTGTCCTTCAAGGAAATTTTGGTGAGTGGATGATGTGAAGGCTTCAATTTTTACAGGAGATATGAAAANTGTATTTTTAAATTGAAGAAACAGAAAAGTACTAAATGCTAGAGATTCCTCTGTGTAGTGTGAACCTCTCCAAATCACTCCAATTCTTACAGCAAATTTCACCTGTGAATTTTAATTGAGCATTTCTGCTTTTCAAGCAGTGCAAGTGTCCAGATTTTAACCAATCTAATTATGGTTCTTCCTTTCAAAGGCACAGAGAGACATTATTTTTCTTGCACATTTTCCTCCCTGGAATGTAGGCAACAATTACATGTTTCCAAATTGTGCAGCCAATTCAAAAGCAAATCAAGGCTCAACAAAGGAGAGCAAAATGATCATTTGAAAACAAAACTGAAATACTGTCAACAAAATAATAAACCCCACATTAACTCCATTGGTGTCTGTCAAGAGTTGTTTATGTTCCAGGACCAGAATTCTGAAAAAGCCCCCAAACCAAAACAAAGAAAATCCTTTCATATTGTGCCTTTCACTTTATTTTAGATTATTCAGGTAGCTGGTAAAAAGTATTTATTATTTTTTACACCTTCTTTCTGAATTGCATTTCAAAATATTTTGAGTTGATAGGAAATATTGGAGTCTTGTTCAATAATTTTTATTGTTTCACCTGTGACATCCTGAAGACAGCAGTGAGCTCTTGGTGGCATAAGAAATGTAAGAAATAATGGAAAGTGGATTTTTAAGAGCTTCACAACAAGTGCTCACTAGAAGTCAAAGCACAGCCCATGAATGACATGGTTACTTCTTGGTGTCCTTGTGAATGTCAAAAGTCAATTGCTTTTATTGAAAAGCAAAATAGAAAATCTCTGAGAAAGGATTGATAATTATGCTTGAACTGGAGGTCAGCTTTTCAATAAAAGCTAATTTAATTGCCTATAAATTGTCTATTCCACTTGTTAAAGTGAAGAAGTTTGGAGAGCTCAAGACAGAAAGCAGNTTTTATATATGTAATATATACATTTACACAGTTATCTGCACAGAGCTCTCTGAACACAGGGCCATAAGAACATAAGGACATGGAACAGCTGGAGCAAGTCCAGAGGAGACCATGAAGCTGCTGAGGGTGCTGGGGCACATCCCCTATTATCTATTCTATGATTCCTTGACCTCATAATATTCCAAGGGGTTGTATGATGGGTCTGTGTAAAAACTTTGTAACTTTCTAAGACATCATCCTTCTATTCCTTGCAGCAATTTTACACCTCTGTGGCAGCATTGGTTTTTCCTGGGTGTTAGCTGAATTTTTCCAAATACTGGGATAGTAAATAGATAAACAAAAGATTGTGGAAAACCTTGTACTGGAGGTTTTTAATAGAGGAGCTCAAGGAGTAGCTTGAACTATCAAAAGAGCTACAAATCCATGAGTGNTCATTTTGTGCTGGGTTTCTTTTGCATTTTTTTCTTATTTCTTCTTGTTTCAAATGGTACTTCATTACCTCCTCATTTTTGAAATGAATTTTTTGCATGAACTCAGCATGGAAAAGGATTGACAAAAAATATTCACAGCAAGAATTCAGCATAGATAAGACTTCTTTTATTTATTAATAGTGTACACTATAAATGCAATTTGGAGGAGGAAAGAGGAGCTGGAAAGCAAAATTCTTGTTTATATCAGTCTTCCTCATTCTAGNCCACAGGACTTAGCAGCCTATCAGTTGCTTTGCAGAAATGTGCAGGTTAAAAAATGCATCTCTCAGTAAATTAGATGCTCACTCAAAAAAAAAAAAAAAAAAGGATGACTGAGCTGCAGATAGGAGATGTGGTGGGTGAATTTTAATTTGAGCTCTTTCTGTGTGTTGTGAATCCTCTGCATGAGTTACAAAGTGAAAAATGTTTCTTACTGCTGAAGTAATGCCTAAAGATATGATCTCTATCTCCTTTTTACTGGATTTTTTTCCTCATTACATGTTCCCAATTCTGTATCCTATTTAAAAAAAAAATGCCACTACTTAGTTTACAACATAAAATCCCAATATTTTGCCTAATTTCCATGTTACAGTCAAATTTGCTGTTGTCATTTGGCAAAATGCAGCATGTGTTGATTAGGATTAAGGAATAGGAAAAGCACAAGTCCAATTGTGGTGCAACTGCCAGGCTATTAACATGTTATTAAACAAATTAAATCTTTAAATCAGGTTCACTGCAATTCCCTTTGATCAATGTCAGCATTAGGAAGTTGCTTTTCTTATTGCTGTGCATTGGAACACCTTCCTGACATAAATACCCTAAGGACTGGAAACAGGCATTAAATCTGCTCTCAGATCTGGAATTTCAGATGAACCAATAAAGTAGGACAGGATTAAATGAACTCCACATTTCCTTTTATTGCTTCACCCATGCTACTTCCATTATGTGGGAATCTTTTAATAAATTATTTCCAATATATCAAAAGAGAGCTGCAGGATTCATTTCAGGAGAAACTGAGTGTGTACCTTTACTGGAAATATCTTTTACTGGGTAGAGAGCAGAAATGTCTTTCTGGAATAAATCTGATTTTTCAAAGGTTGATAAAACACCTTTTTAACTATGGTNAAATTTGCTATTTAGAAAANAAANCNAANNAAAANNNNTTAATTTTACTTNATAGCTTAAGTATTAAAGCACCTGTGCTCATATNCACTGAAATATTTATCAAACTGTCTATCCACCTTTTCTACCTGCAGCATTCAGTCACTAATGATAAATTATAATGTACTATTTATTAGTGCCAGGAGTTTATTTCAAAGTTTTCTTTTATTTCTCTTTCCTTTCCCATACTTTAAACCATATTATTGTTGTTTGTAATCACACTGAACTATAAAAATATAGAACATTCTTAAATAAATGGAATTAAAAAAATTTAAAAAGGCCACAGGCTAGATACCCCTAATTTTCTAATAATGAAAATATGACATTCTAATTAGAAAATTTGTGNTTTTTTTAATCAGGTGTCACTGCAATATGTGACTTTCTTTTCCTCTGTGATTCAATCTGTATTTTAAGATAAAATCAGAGGGTGACAACTGCACAAGAACTTTGAAGTTTTTCCTGTCCTGATGCATCCAGTCTGACAAGGATGTGCTGCCTGGATGACAGCCACAAGGAGAAATTCCAGGGATTTTCTGAAGCAGAGCTTTNGTAAGGAAGGCAAGGCTGTGTGTAGCTGGAATTAAAAATAAATCAATAAAAATCTCTAGCAACCCCCAAAGTTTTAATTTGGGATCAAATGTATAAAATCTAAATATATATATGACTTGTGCAGCAAAAATCAGGGTCAACTAAGTACTAAGACATTGTTTTGTGAGGTCTTTTCATCCTTCCCAGTGAAATCCAGATCAGGGAGAATTCTTTCCTCTCACAGCACAAATGCTGTCTGAGAATGATGGTGCTGCAAAGTAGCATTGTAAAGGTCTGTACACAGCAGGGAAAGCTGCACTAAAAGTGTTTTAAGAGGTCTTTTTATTATCTGCCTCTTCTTCCAGGAAAGAGTTGCTATTTATCCCTGTGCCTTGATAAGGGATTCAGTTTGGGAACTGTATTTCACTGCTGGTCACCAGACTTAGAGCTATGCCTTTTTTTCAGCTGGCAGGGAAACATTTAAAACATGAGCACTGCAGTGATTTCTCTTCCAGCTTTTTCTGCTTTAGAGTTTCCAGATTTTTTTTTTTTTTGTGCCAACTTGTCTCCTTTCTGCTTGTTTGAGGGCACAGTGGAGCTTTCCATCAGAGATTGAACTGGACAACTCTGGNGTAATAATAAATCCTGGACTTCTTTCTGACATTTCCTAAATGGATTAAACCCTTTTTGCCAGTTTTGCATGTTGAGGCTCAGCACAACTTTGCAAAGAGCTCTGTTGTGGGATAACCAGGGGGATCAGTGGTTTGAGTTAACAGAGCTCCAGACATAGCTCAGTGAGCTCTCCTTTCAGAAAATGGATATTGCACAGCACAAGGGTCTGATACCCTTCCTGTGACTGAGTCAGTTCCCCTCCTCATGCTGCAGCCCCTCATATTCCTGTCAGGAAGAGCAGTGAGTTTTCCTTTCAAGGAAATGAGTGAGTTNAGAGTGGGATTCTTAAAAATACATCACTAAGATAATTCTGTCTGCTTTCCACTGTGGAGTGGGATGATGCTTTTCTTCAGCACTGCTGCCTGTTATTTTGATATGTGTTTCTGCAGACAGCTTGTTGCAGGCATTAAAAACATCCAAAAAACCCCAGCAGCAGAGCCCATTCCTGAAATACTCTGTANAAGNCTTCACCACNACAACAACAACAACAGCAACAGCAAAAGGTTTCCATTTATTAAACTGACTTTTGATTTTATGCAATTAATGTCTCTTCTTGTCAAAAATACAGTTTGGAATCATACTATGCAGAAATCCCTGCCATGAATTAAAAGGATATATTTGTGTCTTTCTATCAGGCTGCAGGCAGTGCCAATGNCACCTTTGCTTTGGAGGGCTGTAATTTCAGGGTTTTGGCTCTTGAATAAGGCCTATGATTAACTCTTATTGTTTAATGTATTCACTGTGCTAAAAGCTTTCCTTGAAGAAGTTCAGCAAATATTAGATTTTCTGGAGAGGCCATGCAGTAAACATTCTTGGATTAGCATGTACATCCATCAGANGCTTCTCTTTCCAATTATAAGCATTTTAGAGCTTCTTTTATGAAAAAAAAGACACTGTGCAGTGCAAGGGAAGGGCCAAGAATAATTGACATTCACCCTGTGGAGAGCAGATCAGCTGCTTCAAGGAACAGAAAACTAAAAAAAGCATCNCAGACAGGAGTGTTTCCTCCAGCTTGTGAGGAAAGAGAAGCCCTGGGGGAAGCTGACATTCAACTCTGTGCTGGGAGCAGTGACTTTTAACAGCAGCTGGGTAAAGTGACTCCCATTCACCAAGAATGGCTTGAGGGCAGCCATAAAACACAGGCAGGAGCCCTTGCAGAATTAGCCAGGACAGAAAGGGGCTGATTTGGGTTGACTGGGAGAAACTGAAGACAAAGCAGGATGCCAGTGATGGTCTGAATTAGGTATTTGGCCTCCTGAGTGAACTGTGAGNGAACTGCAGGTGTATTAAGTAGTTGAGTACCCACCACCAACCCATCTGTTCCTGCTAAAGGAATATCTTACATACCTAAATTTACCAGTAAAAGCTCAATATCTCCTTGGTCACATTTATCTGAGTGATCCCTGACTACACCTACCTGAACTGCTTTGTCCAGTGCCAATTTGAACAATATACCCTGGAATGGTAACCCATAGAAAGAAATCTCATGTATGNTTGGAAAAGCTTAAATAAAAGGGGGAGTGGCTGAAGGTGAGTTAGCAAGTCAATCAGTCCAGCAGCAAATCTCCAGAAGTCACAATGAACATCCCTCTGTTATCAGTTGTAATATTTTGGTTATTATTTATCTGATTCTCTCGCCTATTGGGATAAAAAATTTGGTTTCAGGAGGAGTGTGTTGTTTAATCCTGTTGTTTAATGCCCTTGAGATGACCCCTGTGCAGAAATCCATGAACAGGGACTATCAGGAATGGCGTGAAGGATGAGGGAAAGCATCTGTGCTAATAGATTTGATAAAATTGCAGAGGGTTTAAAGTTATAAATAAACTTGCAAATCTGAAACTCTTAGCTACTTCCAATATTTTGAAGTCACCAAATTGGGTAGTCCTGTTGTTGGCACATTTATATATTGAATAAAAACACATNTACTGATTAATCTTTTCACTGCAGACTTTTCTGAAGGCACAGTGGGGGTGGAAGAAAATGATCTTTAAATTTCCTTCCCACCCAAGTCATTCTGGGATTCTGTGATTGTATCAATAGTCACAGATGGCTCTTTCTTGCAATGTAAAGTTGTTTTCCTCACATTTCTAGTTAGGCTGTACCAAGAAGGTTTTTAATAGTGCAGAACCATTTCAACATATGAATACAAAAGGGAAAAAAATATAAAAAAAAGAAAAAAGAAAAAGTTGAAGGTAATGGAAATATTTTCTAAGGTAGGGTACAAGAGACATGTAGGATAGTCAAAATCTCTTCCTAAAAGCAGTAGAAGATTTTGACATCATCAGAATAATGTTAAATCACTGAGGAGAGGTCTTGAAATAAAACAAATTAACAATGATATTTTTTAAAAATCTATTTTTTTGTGGTTAGCTAATTTTTAAAAATTTCAATGTTCTTTGCAAGACATACACTATGGGATAATGCTCAGTGTTTTTGGCCTTCATGCTTGCTCCCTGTGCTGTCTGTTGCATTTGTGAATTATCAAAATAAATGTTTTGCCTGATCTGCTGTCAGTACTCTATAAANCCACAGCTGTGTTATCAGTGTAGTTATTAGAGATGTGAATTGTGTCTCCTGGAGTAAGCTGCACACATTATTTTCCATAGATGTGTGAACAGGATGCAGTTCTGCAGGTCTGGACAACTTGTCTGGAACCTGATGCTAACAAGAGAGGAGATGCTGGGAGCCAGGTGAACTCTGTGAAAAACCCTCAGTGATTTCCTGGTGGTNTGTTTTCCTTATTAAGCATTGCTGGGTTTCTTTCCCCTCCAAAGCTACAACAAATGGGGTTCTCTGCCCTGTTTATACTGCAGAGACACGACACCAGATGGGGCACCCAAGCCCAGAGCTGGGGGAAAGTCTGTTCCAGATGGCAAAGTGAAATATTGCTAAATATGCCTGCAAGGTATTTGAGCACAGCGTGACAGACAGCCAGAACAAACAGAGATGGGGGGAAAGCAGGATAAACAACAGCTGAGCAAAGGCTGCCTTTTTGAGGATGCTCCAGCCTTGCTCCAGCCCCTGCCTAGGGAGAGACTTGGAGATGATGCTTGGAGCAGGGAACAGGACAAAGGGGTGTAAGGCAGCTCTGGAGATGGGCACTGCAGCACAGCTCCAACTGCAACAGCACCACCATCAGCTCTTTCCTAAAGAACAGGGAAATTTGGTTATAACAGCTGTAGGGTGTAAGAGCCTAAATGAGGGATGTGGAACTCTTTAAAATGCCGTTTGTTGGATCCAAATGATGCAGCAATTCACAGGTCATGGGTGACAAGAGCCCAGCCCAGCCTGACAGCCACAGCTGTGGGTTCCTCTGAGAGCTTCTGCTAGTTCTGGTTACAATGCATTATGTACTTTTCATTACAGAGCATCTTACAANACACAACCTTTACTATCACCTACAGCCCATCATAACTACTGCATTACCATATCCACGTTACTATTTACCAATCACAAAAAGTTGGTGTGTTACAGTTTCAGCTAGAAGTTGTTTTTCAGTTTTCTTGCAGTGGAAAATCCTGAGATCTTTTCTCCATTTGCAACATGGTGTTTTTGTTTGTCTGTGAAAATCTTTTTGCTTGGTAAAAACATCTTTTGTTTGAAGTAGATTCATCCTTTGCTCTAAGTCATAAAAGCCTCTTCCAACTCACTTGCTCTTTGGCTTCTTAGTTACCCAGTAAAACTCACTCAGGAATTCTTTTCTTCTATATCAAAACTTGCTATCATTTCTATTCCTTCTTTAGATTCTGCATTCAAAAATCTTCTTGTTATANATACATATCTGTGAGACCTTCCTGCCAAATCATTATCCTTCCAAACATCAAGGATTTTGATTTTTAGGGAAGGCAGCACATTTCTAGAGAGATCGTCCTGGGTGTTGCTAAAAACTTTCTTTCATTGATCTACTCTCTAAATAATTTTGGCCCTGGTTGTGCAATGGGCACAGGTTGTGAGGAAGGTCCAGAAAACACCAAGATCTGTCTCCTTTTAGATGCATCCTTTGGATTCAGACAGCCCTGACAGCAGAGCCAAGGAGAAGAGGGACCATATCACAGCTTTAGATATTGTCCTGTTTTTATAAAAACCTCTCTGAGGCTTTCAGGAAATGCACAAGAGCATTTGGGAGATACATTTTCTCATCTAGAGGGAATAAATACCACCATCCCCACCCTGAGTGCCTAAAGTCACAGGCATTAAGTTTTTTGGGAGAGCAGCATTGCTCAGCAGCTGTGCTGCCATGCAGTGAAAGATTTATGTAATCCATAAGAAAAAGACAAGGAATAGAACACAAGCCAGAGGCAGGAGTGCTTGTGATGCTGTGCTGCTCTTCACTCTGAGACAGTTTCTTCAGTTTTTATTAAACTTTGATTAGCTGTCAGGGCATTCTAAAGACCACACTGAGCTTCTTGGCTTTCTGGAGGGCCCAGTGTTTCCAAGGCACTCTGNAAACAGAGATCTTGGCTCACTGGGGATGTTCAAAAACAAACTGGGAAGCAGCTGGGGTTGGTTATTGCCTAACCTTGGGGTGAGTAAGGAGAGATTCTGCAGGACTCTGCTCCAGACTTCAGCAAAGCAGAATTTATGAAGCAATATTGGGTGCCACAGAGCAGTGGAGGGTGTTGGGGTTGGAGTGGGAGCAATAAAAGGTCTTGGGGGGTGGAAAAAAAAAGGCAGGTAATTTTCAGGATTGAAGGATTATGACATAATGCTGCTTTGGAAATTAAAGCTTGGACTGTACAAATTCTCCACAATACTTGGATCCAAATATTAAAGAGCCCTTGAGGTGAGATCCAGATGAAAAACCACCTGAGCTAAAGTGATGCAGCTCCAGAATTTCCAAGTTTCCATGAAGTCCATTAACCCAGGAATCATTATTAGTTCTTTCACAGCTACAGGAACATTTAAAATCCCACCATTTTCTCTGCTTTTCTTCACCCCTGTCACCTGTGAGTCCTGTCAGTGGGAGCAGTTTCCTGGGGACAAGGGAGAGGTCACCTCCAAAGGCTCTCCCAAGCCCAGCTCATTGATATTTGGGGCTTCCTCCTGCTCCTGCTGAGTCTGAGGTCACTCCTGTAGGTGTGCCAAGCTTTGTACAGCAAGCTAAAACCTTTTGCCCCAAGTTTANTGCCTATTTTACATATTTTATACATGCAAATCAGGGGTACAGACACAATTATTTAACACCACTTTCATGGTGCTTAGAGTTTCTGCTCAGTAATAAATACATGGTGCACAAATGTGTCCAGGTTTTGGTAAGCTTTACCAAAGAGGAATCTTTTACCAAAGGTTTCCAAGAGGAAAAAATACCTGACATCAAGTATAACAACTAAATAAAATAAAATTAAAACTGTGTCTATAGTTTAGTTCCTTGCAAATATTGATCAATAATATGAGGACAAAACCCATGGTGAATTACAGACAAAATAGCACAGAGTACTTCAGATCTTTCTTTGACTATAAATGTGTTTTTTTTAATTAAACATGTTAAATTGATTGATATTAAATATGGGAATTATTTATACAAAAACAACAATTAAAAGAGCACAGCTCTGCCACTCTGGGATGGCTGTCTAAGCATTACAGTGTACATAAATTCTCTTTTGGTTCATTCCATACTGTTTGTGTCTGCTCCTTTCTCCAAATACAAAGTTCCAGGAGCAATGCTCTGGATCTGATTTACAGNAAGGCTGGAGACACAAGGCCACTGTTAAAAACATGGGTCCATCCTCAGTGTTTGGAGGTTTTTCTTGTATTCTAAAGGATAGCAGAAATTCTTGAAAAAGTCCAGAAGAATTAATGGGAGCAGACCAGAGGTTATCTCATTTCCTTGGGGGCCAGGAAGGGAAGATTTGAAACAGCAGTGCAGATGCTGATTAATGTAAGAGGTTAATAAAGGGCAGGATACACAGAATTATCTCATAATAAGGGCATTCAACTTAAGGAATTAAAAGCCTCAATAAGAAAATTATTCACNATTATTAATATTCATTGATTCTGGTGAATATACAGCTGTGTTTTAAAGTGCCTGGAAAAACAAGAAACTCTTTTTTCAAGGAAAATTAGTCAGACTTAATAAAAGTAAATGGCTGAGGATGTATGGCCAGCCACCTGCTACTATTTGCTTTGTTCATAGAAAAACATGTTATTAGAACTATGATCTATCTTTATTGCTTTTTTTTTAAATTATCATTATTGTTTTCCCTAATTTGTCACCTTCCCCTTGTAGGTCTTCCACCTTCTGAAATGAATTGAATCTGTGAGTTAAAGAAAGCCAACAGAAAGGTGTTGACAAGATTGAAAAGATGTTCATAAGGAAGCAAAATTAAAATTACCTATAACTACCACATTTTAATTTACTAAACCCATCCCAGCCTTGGAGGCCTTTTAATCTTCTCATTGATCCAAAGATCCAAAGATTCAGTAAATGCTGTCTCCCATGGAGCAGCCAGAACAGTTATCCCATCATTTCTTCCACCTGGAGCATTTCACTGCTTTGACCCTTTAACAAGTGATAGCAAGAGGGGGAATGGAGTGAGAAAATTACACCAGTCTGGCTTTTGCCTTAAAATTTTACATCTTTGTGAAAATACACAAATAAAAAAAAAAATCCCATAAATTTCAATGCCATCTGCAGACTGAGAGGAACTGATTGTTTGCTAGATCATGGTGTTCAGGTGAAACTGTAAATTCTTAGCCCTTGTGAAATTCAAGTTACAGTTCAGAAGTCTGACCAGTTATGTGCCAAACCTGCAGATCTGAAGACATTAAAATTAACCATGGAGTCTGTTCTTAGTTTTTAGTATTCCTGGTAATCACTTCTAATAAAAAAATCTATTTGATGTACGTAACATTAATTTTTGAAGAAAATCCTGTGGACCACACATGGAAGTGCTCAAATTGTGTAGAAGTGGTGCCTAGAGTATGGTCCTGGTACCATTAATGGCTAGATTCATCATAGAGGTATTTTCCAGTTTAAATGATNCTATAATACCTTCAGATAAACTTCTAGAATTATTCTTTTGTAATATCCAAGCTATGATTTATTTCTTGAGCAGCTTGTCTNATGTCACTGCATCCTTTCCCTTATCCTCATATCTTGAATTTTGAATTGAGAATGAGAAATAGATGGGTTCTTAGAGGAGAGGAATTGTGGTGGATGAGACAGCTCTGAAGCCAATTACATGTGTAATTTAAAGGAGGAAAAATTCTCTTTCTAACCTGTGCTCATGGAAGGCAATCATCAGGTAAGACTGGATCCTGCTGAAGCAGCTTCTCACTGATTTCAGTGTAACCAGCTTCTCTTTAATTAGTTTTTATTTATTTCAGGATAATAAAAACTAACACATGCAACAATTTTAAAGCATTCTTCTCCTTTTAATGCATTAAAGTGGAAGCAGAGTTCCTTTGCATAATTGCATTAGTAAACAGATTAATTTGCATTTTAATTTACATTAGCAGTGTAATTAGGATTGCAAAGTGTAATGTACAGGAAGGAATGAAAGCAGGAACAAAGTTCTGCAGCTACCAAAGGATGGAGATGGCAGACTCCAATTAAGACATTCTTTTGTCAAGCCTTATCTCTGAGGTTTGCAAGATTAACTTGAAACAAAATGGCTGTTTTTTTATCTCCCCTGTTACTGGTTTCATTTCCACCATTTCAAAGGATTCCTTTGGAGATTTATGTGAGGAAAGCCTCTGTCTCTCCAGTGCCACTGGCCCTATTTTGGNATAAATGGTGTTCCCAGTGGAGCAGAATCTCAAAAAAAAAAAAAAGAAAAGCCCAGCTCAATGGCATATTAAAGATGGGAAATTCTTGGTTTTCAATACCCAAAAAAAAAAAAAAAATTAAAAAAGTTTTAAAAAAATTTTAAAAAATAACCTTCCAGGCAGAAATCAGTCCAATAAAACAGACAGGCCTCAGGTGGCTTATTTGAAGCTATTTTAATTTGGGAATTTTAGCAAATTTACTCCAGATTTGATGATAAATCTAGTCAGGAAAAAGTAGCTAAAGAAACCCATTGATTTCCATAGAACTACAGGCTGACTTGTGACTTGTGCAGTGTCCTGTTTTTCACCAAGCATCGTCCTAAATGGTCCAGAGGGCATTTAAAATCCTCCTGGAAGTTTTCCTTATGGAAATCCTGCTGGAAGAACTCTCACTGGCACCTCCATGGTATTAAAAACCACATCCAAAATATGGTCACAAATTTGGAAATTATATTCTCTTTGGCTATTTTGGTCCAATCTTTTAAATTTAATAAGGTATTGATTTCATCTGGCAGTTCCACAATTGTCCTAAAGAGAATATTTTAATAATAAGGTAGGCTAATCCTTAGAATTCCTTAATGGCTCTAGTGCTCAGCTGTCAGTGNCTCATAGGGTGCTTCCAATATTTACTATATTCTTGTCTACAGTGACTTCAAATAGTTATTTGGGGAAAAAAATGGAACTCTAATTCAAAAATCACACTCTGATAGGAAGCTTTCTCTGGATTAGTAACACTTATTTGTAAAATAGAAATATGTAAGTGTTCCAGCTTAATTTAGCTTTCACTGAAGTGAGGGGACAGTGATCTTCTCCATATTGATGTCAGCCAGGGAATCTGAGTCTGAGCAGGGTGTGTCCCACCACATCCAGATTAGTTCTGTTCCATGTGCACAGACATGAGCACCCCTGGAATTTGCATATTTTCCTTTGGCTGTGGTGTAAGGATGCATNCACACATATTTGACAAAACACTCAGCCATACATCTGGTGTTTCCCTTGCTGTGTCTCTCATCCTGCTGTAATTTTTCAGTAACATAAGAAGACTTTTTGCCTGTGAGCCATTTGACTTCACCTGAATTTTATCAACACACAGCTACCACACATCACATGCTGCTCATGCACTAAAATTACACTGAAGAATTCCTAAAAGCCTTTGCAGCAGAATTTTTTGGGTTGATTTAGCAAATTCAATGTGCCATAAAGTGATTGGGTTGGCTGCAGGTCATGATGTGATTTAATTGGCCAGTGAACATTGGGATTATTACATCACCATAGGCATATTCAGGCTGATAGTAATTAATGAAGCAAAAATGAGCCACTGAGAGTGATCCAGATGGGACCTGTTGCCACAGTAACCCAATGTGACATTGCTGAGATAAACTCCAAGCTCAATTCACCTGGAGTAAGCATTTCTTCCCTGGATATGCCAGCTTACTTAGAGGTTCAAGGTTTATTACAGAGCCTGGTCCACTTTTAGTAGTGCTTTATNTCATATACTGTTTTTAGCTATAAAATGAAATAAGTTCAAGAAAGGAGTCTCAGTTCCTCAGCCCTCTGCATTGTTTAGCACACAAAAAATCCTAACATATATTTAAAAAACAAGTGGCTGAACAAACCCTACTCTACATGATTCAAAATAACAATAATTCAGCCTTCAAGAGATTTGCAGGATGTAATTTTTTTACAGAACAGGTTTGCTGCAGCAGCCACAGTCTGGCTCTCTCCCAGTCTGTGGACTCAAAAAATAGACCAGCTACATTCTTGACTTCTAAAGGAAGAACCAGGAAAAGGTTCACAAATTAGATATTTCCTCCAAATTCTCATTCCAGGCAATCTGCTTTACCAGTATTCTTTAGAGTTAGTCCCAAATAGGACAAATATTGTGAGGGTTGCCCANAGAAGCTGTGGCTGCCCCTGGATCCCTAGAAATGTCCAAGGCCAGGTTGGATGGGGCAACCTGGGATAGTGGAAGGTGTCCCTGCCCATGGCAGGGGTGGGACTGGATGGGCTTTGGGGTCCTTTCCAACCCAAACCATTCCATTTTTCTATAATCCTGTGAAATCCTTAAATGTCAGCACATATAAATACTAATAACAGAAAGATTTTTTTCTCTTAGAGCCAGAAAACTGAACTTACAATCCTGCTGTTTGTAACCAGAATTCAGTTTTCACTGAATGAAATGTAAAATGTAAATATGTTGTACAACTCTCATAAACCCCCCCAAACAACTCTCATTTAAAGTAAGCTTGTTATTATTTGGAAACATTTGAGAAGTTTTAAATGCTTTATTAAACATGCTGGAAACTTATGGGCTAAATATTAGATCTCATCAACCAAGGGTCAAACCTTGCCTGACCATCCTGGTGACCTTAGATAGTGATACACCCTTACAAATTATATTTTATGTTGGAGGGAAGGGTTTGAGGGCATTTAAATAAGCAGCCATGGCCACCTGCAGTTATTGCAAACCTGGAGTTCCTGTTGTGGACATGGAATAACTCTGGTAGCACCAACTCCAGGAGTTTGACATGGTGNCTGTAATTGCATTTAACAGTCCAGTTAATATTTTCAACACAATTATCATACTGATTTTACATATTTTTTTAATGTTACATTTTCTTCCATATATTAAAATGTTGGCTAGAAAACTTTTCTTTGTGCTTCTGAGAAAATTATAAGTTACAAAACTTGCAGCCAGACCAGTTCAGTGGAAGTTTCACATTTTCACCACCTGTGCACACTCTTAAACAGAAACACACTTTATAACTTTAGCACTCTATTAGCTAACAAATTAAAATACCCTAGGTGATCTAATCTGCCCAAGAATGTGACCCACCTCTACATCTTTTGTCTTTTCTGCCTAAANCCACTTTCTTACCTCTTCCTTTTTAATTTAGTGAGTCATGTAGCTCCAAATACTCAAATTGTCACCGTACTATAATTTTATTCACATACATTCCACAGCTCATTTGATATCATTAATGTCAAGATTGAATGGCCTCTTACAAGCAATGATTCATTAGCACAGCNCATTCATTATTATGTTTGTCTTTCAACAGATTTTCCTTCCTTTATCTACCAGCTCTGGAAGTTTCTCATGAAATTCCACCATTTATNGGTGCAATAATAGATCTGTGAACATCTGCTTTTTTATTTGCTGTTGGTTTCAGGAGCAGTCCTGAGGCAGGTTCAGGTTCTGCCNGTTTGGTGATGTTTCATTTATGTGTGGGCTCTGCTTTTTTGGGGTATTGCTTTTACCTTGCCTTTGATTAAAACTGAATTTACAGCCTCAAAATTAAGTGTTCAGATATGCAGGGACTANGTCTGTCTAATTAGGCAGGACTGAGCAGTAGGATCTGGTTTAAGTAAGGCAAGAGCTGATTAAGAGGAATTTACCTCTCTAAAATGTAGATGCTGAAAATTCTTTCATGGAATCAGTGAAACCTGAGAAAAAAATGAAATGAGATGTTACCAAATCCTGCTGCTTTTCTCAAAACTTTTGCTCGATATATCCACTAATTATAATTAAGTATTTTTCCCATTTTACAGAATTTACAAAGTGAAGATTTAGCACTTTCCACCTGAAAATTTGTGTCTTCATCGTGCAAGGGGATTATTTNTGCAATAATTTGTGTTGGCAACCTGTGCCAGGGCCTCACTACACTCTCAGAGAANANNTTTTTGTCTTTCCCATGGATTTTANTCTTGGAATATTTAATACAATTACTACAACTAGCTCAGAGATNAAGCCACAGCTGGAGTAATTTGGTATTAACAACTTGCCTATGGAATAATAATGCTTAATATTGTCTCCATACTAATTCTTTATATGTATATTAACTGCTATCTTAGCCTTAGGTTCTTAATATATCACTGGAACCTTTGGTGTTTTCCTTGTCTTCACCAGCTGCCCCTGAAAACAATTTGAGATCAGTTCTGAATATAAAACATCTTTAACCAGTAGCAGTTAAAGATGAGGAATCAAAGGCAAAATTAGTGATTAATCTTTCTTTTCCTTTTGTTTCTTCTTTATCAAAGAGTGTCTTAGNCAGAAATTATGTAATTTGATAGATATTATAGGAAAAATTTTAATTTGTACTGTGTTTTATCAATTTGTACATGAAGAGTTTTTTCACTGACAATTATTATATTGAACTGAATGAATGCAACAAAGGAATAAAACAATCAGTTCTATTCAAAGCACTCAAGCACTCACAGTTCTTCCCTGAAACTGAGAAAACTGGTTAAATCCCCCAGCTTTGTAAGGGTATGTGGCAGGAGATAGTCTGATTTCTGGTCAAGGACATTCTCAATGAAAAAAAAAAAAATTAAAGAAGGAAGATTTCAACAAGAACATTCAGGGAAAACAGCCTGTCCATAAGCAGAACAAACCTGCTCTGAGGTGATGTGGACTGAGAGATGGTTTTGCAGTAAGAGTANCTAAGGAAGAACCCTGCCAAACTGGGATCTCAAGCAAAAAGGAGACAAATAACAGANACCTGATTTGGGTGCTCAGTGCCAAACTCAGCTGCTGCCTTGGGGATCACTGGATCATTTCCTGCACCTGTANCTGGACACTCTGCTGGGGCTGATCCTATTCAATGGATCCTTTTCAGGACCAGACAATAAAATCAGTGTTTAAGAGCCTTTGCTGTAGGCTAAGGGTCACTGTCCCTGGCTTGTAGTGCCAGACATCTCCAGGATCCCATTCCCCCTGGTAGGGTGGTCTTTCACCTGGTTTAATTATCCTTAATGCATCCCAGGAGCCTCCTGGATTCCCTACAGCTGCTTTCCCCCAGATGTTGGAGGGGTTGGGGTCGTGCAGCAGGATGAGAGCCTGGCAGCAGGACACCCCTCTAGCTGGAAAAAGATNTCCTCATCCTCAGAGATGAGCCAACAGAAGGAATTTTAGTGATTCTATAAGAATGTATGAAAAAAATTATGTGATATCAAGAAGAGGGGGCTGTGGAAGATATACTGGAGAAGGGCTGTTAGTAGGGAAAGGAGGGATTGGGGTGGATTTGGGAAGGAACANCCATGCACAACAGAGGAAAAAGGAGATAAAAGAGTAGGTCATGTGTAGACATGCTGCTCAGGACAGAGGGAGGGATCTCCTATGTCCCCAAATCCACCACAGCCAGGCACCTCTAACACTTTCCTGCTTGCATCTTTGCTGCTCAGAACAGACAAATGAAAAATATTTTTAGCTTTTGGTCCCAGAGATGAAGCCACAGCTAATTAAAGGTGAAAATACAGCCTGGTATAACTTAATAAAAGGCTCAGCTCTGCTTCCTCATCTCTGCCTTGTAGGATTTTCCTTGCTCCCATTTCCAGACATAACTTTTGGAAGTGCCAGAGCTGTCTACTCAGAGCTTTCTTTTCCCACCATTGCCAATGCACTGGGAATTTTGGAACCTANTTTCTGGTGTCCAGAATATTCCCTGAAGGAGATGCTTTAAAATTGATGTGGGAAAATCAGTTTCACCTAAAAATGTGAAGTAAGGAATAAACAATGCTCTGCTACTGAATAATTAAGGCAGGGCATGATTTTCATCGTGAAATTAGAGAATCTAGCTGCCAGGTTTGTGAGTAAAGAACAGGTATATAAAATATAAAATATAAAATATAAAATAAATATAAAATATAAAATACAAAATATAAAATATAAAATATAAAATATAAAATATAAAATATAAAATATAAAATATAAAATATAAAATATAAAATATAAAATATATATGATAATCATATATAAACACATATATGAAACATATAAAATACATATGTTTATATATTCCTTCCTCTCAGTCTTAGATTTTTTTAAAATTTTCATTTCACAACAAAGAGCATCTTCTCTTAGAAGGAACAACAATTCAAGCATTTCAGTATAAGATATACTTGAACATTTTAACTTTTTGGTAAAGACACATCTGGGCTATAGAAAATTATATTCTTGGGTTTCAAGTTTGCTCTGCATTTCTTTCTTGATGTTACCATCGATTTCAGGTTTGTATTTCACTGCATTTGAGAAAAAAAAAAGGAAAATTAACTGCAGTGAGTGAACNTCAGACTATTGGGAAGAGAAGGAAATGACATTTGGCATTTTAAATTTACTGCTCCATTAAATCAAATATTTACCCTGCAGACCACAAAAATTGTATCAGGATAGTGATACTCGGATGCACTTGGGCAGAATCATTTTCTGAGAGTGTGAAGTTGCCATGAGGGATTCTCCTGAGTCTACTCCCTTAGGGAACTGTGCAGGGAAGGACTCCTTCCTTTCCCTAACTGATTTCCTGCTCCATCCTGCACTGAGAACAAGCAATAATGTGAAAGTAAGTAGAGCTGATAATTAAGTGTTTCTAACCTAATGTATCCAGACAAAAAGATAAATGCAAATGGGATTCATTCCTATGGGCCAGCCACAATAGGAAGTTTCTTCCACTCATTTCCAGTCAGGCTCACCTCATGTGAGTCATGCCAGCAGTAGAAATGGATTCTGCCCCCATGTCTCAATGGGATTAGTGCACTGTGACCCAGTGTTGAGCAAAGCATCATATTTCTGTGGTTCTTATGTGCCAGGACAGTGAACACACACAGTCCAAAAGACAGTTTTCCCCACCTCTACCTGGCTAGAGGCATTGCCCCTCTAAGCCTGTTATCTTTCTTTCCCTGGGCATATGTCTTATAGGTTCCTTCAAGGGGATAAAACATGTCACCATCATCACACCTGGCAATTCAGCTACAGGAAACTGGGGCTGCTTTTTTTTGGTGGAACATCCTCTCTGAATTTTGTTCTCCTTCAGTTGTGCCAAAGCAGCAGTGGGTCTTCCATCCTGCCTCCTCATGTTTTCNCCACAATCATGCAGGAAGAACCANNCTCAGCTCTCATGGAATGTACTCTCTCTCCCTATCTGGGGGACATCTGTGTTTTTTCAGAACCTCTGATCTGCATTGCTGAGATTTGGACAAGGTCCTNTTTAATCTCCTCCCTGAGTTTCTTGTGATTCTCCTCTACCTTATCTTCTAATTTCTNCAGACCTGTTACCAGAGCTGCAGTTCTTGCATACTCTGGAAGGTAGCAGAAAGGTGATGGGGAGTTTGAAGTTTTATCTTCCTTTTGTTTCCTGAAACACCAATCCAAAACCAATCCAATCCAA
>OAMK01000093.1:377110-406677 GCA_900205225.1 Saxicola maurus maurus | reverse complement strand
AGGAAGGAAGGAAGGAAGGAAGGAAGGAAGGAAGGAAGGAAGGAAGGCACATGTAAATCTGAATATATTTTTAGTTTTAGAAGAACCTACACCCAGAGCAACTCTCGGTTTTCCTCTAGATCTGGGTATGATTTATGAATTCCCACTTATTTATCATTTATCTATGCTAATTCTCTTAGAGCTCTGAAAAAAAAAAAAAAAAAAAAAAAGACCATGTCTTTGTTCTAGGTGTTTTTAAGGAAAAATGATCAGTCCAAACACTTCTTAAAAAGAAACTTAGAGGAAATCAAAATTGAATGTTTTGAAAGTAAAGTATAAAGTGATATTACAGTTCTGTCAAAGCTGCCATTTGAGTCTCACGAGCAAAGGAGATAATTTGCTTAGGAACAGAGAATTAAAGTGCAGATGAGACTAAATGAGCTAGGAGAGATATAAAGAGGGAACAATACACTTAAGTGAAAAGACAGGGATGTGAAAATGAAGAAAAAAAAAAAGCTGCCACAGAGTGCATGCTGGAAATAATGGAGTTTAAGAGAAAAAGAACTAACAAAACTTGCAAGGACCATGTGCTTGAGAAACTTTAGTGTGTGAGCTTGTGATTTNCATTTATGGAACACCAGCACAAACAAAAGAATGTTGAATATAATCAAGGTGATGAAACAAGAATACAAAGGACCATTGCAATTGTTTCAGCATTTAGGTGTCCCCTCTCTCTCCCTGTCCTCTGCCACAGGGTTACATTTCTTTNGAAGTGTCCAATTCCTTATGACAAAATCCACACTGTTGGTTTCCCAGTGATTTATAATTATTTGCTCCCCCTGCCTTGTGTTCCAGCTGTGTTTTTTTGTGGGCTGTGAGCATCAGAAGCCCTTTCCCCCATTTTTCCATGGAGTGTTGTGAGTTTGGCAGCTCCAGGTTGCTCCTCCTTGTCTCTCCCAACACTAATTGTGGTGGAAGTTGACTGGCACCATCGATTTTTTTTTTCCCTGTGTACAGGTTCTAATTGCTTATTTCCTGCAAAAGTTGNCATAATTAATTGGTAATGATTTTCTTTTTTTCTTGAGGCAGAGCACACTCTGCTTTGAGGTTAGAGATAAGCTGATAGGGCAGGCCCTACAAAAATAATGAGGGCTCTCTTTTCAAGTGGGGTTTGAGTCTCCATTGCCTTTATCCCACAGTGAATGGCTTTCNAAAGGAATATTGGGAAGGAATTCTTCCTTGTGAGGATGATGAGGTCCTGGCACAGGTTTCCAGAGAAGCTGTGGCTGCCACTGGATCCCTTAAAGTGGCCAAGGTTGGGTTGGATGGGGCTTGAAGCAACCTGGGNTAGTGGAAATGTCCCTGCCCATGGCAGAGGGTGTCCTTGGATGGGCTTTGAAATCCTTTCCAGCATATGTCAGATCCATGACAATGAAAAGCTTCTATTACTCTCTGCTCACATTTGAAAACCTCAGANNAATTTACAAAAAAACCCAAAAAGTGTCCAGTGGTTTGGGATGGGTTTTTCTTGATTGCATTCCATTGGTCGGTTTTTGTTTCTTTTAATGAAATGCCTCTCCCAGGTTTATTTGAGTTTGGGTTATTTAAACTTTCTAATTTACATTAAATAATAACTTTCATTGTGCTCTAATAATAGTAAACTATTTTTATTTAAATAAAATGGGAATATACAGGGGTTACACTTCAAAACAGCAATCCAATNGTGTTAGAAATGGAACTGGAAATATCAGGCTTTAGCAATCCTCACATTTCTCTCCACAGAATTTACTCTTCAGAACTTCACTCCAGAATCCTACCCTGTGTAATTCCCACATCCCAAATCTCCAGAAAGACTGAAGGAAAAGGAAAGTCTAGATCCCAGGGAAAACAAGTGATACATATGGTGCTTGATTCTTTTAGCACAGTGCAAACACACAATTACAGGACAAGCCAAGGACACGAGTTAAAATCACTTTTTGGCTTTTCTGTGATCCATAGTTTGACTTCTGACTTGACATAGGGCTTAATTGTAATATTTGTGTCCATAGCCTCATATTTGTAATTTAATTGTTTTAAAATTGGAAGCACTTCTTGCACTGGGTAACAACACTGTGAAGAACAACCAGGCCAAGTTTTTGCTCTTGAATTTCTTGCAAATCACCATCAGAGTGTCAAAGTCCTTTAATTTTAAAACTTTCCAAGGCTTCAAAAGATCTTCTTAGTTTTGCACACCTTTGAACTGAACTTTAACACCATTAGGAATAGCTGCAGTTCACAGCTTTAAGAATTGCTCTAAAGAGTCTGAGATTAAGGGCCAAAATGATTTAATTTTGTATCTGCACAGGGCTGAGTCCCAGCAGAACAATTACCACAGAGCCAGGAGCAGAGAGATCAGGGAAGTCAGAGCTGCTATAAACTATTTACACAGGCACCCCAGTACTTGTGAAAAATGGGGCTGGGGGGAAATGTCCACTGCTCATAAATTAAAAGTCATTTTTCTGCATCTGCAACACACCAATACACAATAAAATTTATGTATGCACGAGTCAGAATGGCCATGGTTATTAAGTGAATAGCTATTTCACAGCAAAAAATGCTGAGATAATGCAAGATCCACACTCATTCAAGTGGGCCAGGACTTGATCCTAAATATTTGCTTAGGGTTTGCTTTCTTTTGAAGCCTCAAGGAACTTCATCCCTGAGTTTCCTCCATATCAAATTGGGTTTCATTTCAGCACTTGTGAAAACCAACAAGGTGAAAGAGACCTGAAACAATAAGATTTTATAAAGTGTCACCACAGTGACAGTGTCATTTTTATGTGGAAATTTTAAAGTTTATATTTCTTAATAGGAAACCAGTATCAAATATTCTNTTTCACATCTGCATTGAAACAGAAGGATAGGAGACTTTCTGGATTAAGGAAACTTGGGAAGTTTATAATTTTCTATAGTTTTGAATAGGAAATCCTGACATGATCAACTATTCTCTTTCACACTTGCATTAAAACAGATTTTATAACATTTAAAATCTTTTTACACACACCAGAATATTCCTATTTCATTAAAAAAATGATATAAATTTGCAATTTGTGTCAATGAAGTCAAGAAGTTCACTGTCTTCAAATATGTATCAAGNCTCTCTTTCCTTTTTAAATTGTTTCTAAATTAAAATTTAATTCCACAATTTCATAATGTTATTAATGACAAGCAACTTCCTTTGATTTATTTTTGAGTTTTTGTATATTCCTTCCCATCTACATTTTGCAAGTCAGGNATTACTGTGAACAGCTGTTCTCTGTCAATGATTCTTAGCCCTTCTTCTCCTTGTCTACTGAGAAACTCAANTTTAGCCAGTTTATTCTAGAAGACAACCCATAACTATAATTTTTCTTGCTAATATCAACCTTATTAATAGAAATTTAGAATTTTCAGAATATTGTAAAACCTTCTGTACATTCGTACCAAAATCCCCACCATGTGTAAAAATTGATATATCTATGTGTGATTTTAGGAATATGCCCTGCAAGTGTGACCTAAGGAAAATGTTCACTCTTTGTTTTTGCTACACTGTGTACTTACTTTTATTTAATTTTTTTTTTTTTTTTTTGTAATTCACACAGTATGCCTATTGATTATATTGAATATTACAAAGATTCAGTTGGGCTAATTCAATTTTAACATGGAAATCATCAAAAGAGCAATTTTGGGGAAAAATAAAATAACACCCCATCTCTGCTACAAACATTGCTTCTACCACTTNGCAAACCTGAGACCTTCAGCAGTTTTTCTTTTTCCATCTCCCCTGTTAACTCATNTTTTTAAAAATACCATGGGAGATAGGAAATGGAGCTGATCCCACATTATTACAGTAATGGAAGCTCTCTGTTCACTGCCTCTCATTTTGATTGTATCTCTTTCATAAAGTACAGAAAAAACCCTGGAGTCTGAACATTTGGCATGTCCAAATTGCTTTAATCTTGCAATGATTTTACACTTGAAAGGCCAAACAGCACTACTCAATATTTGCTGCAGATTCAATCCTAATTTATTTCTTCTTCCAAACATTTGTTTTTTATTTGACAGCCAGGAAAACACACCATCCACAAATTTCAGTGGGAACTGGGCTGGAATAATGTTGTGTCTTATCTACAAGACAAATTCTTTGAGACTTTTTATGAAACATATTACCAAAATGCTTTTGCTTTCTATAATTCTTGAAATAATACAGAGACTGCAAAATCTGATGATAATTAAATACATATAAACTTGTGTATATAATAGTCATTAAAGTGAATGTTATACACTCACATGCAATGTGCATATATTCAGTTTAACAATGTAAATGTGTTATTCCCTTTATATACCTACAAATATATAAAATAATATATAAATATATATAAAATATATATTTATATATATTATATATTTTAATGTATCTATTTATATATATATATATATATATATAAAATATCACACTCTGTTTTGCAACCCCCCATTCCTCCTGCTCTCCTTAAAGTTAGTTTTCTGTGGATTTATAGGTTCAAATCCCAGAGAACAGCCTGTGGTTGTAAAGGGTAGCAAAAAGTGAGTTTGGGAAGAATGGGACTAAAAATCTGTGGGTTAAAGGGGTAGAGAACTGGGATTATCTGGGAATAAAAATTTGTCCTCAAAAAGAACTCAAGGGAGGGAAGCCAAGAAGGAATGTGAGATTTTTTAGAGCTATTAGAGGAGACTGTAGAAAAACTGGGATGGTGGAAAATAAACTAATTTAAATGAAAACAATTANTGGCTGAATTAGAATAAGGAAGGGGTAAAGAAACATTTGAAGGTGTTGGGAAGAGGCAGTCGTGTCTCTACTCAAACTGTCTAGAAAGTCAAGTGGAATTACAAAAGTAATTTCATTTTCCTTCAGTTGCAGCAGACAATAATATCAATTGCTTAAACCTTTGTCTCCCAGAATCCACTTGCTTTCATTTCATCTCCTTGATTTCTNTGGACAGTTCTGAAGCTGCCATGAACTATTTCCTGGGATTTTGACATTTCTCCTACCTTGCCAAGACACAAATATAAAATGAGTTTTGCTTCTGTATTTCACACCCCAGTCAGGTTGGATACCCATGAGAAAAATGGACTCTCAGTTGAGATGGTGCAGGTCAACCATGGAGTAGCCAAAAGGTGAGAACACTTCCAGCCCTATTCCCATTTTTAACATTCAGTTATAAAGTGTAAGGTGTTTTCAATCTGATATCTTTACTGCCCAAGAAAATCCTAGATGGGCTCACTGAGTGAAGTCTAAACTCAGGAAAATTAAACTGCATTTAGTCCTTAGACTTCTGGAAGCAGAGAAAGTGTCAGTTCATCTCCACTTCAGACTGTTTTCTTTTATNTTTCTGGGAAAAATTACTGCCCACAAGTGCATATTGTTGTCTTACCTCTTTTCCCAGTGGAGTAGATTGAGGGCAATTCTAAGGACTTCTAATTTCCCAGAATAAATGAGTTTTGTGAGTGTCTGAGGATAAAAATGCCTTTCTTCAGTANATAAGAGGAACTTCTGAAGTGAATTCAGCCTTTCTGGCAAAGTGGTTTCTTCAGAATTAGNGAGCATCCTGAAGAAAGTGTCTTCTTGCAAGTGGATTTATTGTTTGGAAAAAAAATGTTAGATTTCTTTAAATCAGCTCTGCAAACCCAAGACCTCTCCTATCCTTAGAGTGAATAACTAAAGTAGGAATAATTATAACAGCACCAGAANTTGTTGGAAAAAGGAAATTAGTTCTGTTTCCATGACTGAAATAAAATNAAACATTAATGAAGTTAATGAAAACTCACATGGGTTTTAAGTGTCCAACTGGGCAGGTGGAAAAAAAAATCTATTCACAGGAAACTAAGGCCATCTCTCAGTCCTAAAATCTTTGAAATATTGGAAGAATTTAGGCCACCATCATCCTGCAGGAGATTCAAAGCAATACAGTGTTCAATATTTACAGATACTTTAAAATATGGTTTTTTTTCTGAATTTGGGAAGTAGCTTCCAGCCATGTGTGCACACAGAGAAAACTATTAATTAAAAATGCTCATGCAGAGAATCCCTTTACACTTGGAGGATAAGAGCTGCAAAAGAGTTGAAAGCAAACATCTGCAGCTACTGTATTCCAGGTTATTGGTAATTATTCCCTGTGGAATTCATTAGTCTTGTGTAGGCAAAATAAACCCTCCAGTTTAGAGCAGGCAATAGAATTCCCTCCCCTGGCACCCATAAAGTCTCCACAGCTCATGTCTAAATGCCTTAGGAAAGGTTGGGTTCAATTCCCCAAAGCCAAATCNCAGCACAATGCAGGGCTCTTGTTCCACTTTCCAGGCATTTAAGCATCTTTTCCAACCTCCACAAGATAAATCTACCTGCAGCCAGAGTCTTTCCAGCTCCAGAAAAGCCCCAGGTGCTGAATAATTCCAAATCTTTGCCTAAAAATGAACTGAAATGCAACATAAGCCTGATACACTCACAAATTATGCACAAGCACTTTTTTTTTTGAATCTGTTTAATCTGTCCACTTTTAATTACTCTTATTGCTCCTCTGCAAGCTTTTTATTGCATTATTGATCCTTCAGAAAGTGTTACAACAAGTTCNCCTGTCATTATTTTAATAAAGGCAAATAACTTTTAAACAGAAAAGACTTCCAAGCATTTATATTATGCAGCAAAAACATGGCTTAATTTCAAGACTTTTCCTTTCTTTTTCTACAGGATACTNGAATCACAATATTATAACTCAATATTAAAACTCCTTAACTCTGTGTGTTGCAGTTAATTCTGATCCATTCATTCATTTCAGGGGACAGCTGGAGCCCAAATGGTATTTAAGGAACCAATTTGGATACAAACTTATTGGTCCACAAAATGTCCCCAAAAGGTTCAGATGCAGCAATGTTGTCACAATTAGATGTGGTAAATTAATATGAAACCAGATACTTCAGCCACCAAAAGTTGAATGAAATGCAGAATTCTCAAGTAAAGGCAGATTATATCAGTACTTTACAACTTGCACTCTATTCCATGATTAGAAACTGAAATTTGGAGTCCTTTCTTCTTAAGAACTGAAAGAATTATTCAAACAACACAAATGAGTTCATCCAAGGACACAGTTATGGTGAATTGAATGCAACAGCACTAGGGCAAAGTTTAACCTCAAAAGGAANATCAAGATGGCATTTTATGTAAAACCTGATTTGCAGCTCACTACCAGGACAAAAATCTTACATATGGCCATCCTGAAATTNGTTTATCAGAGGAGGCAGAAAAAGAACCCTGATACCTTTTGTGTCAAAGACAAGGGTGATTTGCTTCCACATATTTCTTCCTTTTTCCTTTCCTCTGCCAAGTATTTCTGTGCATGCTGGAAAACTCCTCTGTTTGATTACTATGTCCTGGGGACAAAATGTGGAGTCCATTCTGATTATTAATGATGATGAGAAATAAAGAAATCAGAGGAGAGGGTCCATAAATCCCTGGGAGAGAAGGCTCAGGTTAAATGTTTGTGTTGTTGTGGTGATTATCAGAGCTAATACATCCTCCCATCTCTAATAGCAACATGAGGCCAGGTTCTCAGGGGGGACAAATCATTCTGGTTCTTGTACTATAAAGGATTTTTCTTGGTTGGCTGGTTGGGCTTGTTTTATTTCCATATTTTTGTTCTAAACAATGAATTAAAGCCTCTCTCCTCCCACAGCACAGNTCCTCCATAATGGGGGCACTGACTTGTGTAATTGAATGTATCTTTTCTCCAAAACCCANTGCATAATACCCCATTTTTCAAGTATTTCACAGAATACCTAGGTTTAAAGTCCTTTATTTTTTGCTACATTATTTTAGTCATCTGTGGCAAAGCAAAAAAATGACCTGAAAAATTTAATTTTTAAAAAAGACAAACAAAAACTCAAAGACTGACCTGAAAATGCCAACTCTTTTACCTGCTGGATTTGCTGTTAAATCTAGAGCCCACCCCAGTAAATCCCAAGAGTTCAGGATGTTGGGGACAGTAATATTTCTTTTGTTAGACCAGCAGCTCTGTCTTGTTGAGAGTACAGACCAAGGTGTCTTGTCACTTGTCCAGTCAAGCATTGAAGAAAAATGACTCAATCCATTTTCCAAATCTGTATGCTTTCTCTCCAATTATTTCCTAATGTGCCTTTTGACAAATTGTCAGGAAGGGAAGTTAGCAGGCTTGGCTTCTCTGGTCAGACATGCCAAGCAACAATTCTGACTGGGAATCCAGCCTGGAAAGGTGATGGCTGAGCAGACTTGGAATATCAGGCTGAGAAAATTGGGAATGCTCAGCCTGGAGAAGGGAAGGTTGTGTGGAGACTTCACAGCACATTCCAGGATCTTTAAAGGCTACAAGGAAAGTAGAGAGGGACAATCCATCTGACACTGTGGTCACAGGACAAATTCCTTCCAGTGCAAACCACTCTGGGGTTCTATGATTCTATGCTTTAANTAGAAAACTTTGTTCTTATGGCAGACAAAAGAAGAAAAAGGGCAAGATTAATATATTATAGAAATTTAAGAATGTAGAAATATATGTAATGCNATAGAAAGAGGGAGAATAAAGGGCAACAGCACATCTTGTTCATCCAGCAGCATTTTGTGTGTAGTATTACACTTATTGAGATATTTTCTACTAAAGAATTACATAAACTTAAAAAAAAAAAAAAAAACAAAACTACAAACCATTTCAAGCCATTATTTTTCCCTTTTTTTTCCAAGAATAGAAGACTCACCTAAAGCCACCTGTCTTGTGGCTGACCATTTTCAGTGTCAGTGGAGCACAATTCACTTGGAATTCAGGCTGGCTCATGTGAAAGTGTGCAAATGCCCTCCCTGCTGCTGGGACACACTTCCCTTCCCCAGGGATCTCAGCAGTCCAAGGGAAGCTGTGCATGGAGAAACCCCAGGGGTTACTCACAAAAGGCCAGAGGAATTTATCAAAATTGATGGAAAGTTCTCTGCACTNTGAATGCTGAAGCTTTTTGCATGACAAACAGAGCCTGTTTGGANGGGGATGGAACAGGGATGCTCTTCAGGGAGGAAAAAAAAACAAACAAAACCCTCAAACAATAAATCAACAACAACAAAAAGAGCCAAAATCAGGCTTGTAAGGGAAGTTTCAACTCCTTTAAGGACAAGTTCTGAGAGTTGTATTATATTTTGTTGGTGGTTGGAAAAAAAGATCAGCACAGCAACTAGAAGGCTGTTGGGTTGTCACAGTGAACAGAAAAAGTGATCAGTCTGACACTAGANCTAATTACAGCATCTGAATGAGAAGGGCTCAGGGAAAGGGGCTAAATTGTCACATTTATAACATTTGCAGNATTCCACCTTGGAACTAACTGGAACATTTTGCCTTGATGAAGTACAAAGATAATTTTGCAACACAGCAGAGCAGTGAAGTTGCATTTGTCCTCATCAAGATTTTCAACCTGAAATTGAGAAGAAAAGAAGGGTCAGATCATACAGAAACCACCACTCCAGACTCCTTCTTTTGAAAGGGAACTGAAGTGGAAGCTGAATTTGCCTCACTGGTGAAATCCAGCTCTATGATCTTTGAGAATTCTGCTGATGTCAGCACTTTTAGCTGATGAATAGAACTGAAGAATAGAAGTTAAAATAGTGAACAGCAAGTTATAATTCNATTTTGGGGTGTAATTAGAAGCTCTGTGTGATGCCCTTTTTTGGTGGTGCCAATGGAGAGCTGCAGATAGTCAGAAGTATTTGAAAAGTCCAAAAAATTCTATTCCCACCACCAGTGGTACTCCCAGCTGGTGGCAAAGCTCTCCTGCATTGCCATGGACTGGCCCCAAGCCTTAGCCTAAAGAATTTAAAGTTTAAACATGAACTAGCTGTCTGCAGTTCCCAAACAGATCAATGGAAATATGTGCCTGGACATTTAATTATGGAGGTTTGGTTTTGCAAGGTATTCAGTTCTAAAAGGAACCAAAACGTTCTAAAAAGAACTCAAAATTTCTAAAAACACAAAACCCTTTGTTTTGTTTTGTTTTATTTTTGTTTTTGTTTTTTTGTTGGGTTTTTTTTGTTTGTTTGTTTTTTTCTTTTTTTGGTGCAGGAGTGAGGCAGGAAGAGAAATGTGTCTCACACTCTTTCTTCAAAGAAGGATCTTGGCCTGNTAAAATGGATGGGTGTTGTTTATANTCCATATGGGATATAAGGAAATGAAGTTTAGAAAAGTTGTCTCTCACCAGTCCCAGGATGATGCCTTCATCTATCACATTTATTTAACATGAAAATAAAAATAGATATTTAGACAATATAAAGTTATTAAATTCTCAGAGGATCCATGAATTTGTGGTTTAATATTTCAGGTAATTCCCTCCTGTTCCTTCCTTAAAATAATCATATTTTCCCACTGACTGTATCTTGCTCTTACANTTACCAGAGGTCTCAGTGTCTTGGTACTTATTCTGCTGAAATCTTCACTTCAGACCTGTTTCCAAAATGTTCACAGGGACATTTTTGGTGCATTATTCCAGATGATCAATAGCTTTTGCTTCAGAAACATTCATTGTGGAATGGCATTGAAAAAGGCAGGTCAGATACCTCCAAANTTGATGATCTTTGTGTGCCCCTTCTCACTCAGGATATTCTGTGATTCTGTGAAAAGAAATAAATAAAAAAAGAAAGAAAAAAAAAAAAGCAAGTTTTTGCTTTAGTCAGATAGGAATTTCCTTTCATACATATATAAATATAAAAATTCTGGAGAGAAAAGTTGAAAAAGATAAAGAAATTTCTGGTTTAGTGGCTGAAGTTATGCACAGGAAATGTCCCTTGTGGTGACTGTTCACTTTCAGGTGTGCTGGAAGTTCTGTGTGTTTTCTCAGTATCTTAACTCCTCATCAGAGACATTGATAAAAGGTGAACCAAAAGAGAAATGTCAGGGGCAAGAGAAAGGGACACCTGTGTGCTTTAACCTGCATGCTTTGCTCTTCTCTTATCTCCATCCTTTTCCTGGGAAGAAAAAGGAAAAGCAAAGATTGGTAGGGAAGAAAGGTTTTTTTTTGGTTTTTGCAGATTAATGTGTAGCAACACTCATGGAGCAGGGAACAGGATTTTTGGATGCACATTTGCTGAGTCCTCTGATATTTTTCCCAGTTTCCTTCTTCTACAAAGTAAGTAATTATTTTTAAGAAAGATCTTCCAGCTTTGCAGAAATTAATTTGTTCCTAGACTTTGTAGTGTGATCTAAAGAATAACTGGAAAGCTAAAACTCCCTAATATTCTCAAATTTGTGTCTACCCAGTGCCTAAATTGATGTTTTTCTTGTACTCTGCCTTGAAAAGATTAGGTACCAGGTGGAGGAATATTCCAACTAACATCCCAAAATTATGTTTTAAATTTACTGCAAATAAATTTTGTTCTACTGTAGCATCAGCCTCAGAAGCAAATGACTTCTGACATCTTTGTTCTAGGAGAGATATTCCTGGTGATGTTCCTCTTTCATCAACACCTCCATGTGCCAGACAGCTCTGAACTTGATTTTAGCTGAAACTGNAGAAAAAGCTGATTACAGACAGCAATGAATATTCCATTAACTGGAAAAGCAAAGGAACAAGCAGCAGCAAACAAACAAACAAAACCTGAGACAACACACTCCAAATGGTTTGGGGTATTTATTTTCAGCTGCTCAAACTCAGAAATGGAAAGGTTTGATTTCAAGAAAATTCAGGACTCAGGCTGATATCAACAGGCTCATTGGAAGAAAAGCATTCTGAGCAAACACAATTTAGGTGCTTAAAATAATTTTCTGCTCCATCTTGTTTATAGAAATAAAGAATTTCCTTCAAGCTGAAGTAAACTGATTTATGGAGACAGAAGTTGTGCTGAGTGATTTTCACTCCATCAGGTCAGGGCAGCACACTCCATAATACAAGAAAACAAATATTTGTTACTCTCCCTTTATCTAATAGATTTTGGCTTTCAGTGTTGTTTTTCCTTGCAACATAAAGGATGCAGAGGTTGCAGACAGACATTTTTATAGCTTAATGTAAATCACTTGAAGTAGAAATAATACTCCTTNCCTGCTGTATTGAAATTTCTATTCCACAGGCCAGCATTGTTATTTGACCTTTCCAAACAAATACCAAATTGTTTCAATAACAAATGGCAATAACCTTTGGCTCTTCCACTGGGGAAAAGTGACCACTAGTGACACTGTCCTTGTTAGCATTCCTGGTTAGTGGGATGTCCTCAGNCAGTGACTGACATTTCCTTCTTGTGAATAACAAATTAACTCTTAGGTCTGAGCTTACCTCGAGGAAGTTAAAACACATTAATTACAATGCATCCCTGCTCACCAACCACTCTCATTGTGCTTCATGTTNAGGTAATAAATCCACTTTGTCCTCCAGAGGTGTAAACCAAGCCCTGTGATGGATGGCCTTGGCTTGGACTCAAAGCATCAACACCACTTCTGATTGTTTTAGTGAAGAGACAAAACTGCTTTTGTTCAGATCAGAGCTGCACTCTGATAACCCTTCAATAATTCTATGATATCACAACTGGAGTCATAATGTTTATTGTCTATCTGATATAATATGGTTTAACTTTAGTTACTTGGTGAGGAAAAATCCCACAAGCAGACTTTTAAAAATGTGCTTTGTGTTTTTCTTCCACTGTTTACAGCTCATTTGGGTCTCTATTCAGCAGCTTCTCTTTGTAGCCCCAAGGATACAGCAAAATGAAGCAGAGCCTTCACAGAGGAAAGAAAATTACCTATTTTTCCTTTTACACAGTAATTGCTTTCCCAAACAAAATCAAGCACAGTCTTGGGGCACAGTGATCATGAAGTTATAGAGTTCTTGATATTTGGTGAAATCAGGAGGAACATCAATAAGACTTTTAGGTTGGACTTCCAGAGGGCAGACTGGCTTATTTAGGAGACTTATTCAGAGAGTTNCTTGGGAAGCAGCCCTCAAAAACAAAGGTGTTCAGGAAAAGTGAGTGTGCTTCAAAACAGAGATCTTGCCCCTGTGTGCCAAAAGGCCTGGATGGGACACAAGGTTTTGGAGGAACTTAGAAATAAAAAGAGGATATATCACCTTTGGAAGGAGGGTCAGATCTCTCAGAAAGTATTTAAGAGGGCTGCTAGAGCATGTAGAAAGAAATTAGGGAGGCCAAGGCTCAAGTCAAATTTAATTTGGCAACTTGTGTAAAGGATAACAAAAAATGTTTGTACAAATAAATTAATGGTAGNAGGAATGGTAAGAGCAACCTTTATTGGATGAGGGAGGGAACTTGCTAACTGCTGATGAGGAGAAGGCAGAAGAGCTTTACACCTTCTTTGCCNCAGTNTTTAGTGGGAANATGGCTTGTCCTCAGGATAACTGTCCTCCTGGGATGGTAGATGTGTCAGGGAGCAGANTGGTCCCCCTGTTATGAGGAGGAGGCAGTCAGAGAACNGCTGAGCTGCTTGGATGTTCATCAATCTATGGGACCAGATGGGATCCACCTCAGGGTGATGAGGGAGCTGGCAGATGAGCTGGCGAAGCTGTTTTCCATCATTTACCAGCAGTCCTGGCTCACTGGTGAGTTCCAGNTGACTGGGAGCTGGNCAATGTGACAGCCATTCACAAAAAGGGTGGGAAGGAGGATCCTGGTAATTATAGACCAGTAAGATAATGGAACAGTTTACACCAAGTGCCATCACACAGCACTTNGAGGATGCCCAGGGGATCAGACCCAGCCAGTGTGGGTTTAGGAGGGGTAGGTGTGTTTGACCAAGCTGATCTCCTTTTATGACCAAGTGATCCACCTGGGGGATGCAGGAAAGGCTGTGGATGTTGTGTACCTGGATTTCAGCAAGGCTTATGACACTGTCTNNCACAGCATTCCCTGGAAAAGCTGCAGCCCCTGGCTTGGACAGGAGCACTCTGTGCTGGGCTAAGAACTGGCTGGATGCTGAGCCCAGAGAGTGGTGGCCAGTGGTGTCCCCCAGGGCTCTGTGCTGGGGCCAGTCCTGTTCAATATTTTTATTGATGACATGGATGAGGGCATTGAGTCTTTCATCAGTAAATTTGCAGATGNCACNNAGCTGGGAGTGTGTATCCATCTGCTGGAAGGTGGGAGGGCTCTGCAGAGAGACCTGGAATGGNTGGATGGATGGGCAGAGTCCAGTGGGATGAAGTTTGATCAGTCCTAGTGCCCAGTTCTGCATTTTGGCCACAACAAGCCCTGCACTGTTCTGTGGGGACAGTGTGGCTGCACAGAGCCCAGGCAGGAAGGGACCTGGGCACTGGTGGACAGCAGCTGGACAGGAGCCAGCTGTGCCCTGGTGGCCAAGAGGCCANTGGCCCTGGCCTGGGTCAGGAATGGCCCTGGCCTGGGTCAGGAATGGTGGCAGCAGCAGCAGGAGCTCATCCTGCCCTGTACCAGCACTGGTGAGGCCACACCTGAGTGCTGTGCCCAGTCCTGTCCCCTCAGTTTGGGAAGGACACTGAGACACTTGGGCACATCCAGAGGAGGGACAGGGCTGGTGAGGGGCTGGAACACAAACCCTGTGAGGAACTGAGGGAGCTGGGGGTGTCCAGCCTGGAGAAAAGGAGACTCAGGGTGACCTGATCACTCTGTGCAGCTCCTGAAAGGTGACTGTGCTCAGGGGGGGCTGGTTTATCACCAGGCAGCACTGACAGAACCACAGGACACAGACTCAAGCTGTACCAAGGAAAATATAGGTTGGATATTGGGAAAAAGCTTTTAATACAAAGAATAATAAAGTACTGCAATGTCTGCCTGGGGAGGTGGTGGAGTGACCATCCCTGGGTGTGTTTAAATAAAGACTGGATGTGNCACTCAGTGCCATGGTCTAGCTGAGGTGTTAGGGCATGGGTTGGACTTGATCTTGAAGATTTCTTCCAACCTTGTGATTCTGTAATTCTGTGATTCTGTGTCTTCTGCAAAACAAAGGACAAACAAACTTTGGCAACAGGCACAGCAATGGCACAATGTTCCAGGCAGTTTTTAAATCCATGGATCTCTGCTGGAGATGTATGTCATTCCACTAGCTCAGTAAGGAAAGTCCAAAAAGCATCCTATTAATCTTCCTGAAGTAAAAAAAAAAAAAAAGGAAAAAAGAAAGAAAAAAAAATCTCAAAATCCTTACAAGGAGAAAAAACCGATTGCTCTCAGTATTCCTGGCACATATTTGCTGCACAATCTGAAGCAGAGATGAGAAATGTGTGTTTAAATTGAATTCTGCCAGCTGTGACAAGTCTGTGTCCATGAGTCCTGTGACTGTAATCCCCTGGATTGTGAGGGCAGCCCATAACTGGAGGATGTAGAGGAACACCACACTACAAACACACCACTTGTATTCTTTAGTCCTTCTCAGTGCTGCTCACTTTTAGGGCTTGAAATANTAATTTTCTGTAGTGAGATCATTTAATTGGTTGCTCCAGTCAGCTAAAAATCTTATGGAAAATATAGGGAATATATTCTGTGATNTTTATATCCTTCCACAAGGCCTGCACTGACCTACAGCAACACCCTGGATTTGGTCAGGTGGTTTTCCTTAATCCTGATTTTTCCCTTTCAAAAAAAAAAAAAAATTAATTGAGACCAGAATACAGGTTTTTCCTCAGGTACTCTAACAGGAATCTCTTCTGAGGAATCCTGCTATCATCAATTTTTCTTTGAGAAAGCAAGGCACTGCCTTTTTATGGAGAGTTGCAGAAGTGATGATTGTGGCTCTAGAACCAGAGCAGGGGAAGAAAAAGATAAATTAAAGAGACTNAAATAATTCAATAACAAAATCATTAGAGAGCAATAAATTTCAAATAATTAAAGCAAGTTATTTGCAATTAATCAGTAACCTATTTTTAACATGTAAACATTCTTCTGCACATATGAAATCCATAGCAGTAAAAAGAATTCAGTTTGCAAGCACATCTAGCTTAAAAATTCANTATTATATCTGAAAATAAATCAGGGATTATGCTTGGAAATAGAAAGGTTTAGGTATTGCTGTAGGTTTGCCCTTATGTTACTTATTGACACCTAAGAAATCCTGAGCTAAGCCAACTTTTCCCCTAGCAGGTTATGGCAACCCTGTTGTTCCTAGGCCAATAAAAGTAAAAAAATTGATGGATTTTGTGACCTGCCTGCAGCTGAGATTCCTGGATTTAGTGATAGGAAGACCCCACAGAAACACAGCCCTCACAATGTATTTTTTGTGNAATTGCCTCCAAAAGCTGCTCTGATTTTTATGCACAAACCCAAAAAGTTTCTTTAGAATTACTTGTGGCTGATTGCAATGCTGCTGTCTAATGACCATGCAGCTATAAACTGNCAACCCCATAAGGAAAATGCCAAATTCAGATCCACTAATTTTTACATCATGTCACTGAAAATTGACTTTCCTGCAGNAAGAGTTGTTTTATGTTTTATGCACTCTGGTATTATTATATAGGGGTTGTTCCTTAGCTTGGAAAAGGAGGGATTTGTAAAGATGTGCATTTGAGAAGGGATTCTGCCCCAAAAGTCCCATTATAAGGTCTCTGAGGGACATTCTGTCCAAAAAAACCTCACTGTGAGATGCCTGATTAGTTGTTCACTTCTTCTGCTTCCCCATTAGTGCATATATAGAACTCATTTATGCTCATATATTACTTTTTTTCCCAACACTTGACAGTATTTCTCTCATTTAGGGTTTTTTGCTGCCTTTGGGATCTTTGTTTGTTCAGCCATCTGCTTGGGAATATTCCATGCTGGAGTGGATTTGGGAGAGGCAAAGCTCAGCCCATTCATGTGTTGTTTAATGTCTCTATTAACAAGGAGGATGNAATGACGTGGAATGCTCCAACCCACAAGTGGAGAGACTGATGAATTCTGGGGTGGGATGGTGGGACAGGGGGTCTGAGAGGGACATAGCCTCAGGAGGTCTGACTGCAGCCCAGGCAGAGCTGGGTTGGGTGCACAGCTGGAGAGGCAGGAACAGCTGGGGAGGTGGGAACAGCTGGAGAGGCGGGAACATCTGGAGAGGCAGGAAGAGCTGGAGAGTTGGGAGCAGCTGGGGAGGTGGGAACAGCTGGAGAGGTGGAAACAGGTGGAGAGATGAACAGTTTGAAAGACAAGAACACCCAGAGAGGCAGGAGAATCTGGGGAGGCTGGAACAGCTGGAAATGAAGGAACAGCTGGAGAAGCAGGAACAGCTGGAGAGGCAGGAACAGCTGGAGAGGTGGGAGCAGCTGGAGAGGCAGGAACAGCTGGGGAGGTGGGAACAGCTGGAGAGGTGGGAACAGGTGGAGAGAGGAACAGCTTGAAAGGCAAGAACACCCAGAGAGGCAGGAGAATCCAGGGAGGCAGGAACAGTTGGAAAGGAAGGAACAGCAGGAGAGGCAGGAGAAGCTGGAGGGACAGGAACTGGGGGTCTTGTTGGAAATATGTTGACCATATGCCACACATACTCCTGGCTGAATTTCCAAGGAATGAGGCCACACCTGGAGTGCTGGCTCCACTCTGGAGCTCTGCAGCTCATGAGAACCATGAAAATACTGAAGAGAGCCCAGTGGAGGCACAGGAGANAAAGGCCAGGAGAACCTGGTTTGTTGGATATTTAAGGGAGATTAGGGCTGTCTTCAGCCATAAAGTTCTGTTGGGGTTGGGTATTTCTTTTCCTTGTTGCCTGAAGAATTAAAAGCCCTNCCTTCCCCAACAAACCTGTGTCTTTCAAACCAAAACAACTTCCTAATAAATTCGGCTGATTGTNCAGGAGCAAAGTGGGTATAAAAAAACCTTCCCTGTTTCAGTTCATGCTATAAACTCAGTGGTTTTAACTACCACAGTTATGCATCAAATCCTAAAATTATCCAGCCCTTTTAGACAGCCAGCTGCACTGTTTGACTCCCTGACCTCCCACTGCAGAGGATTTCATATATCCACAAAAAGATGTTGGAAGAATTACTTCAATTACNCCTTTTCTTCATCACGGGGTTTTTAGATTATAATTCAACAAATGGAGCACCTACCCTGGGCTCCTGGATGTTAAATCCCACACTTCTGTTCTCCTGCAATGTTTAACCAAGTGAATTTCTGTCACTGACATTGATAATCAGGTGATGGCAGCATTTTTACCCACAGTGATTAAAGACTTGGGACAATCTTAGACAAGAACATTGAGAATATTGATATGAATCAGAATAAGGAATATTCTGAACTGAAAGGGACCCANAAGGATCAAGTCCAACTGCACAGAACTCTCAACAATTCCACTCTGTGGTGAGAGCTTTGTCCAAAAACTCCTTGGGCTCTCAGGACTGGGGCTGTGACCATTCCTTGGGCAGTCTGTTCCAGTACTTTTCTGGAATTTTCTTGCCTGTTCCAGTGCTTTTCTGGAAGTTTCTTCCCTTTTTCCTCTGTGTCATCTGTAAGTATTTCTTTACATCTCATCAACACCTGCCAGGACTCAAGCAAAGACAGCTAGATAAAATTCTGCTTGCCCTGAGAATCTAAAAATCTTCAAAATCACTGTTAATTATTTGATATCACCAAGCTGGATTGAACTCAAAGTGCTGTTAGGAATTTTGTGCTAGAATCTGTCTTACTTTGGGACAGAAAAAAGAATGATCCCTAAAATAAATAATAAAAAAAATCCCCTTTATCCCTTGGGATTGCATGTTTATTCTTTCACCCTCCTTTTCGAGCCAAATAAATGAATTTGTGAAACAAAACCAAGTCAGCCCAGAAACCCTTCTCTCCTGCCAGTCTAGAAATACACCCATTGACAGGGGAGAATTTTTAATGACATCTAAAGCTGGGTAATACAATGGATTATGTCAAAGACAAGAGTTAAGCAGGAGCAGATATTAGACCAAGGGTAGCTGCCATAAAGAAGAAAGTCTGCAATGGACAACTGTGGAAATAATAACAATGTATTTTCAATTAAAATATGTGGGTTAAATTGAACCACTTTGATATTAATTCATTGTCTCAAAAGANTGGTTTCTGCTCTTGCCATCAAAGGTATTGGCAAAAAGCAGATTTTAATGGAGTTCAGTGGCAAGGTTCACTCTATTACTGACTACATCAAGGAAGTGTAAATAGGAAAATGGGATTNGAGTCAATTTTGAGTGATTTACACAGTGACTGGAGGTGGAAAAGGGTCAGGGGGCAAAGGATACAGAAACAAAAGAGTACAAGAGGATTTAGCAGCACTTATCACCATTTAATATTAAAAAAGAGTGATGTGCCATCACGCTTTATAAAAAAAAAAGGATTAAATAAAGAATAAATAAAAACACAATGAAGAATTGATATTGCTTTTAATGTTTAAGATGTTTTTAAATTTGCCAACATCTGNTGCTTTTNTCTGNAAAATGAAATGTGCTANACACACTTAAATGTTNATTTATATACATATTTCNANAGCATAAACAATGGCAGGGGNTTGGANTGAGATAATCTGAAAGATCCCTTTGAACCCAANCCATTCCATGCTTTTGACTCATAGNCATNTTCAGNTNTTCAAACCTAATCCAAAAATTTGNTGAAGGTACAGATGGGTGGAAGACAACAATTAATGTGAGGAAAGTAGCACTGGGTGCTGTTTTATTCTTCATTAGAAAATGCNACAGATCTTTTCCAGGTTATGGAATGAGATAAAGGAATTATCTAATACACTCATTTTATTTTTTTTTTCCCAGTAAATATTTAGGAATTTTTTTGTGGGATATAGAGAGGGGGAAATTCAAGCCCATCTTTTCAAGAGATCTGGAGTAAATGTTCTTGTTGAGTATTTAACAACATGANAGAGGTCTAATCCTCCTTTACTTTCATGAGAAATATCTGATTCTGGTGTCAGAAGGTGAAAATGAACCTCCTGGTATCCAAACTGGGCACTCTCTGGAATCCAATGGCCTTTGTATATGAGAAGGTGAAGGATTTCTTGGGATGCTGCACAACCTGCTCAGGCCAAGGAGGGATTTTTCATGGTTCTTGCAAAATGGAGCCTGCTGGAAGTTTCTGAATCTGCACAAACTGAGTCATGAAAATCTTGAAAAAACAGTGGGGCTGTTGGAATTTCCTTTCCCATGTT
Source organism: Saxicola maurus maurus (assembly GCA_900205225.1). Taxonomy (NCBI): domain Eukaryota; kingdom Metazoa; phylum Chordata; class Aves; order Passeriformes; family Muscicapidae; genus Saxicola; species Saxicola maurus. The sequence continues at coordinate 386,602 of OAMK01000093.1, read as the reverse complement.
GAGCATACTCTGGCAATCCAACAGGGGTGACATCACTGTAAATTGCCCTGGTGAATCATTCCATTTGCAGTGGGTATTGATCTTTTGCTCTTTACAATTCTAAATCAAAACCCCTCAGTGATTTTCTGTTGAGGAAGGAAACCACCACNGACTCAAAGGACAGCCCCACATCTCTCACCATCTTTATTTTACCCAGGCCAGATCTCAGAGAAATACAAGACATAGAGGACTTTAGGAAGGCAGGTGGATGGTATATCTGCAAGGAGATGCTTTGGGTNTGAAAGATANTGGGAAGGAATTGTTCCTTGTGAGGGTGGGGAGGCCCTGGCACAGGGGCACAGAGAAGCTGTGGCTGCCCCTGGATCCCTGGAATTATCCAAAGCCAGGCTGGGAGCAATCTGAGATAGTGGAAGTTGTCCCTGGGCTTTAAGGTCCCTTCTAACTGAAACATTCCACATNTCTGTGATAAAAGATAGGAGATAGATAAGCTGTATATGCAGGGGACAGTTGGCTAAATCTGTCTAACCTATATCTAAAGGTTTTCAGTNATCTTGGGAATACAAATGTTAGATATGATTTCAGTGTTCCCATTTAAAGCAGTGAAAGTGAATATCTCTTTCCTCTTCTAGCTGTGTACAGTGGGACTAATTCCTTGAATTTTTTACAGGTTTTTGTTGTTTCTATCAAGTAGATGGGTAATGATGCTGCCTTTCTATTTCTTACAGACCTCCAGAGAAGTGTGCATGTCACTGTTGGTTAATACTCTTTGCTTTCCTGTAATTGGGAATGAATTACAGTTTAATCCTTTCCTGTCCATACAGCCAAAACCATTTGTGGAATCCTCATAGGAAAACTCTTTGGGAAACAATTTGCAATTAAACAGAAGTGGAAAGAAGGCAGGTGGTTAAAATCAGAAATAACAAAAATAAAGTTTAATGACCCTAAAGGATAAGGGGTGCAAAAAAAAATTCTTTCTAATGATGATACCTAACTTTGGGGATTTTTTTTTAATATATGTATTTAATTTTGAATAAAAGGAGCAGACCTTCAGTCACCATAAGGCTTCTTTGACTTCAGTATCAGTTAATATACAAAAATTAATCAACATCATATTTGGCATTAATCCAGACAAGAAACTCCTCAGATAAAGGATATTTTCTGGCCATTTAAGAAGAATTTCACAAGGAACTTCATCATTCTGACATTCAGGTTCATTTGCAGGCAGCATTTCTTTTCAGAGCCTACAAGTTTCACCCAGGAGTGAATGTTTTCTTGTGGTATAAAAGATCTGGTTTGAGATCTGGGTAAGTTTCTGCTTCTACTGGCAAGCAAAGAAATGTGTCCCAAAGAAAATGAGCACAACCAGGTGAATTCCAGCTTTTGACAGCAAATTTTTGAATCANTCTGCTGACACTTTAAGAATCCACCTGTCAATTAATTACCACAGCCTAATGGCTGAATATTAAAATGCCTGATTTGAGCTTTCTTAATGTCTTTGAGGCTCACACAGTTCATAAAGAAAATATGTGGGTGCAGGCACAGAAAAACTTGTCCCAGTTCAGGGATTTTGTAGATGAGCTGTGAGGATTGTGCAGGTGCCAGTTAGGACAAATGGGTTTGTTCAGATTTGGAAGGAAAACAACATTTTCACAGTAAAAACATAAGTCAAAAAGCTCCTTCAGCATCTGTCCTGAAAATGCTGAAGAGGAAAAACCAACTTCAGTCTAAATGGGATTTCAAAAATATCTCACTCACCTGCAGAAAGTTGTGCAGATCATAGCTTTATTAATCAGATGAATACATCACATGTGGGCTATTGTGCTCACCCTGACAGACAAAGAAGCATTAAGTAGTGACCTTTAAATGCTAATTGGTGTTGTGTTAGAGCTTGTAAACTGCTTAAATGGAGTTCATGCACACAAATCTTAGAGCAACAAAGGATGTGCTCATTTGGAATATTAAAGGAACAATTTACTGTAGCAGTTTGAGAAAGTATATTTGACATTAGAAGCATAGCAAAATAATAAAATAACATTATTAGATACTCAAAAGTTAAATGTCTGAATCCAAAGCCACCACCACCTGTAAAAAGCAAAGTTGTTTGCAAGGAGTGGAAGATGTTTAAAACACCTTCCAATGGCCAAATGTAAGCTGTAGAGAATGAATGGAAATGGGACATGCAAGAAAAGACAATAATGGCCTTATAGGTAGTTTTTTGTTTTGGTTTTGCACAACCTGGTTTTTGGTAGCAGGGGCCCACAGAGGTGGCTTCTGTGAGAAGCTGCTGGAAACTTCCACCATGTCTGGCAGAGCCAATCCCTGATGGCTCTGGAGATGGACAGGCTGGGGCCAAGGCTGGGACAATGAGATGATGATAACACCTCTGTGATGACATATTTAGATTAAGATTAGAAAGAAAATAAAAACAAAGTGGGATGCAGATTATTTTCTAGCCAGAGAAGAGGAGGAGGTGAGAACATCTGAGGGAAACAACATGGGAACACCAAGGTCAGTGGAGAGGGAGGGGCAGGAGGTGCTCCAGGTGCTGGAGCTGAGATTCCTCTGCAGTCTGTGGTGAGACCATGGTGGAGCAGCTGTGCCCCTGCAGCTCCTGGGGATCCACAGGATGGAGAGATCTACCCACAGCCCATGGGATCCACAGGGATGACAGATCCACCCACAGCTCCTGGGGATCCACAGGATGGAGAGATCCACCCACAGCCCATGGGATCCACAGGGATGGAGAGATCCACCCACAGCCCACGGGGATCCACAGGGATGCAGAGATCCACCCACAGCCCCTGGGGAAGGTGCCCAAGCTGGAGCAGGTGGATTCCTGGAGAAGGCAGTTATTTGCACTATTTCAAATTATTTTCTTTTTCAGCTGAATTCTGAAATTGAAATACTTAAGCCTTCTTTGAAATTATATTGTGTTCTGGAAACAGTCCAGTGAGGTGTTGAATGCAAACATTTCNCTTTACTGTCTCTTCACTGATATATGTGAACAACAGATTTGGAAGTTTGAGTCAAAAATCTTTCCTGTTTAGGTGAGATTAGGCAATATTTTAATTTTTTTTTTCAGTTATGTCCTGAAATTAAAATATTAATCTGCTTTTGAAGGTTTTGTTGGAAACTGTTTTTTTACAAAAGTAACTTATGATGACTCTTTTATTCCAAAGCACAGAGATTTTTTTTTCTCTAGCCATAATTATAAACCTTATGAGCCCATGACAGGTTTCTTCTCCCTCAATTCATCAAGGACATTGAAANCAAGAAGAAAGGGCATGAAGCCTCCTATGTAACTCACTCTGCAGTGAAAACCATGGAGCTCCTCACTGTACTGACCTGTGTCAGCCAATCCAGGGAATGGCCCTTCCCTGGTGCTCCAGGAGGGATATCAGTCTTTCCAAGCACACAATAAACCTTTCCCAATATTGCCAGCAGGNTGGATTTGTTACTGCAATCCTTGCAGACATCCCTGAATTTGGCACTTACTCTTTTTTTTTTTTTTTTGTCTGATTAAGCAAGCAGAAATTCTAAAACTCCTTGTATTTCATTGCAAACTGTACATCTAAAATACATGGATGTAATTAAAATAGAACAGTTTAAAGCAGAAGCATTGGAGAGACTATTCAGAAAATACAGAATATTCTGTTAGAAGATGAAAATCTCTCTTTGAATTTCTTCAGGCAGATGGAAGATTTAAGATAGAGGTCTCCTACACTCTGGGAAAATCCTATTCCACTCACCCTGTAGGAATTAGCAGTGATGAATCCTTTTCTGGTAGATTTTCTGAGCAAAATCTCTCTCTCCTATTTATTTCTCCCTGAAATTTGGGGAATTTTGTATAAAAATACAGTGTGTGGGGAGGGAAGGAGCTGATGGATGGACTTATTTTGCTGCAAGAATTAAAGTAACTTAGCCCAGGGCCTAAGTGTGTGCTCCACACTTGCAGTAAAACCTGCTTGGGGGGCTACAAGAGAGCTCAAATTTTAATTTTTTTTCCCCACATTTTTTAGTATTCAATTGTTTGCCTTATCTTTCTCCTCCACATAAACATTTGGAAGGAAAAACACTGAATCCATGTGTTTATGGACACTGTGTTTTCTGCTTCTNGCCAGCAGTCCCACTCTGCATAACAAGATTTATGCTGTTAGAAAGCCCCAAAATGCACTCAGCAGCTCTTCTGTGCCTGTTCTTTTAGCTCTCCTGGTATCAAGCACAACCATTTGTTTTCTTGAATTTTAACCCAGTTGTAGAAATGTACCTCAGGGTTTAGCAAGAATACGATTATTTTTGTCCTATTTACAGTGTCTCCAGTCACTTTTAGGTTGCAAAACTGCAAACAAGGAAAACACAGTTATTTAACCCACTGTTAAAACCTATTTTTTACAGTTCTGAGCAAAAAAACAGAGCCTAGCATTAAATAATATCTTAATGCTATATTCACTTTTCAGCCTGGGCTTGGGGAGATGTAGAGGGGGCAGAAGTGCTGCCAAAATATTTGTCTTGTTCCTTCTCAACTTGCATTTTTAAGGGATATAATCGCTGGGAGTGTAACCCCATCCCTGGAAGTGTCCAAGGCCAGGTTGGAAAGGGCATGGAACAATATGAGATAGTGGAAAATATCCCTGCTTATGCCAGAGGGTGGAACTGGATGGGCTTTAGGGTTCCTTCCAACTCAAACCATTCTGGGATTCTGTGATTCCATAAAATCTTTATGCACTTAAAACTGTTTCACTTGCACTTTGCTCTCTGTTCTTAAAGTCAGCAGGAAACACATTTTTGTTTTCTCAAGTTGATCAAGCTCGAGTAAAGATGTTGGTAGNTTGAAAAATATATAGGCATTAAAATATTTATAGCTCCCTCTTTATAAAGTTCTAAGGAATTCTAGTATTTGCACAGGATTGTTCTACTTTATTTGTCTAAATAGCAACAGAAGGACTGAATAGACAATTGGGGGGAAATAATGAGGATAAAAATGGAGAGGAAGAGATTATAGTGATCAATAGATTGTTGTTAATTTTCTTTCACCCTTCCCAAAGTTATGCAGCCATGATTTAATGATTTAGCCCTGCATTAATGGGAAACAATACAGAAATATCTCACCCACGTGCCTTGTTTTCCTAATAGCAAAACCCAACAGTTGCTGGAACAAAATACTCTGCTGCCAGTGAAGAACAATAGAGCAAAAGAGACAAATCAAAGTATTTTCTCAGAAGGAAAGAGCAGGCAGAGCTCTGCTGTGATCCAGTGGCACTTCTGTGGTTCTGCTCCTGCTTTTGATGCTCTGTGAGGTCACTGCAGCATCTCCCCATCTTTCAAAGAAGCCAAACTCTTCCATCCCTAATAACTATTTTGATCATTATCCACGCACTGGAACGGGGAGAAGAGCTCAGATGATTTCTTTNGCTGCTGGAAGAGGAGAGAGAAAGCCCCCCACTAATGAGATGGCTGATGCCACTCCAGCATTGATTGCTGCACATCAGCCAGCTCAGGGCACGCTGCTGGACTCCTCAGCACAGGCAGCAAAGATTAAAACATGGCTGGGAGGCTCTTCAGATTGGGGAAATTCAAAGCAGGATCTATACTTTTTGAAGTAGAGCAGAAGAGGGTGAGGGAGAAGGGTCAGCTGCCAAGCTCAGCTGCTCCAGCTGAACAGACAAAGCCTCAGCTTGGCATATCCACAAAGGGATGCATCAGGCTCAGGCACTGCTCCACCTTTTGCCCTGCACCAACACTTAAAATAAGATTTTCTTTTTCCTGAAGGTGAATCTGCAGGCAGGTGTAAGCTCTGCACTTCAGGCACAACAGATACTGCAATGTCATTAATCTTAGAGGAATATATGTTGTTTTTTTTCTTTTCTCTGGTTTTAAAGAAAATATTTCTTTGATATTCAGGATATTGTATAGTCGTTTTTCACAAATAATTATGATGGCATAACTGCTACAATAACTGTTTCCTGTCTCAGTTTACCATTATTATTTCAAGTTTTAAACCTTCCCTTGATTAAATAACATCCTTTTACAGAGCCCAGTTTTTTCAAGCTTTGTAAGAAGTGTCAAAGCCTGTGATAGCACCATCACCATGTCTTGGCTCACAGTTTGCTTTGCATTTGAAAGCAGATATTGCTACATATGTTTTTAGGAGCTCCTTTCACCACTGTCCATGAAAAACCATGAAGTAAATTGTGTTTCAGCAGTGACATTTAATAAAAACTTGTAGTTCTTTCTGCAGTGCTGTGTCTGCTGTTGGCCAGAGCAGGGGANGTGGTTTGGCAGGTGAGGAAAAAAACCCCATGCCTGCACATCCTCAGTGCAGAACACAGCTCACAAACACAAGAAATGGAGTAATTAATCCTAAAATGAGCACAGAGTAAGACTGAAAGGTCAGCTGAGCTGATGGACATGTTTTGCAATATAACAATTTCAAGAATGGTGTTGAACTTCTGCAGGCTACGTGGTGCTGGAAATGCCACCCATCTGCTTGTGCTGAGCTTTAGCTCTGGGATTTAGAATTACTCAGATGAGGATCAGCCATGCATGGAAAGGAACAGCAAAGATAATTTGGTACTGGGGGAAAGCTGAAGGTTTAAGCTCTCCCTGTTGCAGAGGTCTTAATCATTCATGCTGCTGCTAATAGTAAATTAAGTCTTTAAATGTCAGACCAGACCAGTGTTGTGCATCTTTTCTGCATCAGAACCAAGGGAAATCTTTTCAACCTCTAGGAAAGGAGTCACCAAGAACAGTTTTTCCTGCTGCTGGTCTGGAAAAGATGAAAAGCTTTGTCTGCCAGTCTCATTCTTGGGGGATGAAGGCTGCATTCCACCCTACTTGGATATAATATAAATTATGGGGCTTGGAACAACCTGGAATATGGAAGGTGTCCCTGCCCATGGCAGGGGGTGGCACTGAGTGGACTTTAAGTTCCCTTCCACCCCAAACCACTCCATGATTACCAGCAACAAATTCTCTGCCAACAAAAAAAAAAAAAAAAAAACCAAAAAAACAGAGAATCAGCAGTTCTTGTAATGACTGCAACTGTCATTTAAAAATACTTACCCTATAAAATATTTACACCTTAAAACGAGATGTGAGACTAAACACAAAAACCAGACAGAAGGAAACATCAATTTTGAATATGTGCTGTGTATAATTGTAGATTAAAATNTTACAGTAACTCATTTTTTCTTGACAGGAGACACTGTCCTCCAAGCAGCCTCGTGAGGAAATATGACAGTTTTGACAGAACACATTTTGCAAACACAGGTAGCAGTTTTGATAAAAATACACAGAATTATAGTATTATTCTTATGAAATAATGATATGGTAAATTTTAATTTCAAAATTACAGCTGTGTTGGTATGATTCAGTTCCAGTTAAATAAGTAAAATCAATCCAAGAAATACATATTTAGATTTTATTAAAATAGAATGTCATTTCTATAGANTGTATTTTAGATGGTTAAAACATATATTTATTTATAGATTTTGCACATTTTCCTAGTTTTTCTTTGGACAGAAGCTATTGATCTATCAGTATTGCATCATTTATGTCCTGAATTCAATGTGTACACACATCAGAGTGCTAAGGCTAAAGCCAAAAATTTCATTTTTAGAACATTTAGTGATGTCACAGTCCAGCTTTAGAAGCCCCATCATTACAAACTCTCCTTAGATCAAACAAAATAATAAAACATTAGTGTCACTAAAATATCTATATGTTTTTATCTATAAGCTGTAAGATCATTGGTATTAATGTTGTAGCACTGTGACTCACCTAATCATGTTTCAGGAACAGCAGCCACATCCAGAGGGGATTTTTGTTAGTTTGTACAGTTGTTTTGTTGGGTTTTGGGATAGACATGGGATTACAAACTGCTTAGGGTCTGTATACCATGTTTAGAAGGCATAATTTGCTTTTTAACTATTGACTCTCTTTGCTTGGGATATCAAATTTCCTCTCTGGGACACAAAAATTCATGGTATAGACAAGATGCAGATGTCCCTATGTGTACCAGAGAAGCATCCAGATTTTATAATTTCTACATCCTTTGTAAAAATAGGTTTATGATATAGTGGTGATATCAACAATTCCTGACTTTTAAAGGAAGGTTTAGGGACTGACAAAGTGCACATGTAGCAACCCTTTTCTGAAATAAAGATGTTCTTTTCACAGTTTCAAAGAAAATAGGATGCATAATAACAGCAACAGCAATAACTGAGGTACCTTCCAATAATAATATCATTAATNCTTGATAAGAAAAAGGAAATGAAGGAAAAATTAATAGCAGAATTATCAACAGACTGAATCATGACCCATTGTTGTACAGACATCTGATTTTACACGGCTATTCTGGGAAAATTACAAGTTTTATTTCCAAGCTGGCTTGTCTTGGACATCATCTTCATTTTGTAAGCAGCAGTGAAAAGTTTCAAAGAAATACTGTTCTACTTATGAGCACTTAATAATATAGCCTCAATATTTCATATTATTTAGAGAAAACCACTCTCTTTGCCAAATGCAGCTAGACATGGTTTTATAGATGGTTTCAGAGCACTAACTAGAAAAAAAAAGAAGGTAAAAGGCAAAGTAAATTGTAATTATGTCTTGCCATATGGCCCTTGTATAAGGAGAAGAGGCTCCTTACTATATATTTTTAATTAAAAATGAGCTACCCTTTGTAATACAGCAGCAATAAGGTCTTGAAGAAAAGATGTGACCCTAAAATTCAGGGGGGTCACTGCTGCCTGGGACATCCATTAATAATTACCTTGATCAGACAGGGATGATTAATGGACTTCAGGTGTTCCAACAGGAAAAAGTGAAAACATTTGAGGCTTGGCTGGACTTCAGACAGGGAGGAGGGGGTTGTTCTGAATCTCAATTATACAAGGTGAAAGTTCCAGTGAGCAATATTCCTGTTANACTTGGGACAGGTTCCACCTCTTCAGCAGCCACAGAGGGGCTGGATTTGGTCTGTTAACCTGTTCTGCTTCTGAAAGAGAGAGATTTCCAGGGAATTTGGAAAAGTAGCCAAAGTAGCTGCTTCCCAGCAGGAGAGGTAGAATAGAGAAGGAATGTCACATCAGGAAATGCACTGCTAGTGGTCCTTGGGCAACATGAGCTGTCCAGAAGAAAAAAAAAAAAAGAAATTAAAAAAAATAAATAAAAGTAAGTCACATTTTTATTTCTGCCCACAGTCTAGCATAACAAAAGGTTAACTCAGCTGGCTTTCAGGAAATGGTGCAAACTGCAGGCACCTCTCCCATGCAGGGATGCTCCAGAGCCAAAGCTTTGCAGCAGGAGGGTTGTGGTGGTAGAAAAACTTGTTCCATGTTATTTCCTCTTGGCCTCTACTTGAGGTCAGCCTGATATTCCCCAGCTGGAAGAGAATTCCCTCCCACCCTTTCCCCATGAAGAACAAAGGCACTTAGAGCTATTCTCCCAGTGTTAAATACCCACATATTAATTCCATGAAAAGCACATAGG
>OAMK01000093.1:355957-376868 GCA_900205225.1 Saxicola maurus maurus | reverse complement strand
TTATATAAATATTACATATTATATAAATTCCAGTATTTATATTTTGGGATCTGTACTGCTTCTAGAAATGTCCAGAATGCAAGAAATGCCTGCAATTGGGGATGTAATATGAGAGGAAAGTAATTATTCCAATTTGTTACAGATTTCTTTAAAACCTGCCTGGCTAAAAAAAGAGAAACATTTAAATGAACAGTCTCCTCTTTGTACAACTTGTGTACAAANAACTCCTTTAAAACACAGATCAAGGATGGTTTATTCTTCTATTGATAAAGGTTTTTTTTTTCTCACACACCAACAATCTTCTCTTTTATTTTCCCAACAAAATATTTGATTTCTGCTGGTTGAGTTTCCTGACTTGCATCTCTAAGTGACCCTCATGAGGTTCATCAAGTGCTATAATCTTTAACAATAAAAATCAATGGGTGCTGCTTTTTTTTTTTTTCATTATAAAGTGCTTTTTTTTTGCATATAATTCCTTCCAAATTTAAGGAAATATTCCAGCAACACCATTTTTCAAATAATTCAGTCTGTTCTTATTTTCAATGCTCAGAACAGCATCTCCTCGTGTAACTGCCTTGACATTTGCAGTTAAAGGAATGTTGCACTAAAAAAAACAAATCAATAACAATATTGTTCAATAAAATGAGTGATATATCTGGGAAGAAAATGATAAAGTTCAGATTTATTTTTAAAAGTGTATTGAGTTAAAGGTTCACCTCACCCACTGTAAACTCATGATAACTAAAAGTGGGGCTTCATAACCAGGTTTTAGTGGGTCAGTCACATATTTATATTATGAAATATAATTTTGTGGGCCAACAAAATCTTTTTTTTGCTGTAAAAGACTAAAAATTTTTGTCTGTCTTCCACAAAAAACTCATTTTCTCTTCCTTTTGCTGGAAGTTTTCTGATGGTATCCAGCACATCCTGGATGTAAAAATGTGGTTTTATTTTTTGCTTGTTTGCANTGAGCTTGGTAGATCTTGGATCTATCTTAGATCTTGGAATTTTAGTGCCAGTTATGCAGGTTTTTATGGGTTCTTGGAAGTAGAAAAGGAAAATGGGCAAAGTTAGTAAGTGTGAGGTTGGTACAATAGTGAGAAGACAAATAACAATCCAGTGCAGATATAACCCAAAGTTCTAAGACTGTGGTACTGTTGGAAGGGAATCTTTATGAAACAATAAAGTTAAAGGCATTAAAAAAGGGTTCCTCATGTGAAAGGTTTAGATGCCCCACAAAAATTGGGCAAGACATATCCTAAGTAATAACATCTTGGAAAAATANNTACTTTTAAANTAAATGCAAAACAAAATCAACAAAAAAAGTGTGGGGAGAAAAAGCATCCTTGGTATGAATAGGGTTAAGATTTCTTCCTGCTTCCTTGTTTATTTTCAGACTTGTTTTATGAGTGCATGAAACATGAGGTTGCAGAAATATCCATCCCAAGAAAGACAAATGCCAAGTTTTTGTTGGAGGTGTCACAGGCAGCAGGAATATTAACTTTTACTGGTGACCAATCAGAAGATAATGAGATTTCTAGTTGGAGTACATCTATTTTTTTCTTTATTTTTCTATGAGAATGTGTTTGCTTTTCAGTGTCTAACATTTACCTAATGGATTGTACCTCACAGCAAAATTCATTGCCAGGTTTTTCTAGCATTGAGTGTTTCACAACATCCTCNAGCTGAGGATTCTCAGGAACACAGAGGTCATCTGGAAATACTCCCCTGGCTGTGCTTAGTTACAAATATAGGGGCTGAAGTGGAGGAAAATCCTCCTTTTTTGATCACAAGACTCCATTTGTCAAACAGCAAAATTGATGTTGATCATAAAGATTAAGTGAGGAGGGCTTCCACTGCCAAGTCTCAGGGTTAAATCTTTCCTGGAGATGTGAATTGCTCATGGAGTCAGTGGGAAAATCATAAATACCATTATTATGGTTTATGGAAGACTTGAGACTGTTCCCTACACACCTAAGCAGAATATGGAATGACATTGGGAAGATTGCTGCAAACTTATTTTATGCAAATGGTTGTGAGTGGAAATGATTTGAATTTATTCCAAACTGGAAAATATAAGATTTTCCTGTGACTCTTGGGGATGTTCTGTGCAGGGCTATGATTTGGACTCAATGATCTTTGTGGGTCCCTCCCAGCTCAGCAGATTCTGTGATTTCTGTATTTTTATTCTCTGAGGTTTTTCTTCCTTCATCTCTGGAAACAAGCCAGAAGCTGTTGGACAATAAACAGATGAAGTGAAATATCTGTGTGGCTCCTCAGGAGCCTGACTGAAATTANGAAATTATCCAGTGTGTAACTAAATGTGAATTTTCCCATTAAACACTTGAGTTTCCTGAGTTTATTGTCAGGAGAGTGACAGCCCTATCTATTATTTAGACCTCCATAGGCACAATCAGTGCATGAAACCCTCTCATCCCCCTCTGCTGGCTCATTCTAGGTTAACTAAATTAATATTAATGATTTTTAGTAAGAACAAAGAAGTTGTTGAACAGTAGGGGAGAGAATTTTATTTTGAGAAACCCATGGAGAAGTGGAGGGGTGAGAAACTTCAAGAGGAACTAGAGATTGAACTTGATTCAGCACTGACCTGCTCAAAATTTATCACCAAGGTGACACCAAGCCCTGTGCTGGTAAAAAGGGAGGAAAAAAGTCTCTTTTATNATATTCTTTAGATAAACTTCAGATAATGATGTGCATATTTAATACAAGAATACAGAGAGATTAAATATTTCTGTACCAAATTTGGTGCCTCTATTTTGGAAGGAACTTTCCCAGATATGCTCTGAAGAATAAAGACTGTGATCTGTAATTAGATAAAACAGCTACTTTTTTCCATTTCTGTTTCCAAAATTATCAAATTAACAATTTGCAAATAAACATTNGCTTTGACTTTGTGTCATCAGTGCCAATATTGAAAGGAGCAAACTCTGTATTTGTTCTAAATCCAGAATTTTACCCCAAACTNAACTCACAGGACCTGTTGAGCATATATCACATTTATATATAGNTTTAAAGCACAGAATCATGGAATAACCTAAATTGAAAGGGACACCCCAATAATCCCACCCTGTGCCTGAGAGCATTGTCCAAGGAATCCATGGAGATTTTCAGCTCCTTAATTTTACCAGGCNTTGACATTTCCTGCTGAAAAATCCAAGTAAGACATAACCAAAAGCTGTTTAGNGAAAAATAACCCATCAAAACAAAAAAGGCTTTAAATATTAAATAGTTTTCACTGGAAGTTTTGGAAATGAATTCCCTACAGGATGAGGGACTTGTGTCCTTGAGCTTTTTATTTTTTTTTTTAACTCTTTCATTCTCCTACAGCCCTTCTCTACAACCTGCTTTTTAGTATATGCAATTGCTTCTTTTTTTGCATGGATTCATGCATAAGTGCTTTTTGCATATTTGGCTTTTTTTTTTTTTTTTTGAGCTGTGTTTAGGTCTAGTAGAATTTCTCTTTCTGCTGGAAAAACCACAGGAACATAAAAATTAGATAGCCTGAAGCCTCTGCAGGTTTCTCATGTTTAATTTTTCCAAGTTGCTATAGTAACTTATAACAAAAAAAAAATCATGTTGTGTAAAAAAAATACCCTAGGTAAGATAAGAAAACTTGATAGAAAACCAAATTAAATTCCAAGACAGGAGATTGAAACACATTAAAATAAAATGGATATCACCATATTTAAGACCTATGTAAAAGAGAGCATTTAAAAATCTGAAGATGGCAGTAAACATAATATAAGTAAACAGCAAGAACTTAGTTTTGAATTTCCTTTGTCTGTCCCAAGGGGTTGGTTGGTGACATTTATCTTATAGAGGAATTCAGCTGTGGAAGTGGAAAAAGATTTAAAAAAAAATAACAGATCACACTTAAATCCACCCCTAAGAGAAGCTGTGGCTGCCCCTGGATCCCTGGAAGTGTCCAATGGCAGGGTTTGGAGCAAACAGGGATAGTGGAAGTTGTACCTCCCAAAATCCAGGATAATTTCACACTGAACAAAACATCTCTGCCCAGATTATCTATGTCCTTAAAAGCAACATGTTCCCAGCTCTTGGAAGGCTGATAATCTGCTTAAAGCAGAGGAATTAGCATCTCTTTATTAATACAGAACCACAAAAATTCCATTTGCACTTCCACCTCCTTGTAATAGAATCTATTGCAATAAATTATATGCAAAGAATATTCCATTTCTCTGAAGATGAAGTTCAGTTGACTTAGTAGAAATCCACAGTCTACAAAGAGAAAGCACATCAAATATTCTCTGCATCCATTAATAGCTGATTAAACAGTGGCACTGAAATACTGAATCAAATTGTTTCCCTTATAAAAACTTTGAAGAGGCTCGTTGAAGAGTCTATTCCTATATGGAAATCTGTGTGAAACATTCACAAAGGAAAAATGAAAGGATAAATGAAGGCTCAGANATGACCTGTAGGTCACCTTTTGGTGGACTAAAAACTGCACATTCCTTGTCATTTTATAGTCCCCTGCTACCAAGTCTCACAGCCCATCTTTAAATATTATGGTCCTTTTTAGTTTACTTCCTTCTCTGATAAAACAGTAAAAAATGTTATTGCTCATTTCACGGTCTTAATCATGTTTAAGGTGCACTGACTTATTATGGTGAGGCTTGTAAGGATGAAAGAATAATCTGGGGTCAGTTTTGAGACAGACATTGAGGGGCTGGAGCATATCTAGAGAAGGGAATGAGCTGGAAAGGGGCTCAATCTGGAGAAAAGGAGGCTCAGGGGGATATTCTGGCTCTGCACAGCTCCCTGACAGGAGGGGAGAGCTGGGAGGGTTGGGACAGCTCCCAGGGAACAGGGACAGGAGGAGAGGGAATGGCCTCAAGCTGCACCAGGGGAGGGTCAGNTTGGATTCTAGCAGGAATTTCTTCACCAAAAGAGTGTTCAGGCACTGGCACAGCTGCCCAGGAAGGTGTTGGAGCCCCATCCTGGAGGGTTTTAAAGCCATGTCAATGTGGCAGCTGGGGACATGGGGCAGTGGTGNCCTTGGCAGTGCTGGGGGATGGTTGGACTCAATGACCTCAGAGGGCTTTTCCAACCTGAAAGATTCTAGNATTCCATTTGGGAGCAGTGAGAAAATATTAACTCTGAAAAAAACCAAGAGGAATATTTTGAGGGAGATAAGGAAGATGTGCTGACATGGATTTGGCTGGGGGAAAGAATCCTGTGCTGGTTAAGATGAAAGCTGAAGAAAGCAGACATTTTCTGAGGTGAAANTGAACTTGGAGATGAGGGAGAATAGTTGCACATTAAACTCACTAATCAGAGACCAGCCAGGAGAAATTAGCATGACACAGAAAATCAGATTCTAACATTGAATTAACGCTGATTAAAAAGTGAGGAACTGTTTGCAATGGAAATAGAAGACCCTTCTTCATCCATGGGGCATAAGCACCACAAAAATTAATTATTAAAAGTTCAGCTACTGAAGTATTTAATATTCCATAAATGAGCTCCTGGCTCTGAGTGAGAGAGTGGCTTTCTTTATCAGTTCACAGTGTGCTTTGCTTGTAGAATCACTAAGAACAATATTGATGGCATCTCAGAATGTGCAACTGGGCTTTTTTCACAATGCTGAGCCTATTTAGTCCTGACACACTGGAACACAGAGCACCAGGATAAATGCAAACTATCAAACACTGGATTTTTACTCCCAGTAGGGGAAATGTGAGCAGTCTATTTAAATAGTGCAGCTACTACACTACAGTTAATTTATTAATCATAATTGAGGTGCAATATGCTGCATTATTTAAGGCTTTCCTACATTTTCCCTTGCACAGTTATTTCAGGGATTTTCATAACTGCTGGCATGTGGAACAGTCATTATTTTAATTAGGAGGGAAAATATGATGGCTCAGTTCATCCTCCAACAAATCAATATTTAATTAACAATATGTCACCACCCAAATGTCTGGAATTAAATTTTTTTTTGTGGGTAAGATGACAATAGTGTTCTTTACCCACATTGCCCTATACATTAAAATACTAGAACACAAATGTGAAAATGTACAATAAGGCTGTTACAATATATTTGGATTTTTTTAATCTAGATCTCTCCCTTAACTTAGATCCATGTGAGCTGTATGAAAAACCAAAAGTCCTCCAAAATATTGTTGTGCAAAGAGCTCTGGCTGTGAGAGGCACATTCAGTACCTGGACTCTGTGAAACTTGGAGGAGGGGTAAACTTTCTTTCCTATCCTCCTATTTCTTTTCCTATTTCTCACTATTCTCCTTTTGGGGTCTTTCCAACAGCTGGTACCTAAATGTGACACATATTATTATGTGTATGAATATTTTGTGCTGAGGATAGCAGTGTTCCTCTGGGAACTTTGGAAAGTCTTCTGCAAATGTCTCATCTCTATTGAAATTGTTTGCCAAAGTTTTACTGGACAAAATACAGAGTTAAAAATTGAAAAGGGGCAATATTTGGCTCTTGAATAATTCTGAATAACCCAACAATTTACCTCTGATTTTCTTCAATTTTATGTTTGTGGTAATGAAGGATAACATTTAGGAATATTTCTTTTTTAGGAATGTGGTTCTGCANTGTATAACAGGCAAAAGGATATGGGAGGTGAGAGAGAAGACAGGATTGAAAACTACACACAGCTGGTCAAACACAGAAAAAACATGCACATAGCTTCTCAACATAGAAAATATCTTAACATTTTTATGTTAAGAATGTCCAGAATATTATTGAATATTATAAAATATTAGAAATACTAATTTTACAGAAGCCCACTTCCCTGGTGACAAAAGGAAAGTGCTTTCTTGAGCATAATTTCAGGGTAAATAAATTTTGTAATTAAAGGTAATTTGGAGGCTTTTTTCAAAGCTAATAGCTACTCACATTACTTTAGAGATCATGGATTTGTTGTTCATTTATGGTTTCTTACATTTAGCTANCTTAGAAGAGAATATGGCACATTCAGAGTCTTTCCTAATCTTGATTGAATTGTCACACCTTGGTTTTAACCCCTTTGAAATATTAAACTTGTAAACCCTGTGCAGGTGGCAGCAAGTCAAGTCTCCTCTCAGGCCCCTGCTTTTCCCTGGTTCATGACCAGCAGGCAGGATTTAATCACTGTAATTCCTTCAAAGACAGGCAAGGAGATCAAACAGAGCCTTTTGCTGCAGAAAATCAGCAAATGCCAGGTGTGGATGTTGGAGCTTTCCCAAGGCCATGACCATGTGAGCACCAGGGTCACACCAGTGCCAGGGCAGAGCTCTGCAGCAGGGATTTCCCTTGGCAAAAACAGGGAAACTTCACTGCCATGCAGCTTTTCCNTCCTTACTACAAGGAAATTAGATTTATTCTTTAGGAATATAAATGAATACATATAAGAAAATGTTACACAGGAGAGTTGCTGTCCTGAGGAACAAAACCATTTTATTATTGCATAGAACTTCCCTGCCTATTGGACCAGTTTTGAAGTCCAAATCTGTTTTTCAGCAGAGCTCTTNAAATTCTAGAGTTTTCCAATCTGAACTGAAGTAGGAAAAGACCTCCAAGATCACCAAGTCCAACCCTGAATGAACACAACCTCACCCTCTACAGCATGTCCATGTTATAATAATCTTTTTGTAGGATGGACATAGAGAAACCTATTCCACTGATAGATTTTCTGTTTTACCCAGCTTTGCAAATTGTCTTCTTTGACATTTTTAAGTCGTTTTTTTAAGCTTCAGCTTGGCTGTCCCAGAATCTGGATGTGAACTTCTCATTCATTTGTGCCTTTCTGCTTGACAGCTTCTGTTCCTGGTTCTTTTTCCTTCAACTTTTGGTAGTCAGAAAGTCTGGAAAAATGCAGGAATCAGAGAAACAGGACCACATTTCAATCCATCATCATACATATGAGAAAAATAGCCTGTAAGAGGTTATTTTTTCCTTGTATTCACAACACACTGCTTGCAAAAGAGAGAAGAGACTTTAAATTTCACTTGAGACACAAACCAGGATCAGAATCAGGTTCCAAACCCACTAATTTTTATCCCACAGACTGACTGGAAGCTCCATCTGATTACAGTTCCATTTTGCTCTACTAATTAATGCACATAAAAGTCACTTATTTATCTTTTTGCCTTGGAAACAAAAGAGTGAAGCAACAAAATCAAGTCTTTTATCATGTGGGAAAGAACCAGAAATAGAGTCTCCAGAACCTTGTCCTTAAGGAGAGAAAAGTATGATCAAACTCAGGAATTGCTCTCTATATTCCTGACCTGAGAAATCAGCTGCATATGACAGTTTTCCTCTCTGTGTCCAGGTGGAAGTTGATACCACACTTCACAGTGGGAATCCTGATAGATTTGTGGANTATCCTTGGGGTGATTCTATCCTGCTTGGCCTGCTTGAAGGTGCTGATTGTGCTGCCTGAAATGAAAATTCTGCCTGACCCCAGGGACAGGGCTGGGACAAAGATCTGACTGCCCTGGTTTGAGTGGGTAGGAGTAACAATTCACCTTTTTGTTAATTCTTCCAAATATCCTTTTTTTCTGAGCTAAGGATTATTTAAGCACATGCAGTGTGGGATGGTGGTGGGTCTGCACCACCACTCAGGAATTTGTTGCAGATTCTTCCCNCAGCAGTGGAGCTGAATTCCTGTGAAATCCTGGTGCCTGAGGCTTTTCTCCATGCTGGATTTTTATCAGAGAACCTGTGATATTTACTCTCTGGNCTTTAGGAAAGGGAGCTGTGCTGTTACCACCTAGAGGAATTTTATTGCAAGTGGAATGATTAAAGCCTGTGGTACTCTGTGATTTGTCCAACAAATTTTTCCAGCACATTTTATTGTTCTGTTGTCAATGGAATAGGACTCTACTCTTTATGGATTGGATTAAAGGACATGCTTGTTTGTGAGCTCTTAATTACAAAGACAGTCTAATTTACAGATAAGTCTAAGCTATAAACTCAGCTCTAGATTTCACTCCTTGCTCCCCTTTAAAGAAACAAAAGCATTTATTAGGATTCAGGCTTTGGATTGCCCAGTTAAATAGAGAGGGGCCAGCTGTGAAATTCAAGTCTGACTTGATCCAANAGAAACCTTTGACTGCTTTGGATGAAGCTCTGCAGATCTTGTATAAATAATCCCCACCTCCCCCTATTATTTAGGTACTATATTAGCAATAAATCCAGCCTTAATCATGGAACCACACAATGTTTCCTCNTCATGGAACAAGCCCCACTTCATCATTCATGATTTCAAAGCTTGTGGTTAAACCTTCCACACAGTAGGAATTAAATCATACAGTCATGATGTATTATTTTGTATTATTTGTCTATACAGATAATTGCCATAGATAATTGTCAGATAAGATCTTTGTTGTCAGATAATTAATAAGCAGAGCTTAGGTGAATGACAAATATTCAATTTATGTAGAAAATAACCCTCTGAGAATGCTGAAGAGCAAGAAGATGCTGGACTGAAAGCAAAAAAAAGTAAATAACATTAGGATTAAATAACATGTGTCTGGAAAAATATTTGGATATTTGTGTTTTCAGATTTGAAGTTTTTATGAATTTTTAAAATCAATTTCTTATATACCTATCTCAGAACTTATCAGTATATAACTGTATTCCATTAATGTTCTGTACATTCAATATCATCCCTGAAATAAGCCTATAAAATCACTGTAAATTCTAAACATGATTTCTGTATTAAATCAGACACCTTTTCTTCTTATCTTGCTGCTTCTTTTTGCTCCAAGGATATTTCTTGACTGCTGTTGATCAATCCAGATTTATTTGANTGAATGTCTTGCATTATTTAATTCACTCTGCATTGCTCTGCTCTGTTAGCTGGTATTGAACAACTTTTGGAACTTTTTTTTCCCCTCATTATTTTGGTATTTGTAGAAACTTTACAAAACAAATGTGAAGTTCTGTATACCTGTTTCATGTCAGAAAATTATTCCAAGCTGATGCAGCCTTTCTTGTTTTGAGAAATGGAAAGCTCTACAAGCTCTGGGGGAAAAAAAAAAACAAATCAAAAAAACATATCCTAAGGCAAATAAAAATAGGACCTTTTCAAAAGGAAGTTCAGAAGATGACTGAATACTGTAGACAGGTAAAGAAATTATAAAAGAAAGGCCTCATAAAATCAGGCTTGCTCTGCTAATTTAAAGCTAGCCTGTCACTTCTAAGTGCAGCTTGCAAGTTCCCAGGAAAGGCAATCTTGGTATGAAAGGTCTGTTAACACAACAAACTATTCCTGGCTGGAAAACAACTGCACCTGGATAAACAATAGATTTGTCCCATGAGAATCAGTNAAGAGATATAGAAATAATTCAGGAATAGAGAGATATGATGGACAAGTAAAGCACCTTTCACTAACCAATAGAGTAATTGGCAAGANAGCTGTGAACCAATTGAAGTTGCACATGAGGTCTGTAAAANCTGTATAAATATACATTATGTGAATAAAGAATTNNCTTTTCCTGTGTGAAGAAAATGGAGTCTCAGCTGATTTATCACAACAACTGAANTAATTTTTATTTTAATCTATTAACCTTCCTGCCACTTCCTTCCTCCCTCATATATACATAATAAAACTACATTTCCAACATGGTCAGGAGAGTCCCCACTAATTAATTTTCTGTTAGGAAACACAGCTGTATAATTTCTCCACTTCCATAAGGATTTAAAGAGTTAATATTCTCATCTCCACCAACATGCTCTGCATGTAAAAGAAAGTGGCAATGGTCAACACTACTGAAAAGTGAGGTAAATGAGAGAACAAACTGGTCTGCCTCTTAATTTTACCTGGTTTATCCACAGCTGGGAGCAGTCATACATCCATGTCCTTGATCACAGAGTCATGGAATGGTTTGGGTTGGAAAGAACCTTAAATCCCAATCCAGTTCTGCCCNCTGCCATGGGCAGGGACATTTCCACTATCCAATATTGCTCCAAGCCCCNTCCAANCCAACCTTGGACACTGCCAGGGATCCAGGNGCAGCCACANCTTCTCTGGGCTGGGCTGAAAATCCTTAAAAGTGTTGAGTTTGCTATGAACAAAAAGTCCAAAGTGTTTTCAGTTAAAGCCAAGATCAGGAATTGTGACATAAAATTTACTGAAAGTACAAANTGTTCAAAGTCCATTGCAGCTGGGCTTCATTGAGAAGAAAAGTGGCACCAGAAAAGTCATGAATGCCTGGGATTTTCATGGGGAATTTAATGTTTATTACTGAAAGACNCAGAGTTTTCCAAGTATGCCTCTGGAGTATCATATCCAGGATTTAGTGGGATCAGTAGTTGTTGAATTATCCAATTTCTGCCTTGAAAAAAGGTAAAACTGGCAAAAACCAAACAAAGAAAAATGAGTTAAATTAAAAGAGTTCTGGCTTTGACATTTCTCATTTTATTTCTTTACTAAAAACAGNAGCTGAATATTTATTTTCTGATTCTCGTGTCTCTTTATAATAGAATTTGTGCACATTGTATTTATAATTATTCTATATTGTGCTGTAGATGTGAAAATAAAATTTAAGATATTATAATATAATATACTTAACTCTTATGCATNAATTTTTTCATTATATAGTTGAGAGTGCTGGGAAGAGATTTTGGGGTTGTTCATGGTATTCCCAGCATGATTGCAGACATGAAGCTGAATTCATTCTTATGATTCTAATTCAGATGAAAACAGAAAAAAATTGTAGATTTATGTAAGATTAAAAAAAGTTGTAAGTTTTAGGAGATAATATATTCTTCTGCTTAGTGGGGTTCAGTTTGTTTTATATATTCTAAAGAATCATGAGTGCCCAAAAATGTGGCATCTGACTAGAAAATATAATTGGGAATTTTGTTTGTGTTTTCACTGACCTTTCTACTTTGAAAATTTGTCTTTTATATATATAATATATGAAAATCTACAATGACTGAAATGTAATGACTCTTCATACCAGGAATTTCACATGCAATTATGATAATTTAATTAATTACAATTCTGTGTCACGTTCTTCATCCTCTACATTTAAAGTATTTCCTTCTACAGAATTTTATAGAACTTTTAGAGAAATTATTTTGGGCTTTTAATTTATTTTCCTTTAAACATATGCTGCAGATCCATTAAAAATGTTCTGTCTTCTGAACAAACAAGTAATATAAAAAGGAGGAAAATTTCTTAGTCTTTGCCCTTAGTTCTACAAAGCTCTGTTTCTCCAGAGAATTGTTAACAGTGGGATATAAAAAGGGTCTGAGCTCTTGAAAGTAATTTAAGAGCTCCCCAAACCTGGTACTATTCTGCAGTTCCTTCCTATTACATAAAAAAAAAGTTGTTTTTTTCCCTACAATTTTTCTCTTCAGATATTCCATCAGCAGCAATATTTCCCTGCTGGAGCCTGGAGCTCTTTTGAAAATGTATTTATTATTGCTATGTTTATTGTTTATTTATTATCCTAATAAACATTTCTTTATGATTCATCTGTGTTCCTCTTTTNCTTTACCCACAAGATTGTGCTGTAGCATCTCACAGTAGGAATTGACCTTGAAATTCTTAACTTCCAGAATAAAAATTCACCATTTTTCACATAGGAAGAAGGAAAATAAAACGTTTCTTAATTACAGTACCAAATTTTTTTTTTCTTTTTCTTCTTCTTTTCCTGGAAACGTTTAAGAATAAATTTGCCCAAAAATTAACAACATGTGGGGGTAGTTTGTATGTTAATGAACAGAACTGCATGGAGCTGTAGGAACTCCCACTTTGCCTGTTCACTCCATGAATTTTAACAGCTATAAAAACTTGACCTTGGAAGATATCCAAGCCTTTACTAATAACAACCTCAGCAAGAAGCATTTTTCCCTGTTCAAAATTAATCACTTTTGTTTGTTTTTTATTTACCTAACAAGGAGAGGTTCTCTCTTTTTTTTAACCAAGTTTCCCTGGCATTTCCCTAATTTCTACTGGGGTTTTTTAACAAAGTAATCCTCAAGAGATTTTTTTTTTTTTTTTTTTTTTTAATATTTTTCCCCCAGGGAGAGATTCTCTTGGTGTTTTCTCACTTTCTATTAAAGAAATTTTTTGATGATGCAATATTTTTTTGTCTGGATTGAGCCACCCTTTATGCACACACTGCATATTTCAGCTCCCAGGCTGTAAATTTAGGAGTGCATAATTCACCTCAAACCAGAGGCTGACAGCATTTTATGGGTCTTACACTGTGTGCCACACCTGCCAGGATCATTCCCACCCTTCCCATCCCACTGCACTTTGCACAACAGTTGATGAGAGGAAATAAAGAAATTTTAGGGGTGGGAAAGCTTCTTGGAGTAGGAGAGTGTAATTATCTCCCTGGAGATTCAGCAGGCTAAAACATTCCTGTCATTTAATAACTACACATGGCCAGATCCTCAACACATTTTTCTGATGGATGAACAAGTTTGTTGGAATGTCTGACCTGAGTGAACTGGCAGAACAACACTGGAGTGCTCCTGGTGATTTCCCAAAGCACAGCTCAATAAAAACAACTCAGAGCCCTTGGATATTGCCTGCAGGTTACATCTTTATATTGCTGTTGGATAAATATCATTCCACAGGGGGAAACAGATCCAAAGAAGGTCAGGTGGGCATCTAATTCCTTTGGGATTCTTCACCATAGACAGCAGGGACTCATGAAAGTGTCCAGGAGGATGTTCCAAGGGCTGGAGCATCTTTGCTGTGGAGACAGGTTGGAAGAGTTGGAATTGTGCCCCTGGATCCCTGGCAGTGTCCCAGGCAAGGCTGGATGGGGCTTGGAGCAACCTGGGATAGTGGAATGTATCCCTGCCCATGGCAGTGGGTGGCACTGGGTGGGATTTAAGGTTCTTTGCACCCCAAACCACTCTGGGATTTGGGATTCCATGACTCAGCTCCTCAGCACCAGATGGGCACTGGAGGGGCTCAGCACCCCCTCAGTGGCTGCAGCTCCCCTTTGCTGAGTTCAGGAGGGTTTTCCCTTTTCCCTCTGAACACCCTGGCACACACAGAGCCTTTCAGGCCCCACCATCCCTCTGTGTGAGCACCAGGAGATTCCCAGCCAGGGAGTTGTGCAAAATCTGCTTGGCACAGCTGAGAGCTCTCCTTCCTGCAGAGATCCTACAGAATGGTCTCTGCACCAGGGCAGCTCTCTAGCAGAGAACTGGACACAAATAAAGGGCCTTTTGCAGCAAACAAACACCCTGTGCCACAAGTCCCAAGGGCTTGGTGTCCCCACATCCCCCAGCCCAGGCAGNGCCTTCTCCTCAGTCCCACCCTGCACACCCTGCACTGCCCCAGCAGCCAAAAGGCTTCAGCATTCCCCAGATCAGTGACTGCAGCCCAGTGACAACAGCCAGCACTTCACATTCATCACTTCATTTTATTTCAGTAAAAGCATCTCATCTAACCTGTTCTAAGTTAGTAAAAGCTTCAGCTCAACTGCCTAAGGAACATATTCCAGAGGAACATATTCCAGTGGAACAAGAATTTGTTCCAAACTGTCATTTGTGACTCTGCAAGGATACAGGATTTGTGTGGCTGTCACCACCTGGATGCATTTTAGCATCTTCTTTAGTTCATTTATTGGTCCATGCAGGTCTGTCCAAACAAACAAAAAAAAAAAAAAGCCCTTTAGTAACATTTTGACACCTTTAATGATGACAATTTTAAGGTACAGATATCTAAGAACATCTTGCATAGAGTCCATTAATTTTTCATTGATTTCATTGCACAAAGGGATTAGGCAGACCAAAAACAGTGTTAATTAAATACATTATATGTGACATTTTTCACATGTTTTTTTTAAAGTTCAAAGTTACCACAAGGTAGTACCTATATAGCTGAAACTTCTAGGAAAAAATGAAATAATTTACTTTTAAAATTACTTATAATGTCCCATTTTGATATTTTATTATTACAAGTTTAGAGTACGAAGGAAATTATAGTTTCATCCAGATAAGTTGAAATAAGACATAACAACTACTCTCTGTTTGCTATATAATGTTCTATCAACATCTATTATTTTACAAGTTGAATTTTGTAGTCTTTTTTAATCTCATTAAAGACTGATCTTTTCATCATAAATGTAATTAAATGCATTATATCTANATGTCTTTATACCTGCATTTTGAGAACATTATTTTTAGATGTAGATATCCCTGGCTCTTCATAATAGAATTTTGACTGTAAATGGAAGTGGTCAAATGGAAATAACAATTTTTTTATACCATCCTTTGCTCAAGGTAAATGATGCAGAAAACAAAAATATCAACAACAGATGGTTTATTTGCTTCACTTTTGTTATTTTTCATACATCTCCTGCTGAGGTCTGAAAGGTACAATTTCAGAAACTTGAGAAAGACCACAGTGTTACAGTGTAATTTCAATCCAATTCTCAGATAAAAAAAAATCTCAAGTTCACTTTTCTGGTTTAATTTTTTGGGGTTGCTGTGCTTAATTTTAGTCAAAATTAAATTATTTCCCACTAATCCAAGATGTCTGAGTTAATAGTGTGGTATTTTCAGGAAGTTTAATAATTATTGGGTGTTTTCTACTGAATTCCCAGACATGGCCAAAAAATAAAGCAGTCTCCTGAGTTTGTGAGTGTTTTAACAGCAAAATCTGCTGGACATTGCCCTGAATCTCTGCCCTTTTCTGGCATCCTGTGTCTTGAGCTGCTTTTAATCCTGAATTTTGCTCTTAATGCCAGGATACTGCCAAAAAAAAAGGCCTTTGTGATGGTTGCAAATAAAGCTTCATTTGTCTGTGATATTGTGGAAAAAAATAACTCCACATTTCCACATTAATTTTCTTCATTACCTTTGATTTACATTAACTAATTTCCATGTGCTCCTTTCTCACCTTAGCTGGTTGCAGTCTTCAATTACCTTAATTTAACCAGAAATCTCCAGATAGGTCACAGCTCTCATGTTTAATGAAAAATTGAGTGAAAGAGGCTTAATAGAAATTCATAAATTCCTGATGTTCTTTGGAGTAACACATACATTATTTAGTTCTGAGTGATGCTCTACACATTTAACCATATTTAGGCTGCTAATTGTACTGGATTTAATGTCCCTGTGGGAGTATCCTTCACAACACCAGACAGCTTCTCACTGAACTCCCTGCATTGCTCATCAAAGCAAAAACCACTCCTGGATATTGATCACTCCTAATATTCTGAGTTTTAATGCTTTGCAGAATAAACCAGAAAATCCTTAATTACTTTTAACATTCCCTGAACTGCTGTAAGTCAAGGTAAANAGATAAAAAGACAACTTCTATAATGTTTTAAAGTGTGGTGAAATATNTTTTTGTTGTTGTTGTTGTTCAATAATTGTGGGTGTTCTGCTCAACAGTTGGGGTCTGTAATTCCAGTAGAAGCTGAAGATGCATCCATGCTGAAAATAAGATTCTTTCCCTTTTTTTGGTCATTTCTGACTTCCTTTATGCTGGCAAGGCTCTAATAACAAACATTCTGCAAACTCATTGGTGAACTAAACCAGACAAAGAAATGTTATTTGTTCCAGGAAATATTGGAAAAAAGAAAGAAAAAAGAGTCAACAAGAAAAAAATTGAAAATTGAAAAAAGAGAAAGGCTGAACTTTCCCTTCAGTCATTAAATTACATTAAAAATATTGAAACACAATATGTGGCTTGGTTATGAATAATGTTTTTAAGAGAAAAGTATCTGTGAAATATTGAATTAATTCTGCAAAATCCATATAGTAACAAAAATGAGGGAAGAGGTTTTTTGAAACCATTTTCAAATGTCAAAAATTTTTCAACAGCTTGACTTTTTGTAAAATCCTGATGACCTACTTATAAAATAGACATAGAGGCTTCTTTTAGGTAAAAANTCAGTTTTCAAAACATCAATTTTGNTGATTTTCAAAGNTTTGCACCACTGAAATAATCAGTATTGTACAACTTAACTACTATGAATTTCTTAGCTAATTGATGAAAACATTTTGGGGGTAAAAAATGTTCTTTTTATTATATTTTAATTCTGTTTTAAAGGAATTTACTTTCTACCTAAGACACATTAAAAATTTAAGTGCTTGATATCAACTTGTGGAGAAGCTAAGAATTAATGCAATTTAAAATTGCATATTTCAAAATTTAAAAACACTAAACAGATACCTAAAAAATCTACATAAGTATTCTTCCTGCTGCTTTATGATGATATTAAAATATTTCTTTAGAACTTTACCATTTATTTTCTACTCTCCATAAAATCTTTCTGTTCTAAGAACCCCACTAAAAGAAAAAGTAAAATATTTCTTTAGATCTTTACCTTTTATTTTCTACTCTCCATAAAATCTTTCTGTTCTAAGAACACCACTAAAAGAAAAAGTTCCTAAAAACACCTTTTTAGATGCCAAAGCTGAAAATGAAGCTCTAACCTGAAGCTTCAGATTCCTCATCTTCTTTTAGACTAAAATATTTTTATCCCAAAGATTAGGATGTTTCTGTGAATATTGAGGCTGATATATACACTGAAATCAAAGGGATTCATGGATTTGCATCCTGAAAATCCAGAGCAGAACAGCAGCTGAGGAGATTTGGCAAAACTCATAAATCACTCAGTCAAGAGCAGAAAGGATTGTACCTTCACTGCAAACCTCTGACACATTTCTTTATAGAATCTGTATCCTACACTGGTCATATAAATATCATTACAGAGCCTGGGAAAAATACTTTGTTCTGATAATGTCATTTTAGCTCTGGCAAATAAGAAATCTGGACAGGCAGGGGAAGCAATACAAGACTTCTTAGTTCTGAGTTTGATGCAAATTCTGCCATAAGCAAAGCTAATATTTCATGTGACAATAGAAATTTTTAAGAGGGGGGCCTGAATGTGCATAAAGATACTGACAAATGNAAGAGCAGTGAAATAACATAATTTGTCCCAGAAACTGTGATCTTGTTTTTTCTGCTGTGAGTGAGGCCTGTATCAGTTGAAGAATTTTCTCACTGTGGTACATGGAATATTTAGCACACACAGCAAATTATTTTAAAAATTTTATCAGATTGAATGGTTACTACATTACTCTAAATGTCTGTAGANAAATTTACCAAATACCATCCAGTCATATCACTCACTCCCTTCATGGACTGGTTTTCTCTTGGAACAAGCCCCTTTGGTTAAATACTCACAATTTTCTAACTCAACTTATTATTAGAATCCTTCTGGGTTTGCACTAATAAATAACCATGGTTAATTTAAATTTCTTGCCCTTGTGCCATTGTTGTCATTCCACAGGAGACTGTGCTCCTTCTCCAGTGACCATCCTTTAATTATTGCATCTGTGGAAAACAACTGCATCTCCTCCCAGACTTTGGTATGCTTGGATGAAAAAAAAAAAAAAATAAAAAAAAAACCCAGAACCATCTGTCACCTGCATTTCACAAGGGAAGGGACTCCAATTCTACCACTCCTGTGAGCTCTCTCTGCATCCACTCCATCTGGAATTAATCCTGAAAGCAAGAATTGTATGAAATGCTCAATGCAAGGCTTAAATTCTTCCTGGCATAACACTAATAATTGCCAGTAGTTAGAGAGAATTCTCTTCCTGAAAACATCTGCCTTTTCCATGGCTTCACCAAAGTGGTGGATTGTCACATAATCCTCAAAATAGGAGATAGGAAATGTCCTATCAATCTTTTCAAATTGGCTCTTCAAGTGTACAAATCCATTCTGTTCCCTTCTTCATTAATTTTTAAGTGAATAATACAATATTTATTAAATTAAGGGCAAGAGAAGTATAAAGGTTAATATTCCTGGAGGTTCTGTAGGACATGGCANAATGAGTTGAGAATGTCCAGAACCAAATCCAGAGCAAATTCAGATGTCTTCCCTTCATCCAGAAGCACCAAACAAAGTATGGATTTGAATGTTTAAAATGAACCTTCCAGTAAAAATAAGGAATTCTGAAGAGCATTAGTAAAGTTCACTTTATATAGAAACTAAATATCTATATTGGTGTTGCAAGCAGTGAAACTGGAAAACAAAAATACTCAGTTTGGGGTGGGAATTTTTTCAAATCATGTGCTAGGAGCATAAATATTTTAATAATTTACTTTTCTTGTACAGAATTTGGCTGTGCCACCAAAAAATCCCCTCCTCTGGAGGTTATGTGAGAGGATAACCAAGGCTGATATTGAACTGCACAAGTTATTTGTATTTTTCAGGCTTTCTGGAAAGGCAGAGTGCTTTTTAGCAGAGCACAGAAGTGAGGAAAAATCCCAAATTGTTTGTATTTGTAACAATAAGAATGATCACTGGAGCAGTATCAAACACTTACAATCCCCCTTCCTGTCTAGTCTTTTATCAAGTGATTTAAAAATGACTCATGTAATTTAAATTCTCCATTTAAAAAGTGACTTGTGTTGCTCTCTGAAGCTTCCAGCTGCAAGATGTGATTGCAACATGATTTGTTACATGCAGGAAAATAATTGATCAAACCCTGAGTTCCACAGAGCCATCAGTCACACCAGCACCTGAGTGGGGGGAAAAAAGCACCATAAATTCACAGGTTCTGAGTTATGTCTGTGCCTTGGTGTGGGATGAGCAAGCTGCTGATAAAAACAGCTGCAAACAAAAGTATATCTCAAAAAATAAAAGGGTGTTTATTCCTGACAATCTCTGGGGGGTGCAGAGAAGACAATTAATGGAAGGGATATTGTTGAAGCCAGGCAAATCTATACAGATTATGCAGAATCTATACAATTATGCAGAATCATCACTTACCAATTAAATATTAACCCAGAATTTTCTGACAAGCAGCAGAAACCACAGCCCAGCAATTCAGTGTTCTCATGGCAGCTGCAGTTGCACAGAATGCCTTAAATTCTTGTTTTCTGGTGCAGTGGCTCCATTTTCCCCACAGATTTGAGAAACTTCTTGGGAAATGTGTGGCTGCCCCATCCCTGGAAGTGTCCAAGGTCATTGCCCTCCAACAATGGCAGCCAAAGTCTCCATAAATCCACAACCTTGGCAGGAAGAAATAGATTGCTAAAACAGAATTTATCCAGAAGGATTTATATTCAGACATAACATTTAACCACAGAAAGCACACAATATATATATATTTATATCTGTATAACAATATTAATATATAGACATAGATATCTCCTAATTTCAAGCAAGGAAATTAAGTAAAGGCAAGTTTTTAACGTGTAATTCTGAAAGAGTATAACAAGGGCTTAGTGTTAAATGGAAGATAAAAATCTCACCTGAGCTTGAGCCCTAATTGGGATGAAAAAGTTGATTTTACCTTTAATACCTTATGGCCTGGGGAAACAAGTCATCCTTGTCCTGTCCTGAAAGATGCTCAGGTGCAGAAAAATTTCAGAATATGGGGAAGATTCCAGAAGAGATGTTTCCATAGTCCCCTCCTGCCTGAGCTTGGATGCTCTGAGCCTGGGGCTTCACCTTATCCCCAAAAGAAAAGGGGTGAACCCACCAATCTCAACATTTTGCCTAATTTGGCTTATCAGAGAACATGGAGTCAAAGTAAATGAACATTAATTGTTAGATTTTTACTTTTGATGTGCTCTGTTTATCAATGTGCTCTGATTATCATTTTGTCTTTTATTTTTTTAAAAAATGTATTTATTTTTAGAGTTTTTAAGACAGCAAAGTGCTCCACAACACTGCATTAAACAATTATTTATGTGCACATTGGATGCACTCCAACTTCCTTTCTTAAATATATATATTAAGCAACAATGAAATGTAGCTGGTGAACAAGATATATTTTTCACAATGATTGAGCCAACAATAGAGGGAAAAAAATAGATGAACCTGTGAATAATTTATAAATTGGATTGGAAAAAGGCAGATTGATCTGTGAATTTATTAAATATTAATGAGAGGAGAGGAGAGGAGAGGAGAGGAGAG